>OZ010588.1:75320326-75357826 GCA_963932145.1 Acanthosepion lycidas | reverse complement strand
AATTTCCAGTTCCACATATTTCCTTACGTTGGTGTTGTCATCGTTATTCATCCTTGTAGCTCTTATTCTATTAGTATCTTTTCTATTTCTACATTGGGATGCCTTGTGGCCTTTTTTTCCACATTCAAGACAGTTTTTATATCTGAAGCGGCAATCCTTGTTCCAATGTAATCCTCCACATCGATAACATGCTGATGGAGAGGGCTTATATTTTTTTCGATATTCGTCATAATTTGACCTGTATGTTGTACTTTTTCACTAATCATAAAATTTTATTTTTCTTTCCGGAGAGGGTGAGAATCTTTTTTCATTATCGTAAAATTATAGTTTTCTTTCCGGGGAGGGTGAAGAACGTAGACATTTGTTTAACTTACGTATATGAGAAACAGCTGACCTTCAATGTCCTTTGCGTCTTTCTTTATACTTAAACATCTCTGGCAATCTTCCGATAATTGCTGTCATGTTAGACCCGGTTCATTTTGTAATTTTGCAAGCATTCTTCTACGCATTTCGCTATCTTTTGTAGAAACTAGCCCTTGAACAAAGATGAGACATTTAAAATTGTCCGGGGTTAATTCCGCTAGTTTGTAGTCGTCACAATGTTTATTTACGATTGCGGCAAACGTGAAATAATCCTCATTATCGCCCTTACCAGTTTAAGGCATTTCCACCTCCTATGGAAGAGTGATGTTTTGGGGCTGAAGAGTTCTTTAAGACATGTTACTGCTTCGTCAAATTTTAATTCTTTCGTCTTTTTTGGCAAGATATAATCCAGGAACTTTGTATATTCTTCAGTTCCTAATTTTCTAAGCAATAGACGTAGCTTTTTTGACAGTCTATGTTAAAGATGTCTTCATGTCTTCGGAAGTAATCTCCAAAATTTTTCTCCTCATCTAGAGAATATTTGAAAATCTCTATGGTATTCCACACTGCATCTTGCGAAAATGTTGCTTCTTTTTCAATATCTAATTGCTTGTTGCCCGCTACTTTCAAGATTAGTTCCTGGAGCTCTGTTTGTCTATCTTGGTTTTCCTTTTGCGTTTGTAATATTTGCTTTTGTCATTTTTCTTGTAGCTGTAACTTTTGATCATTTTGGTATTTTTGCATTTGTAATTGTTGCTCATTTTGGTGTTTTATCAGTTCTACCAACATATTTTAAAAATCTTCCATGATAACTCAATTTTATCTATTTTTACTGCTCGAAATTGTTTGTCGCTAATTTGTTGTCTGACGACGAGGGAAGGATTTTTCTTTTGTTGATTTTTTCTTTTCCGCTTGGGTTCGAATCTTCGTCGCCAATTTGTTTGTTGGACGACGACGGAATATTTTCTTTTGTTGATTTGTTTTCCGCGTGTGTCCGAATCTTCTTCGCCAAGTTGTTTATGGTTAGGCGTACGAAAAGTTTTTCTTTCCCCGGGTGAGATTCGAATCCTCGTTCGCCAAGTTGTTGTGGATTCCGAGATGAATTCGGTCTCCAAGGAATGACAAACTCAGTAATTAAATATAAGAAATAAAATGTATTTACACAATCATACAAAGAGGAATACTGTTAGTAAGTCCAGGAACGTGGTTAGTAGCAAATACAGATAGATATATACAGTCTCGAAGTAGGACTTCCTTAGAGTCTACGTGCTTGTAACTGACTTCTACAAGAGGTTATCACACACTATCTCCGTTCGTATATTCTCTCAATCTCCGTATATCCTCTCACTATCCGACTACCGACACTGACTGTAACTCTGGGTATTTAACGGCAGCTGTCCAGATACACTTGGTAGTGTCCACTTATATGAAAAAGGGGTGGATCCCATAACAGTAACCAAAATTTCGAATGTGCTATAAAGGATTACAAAATTAATACTATAATCAAAAATACCTTGCTCTTTACACTCATTAATAACCCAAACCTTTTGACGATAAAACTTTATTTACTCATTGTTGTGGCCGTGTTCTTCATGCTATGCCTTTTTTTATAAAATATTCGGAGTTACCTCGTTTTGTGGTTATCAAATTTTCTGTTATATTGGGAATCAAACGTCTTACTGTCCTCTCTAGTGGCTAAGGGAACACGAATTCTTTCATTACACAGATTTTAACAATAAAAAAAGAAGGGAAAGGTTTTCTATTTTTAGCTGTGACGAAATATCGTCATTTAGAGACCACTACAAAATTTTAGGAAGGAAATCCCACATCACTAGTGGAAAGAGCAATAATAGTTCGTGGGATTGATAAAGACTATTTTCATGAAATCTTGTTCTAAGAGAAAGATTTTATAATGGTCAAACGACAGCAGTAATAGCTACTCAGTTATTGAGTGCTAAATATTTCCTTGTAGGGAAACGGTTTTGAATCTAGTTTAATAAAATATTTCATCAAAGCATTTTGCAGCCATCGAAAAATGAAGTAATCGGTTGGCGTAAGGCCAGTTGAATATTTTTCTTGGGATAGAACAGACCAACAGATGCTGAAGAGTTTCTGTTATTGTCTTGCATTGCTATGTAAAACAAAATGTTTCCTTTAATGCACTATGTACGCTGTCATTGACATGAAAAATCTAAAGCATGTTCATGTAGTACTTCAAAGGGATCCTTAACGGACAAGAACGATTAGTAGTTAGGGTAAATTTGCTTTTCAATCCTCAAGCTAAATATCTAGTAATATTTTTCGAAATCATTATATTTCCGTGTAAATATACATGCTGAACTCGAATTAACAATTATAATTATGTTAAAACCTACCGTTTTGAAGTTATCGACCAGAAAAATCGGATTTAATCGCGGTCATTCGCCCAACATTACCGGCTTTGTATAATTCACTGCGGATGTGTTACGTTCGCTTCCCTTGCGCAATATATATATATATATATATATATATATATATATATATATATATATATAATAGAAATTATAAAACAGTTACTGGTTACAGATTAATTAGACCAAAAAATATGAATCGGAACCCGAAAGTGTGATGGCATAAAGAACAAATAAGAAACGTTTATCAATCGAACATGTTTTACTTTTATTCAAGTTTCGTCAGAAATTGAGAGAAAAAAAAAATAAAAAAAATAAATAAATAGAACTTTGGTATTTCCAAATTTGTCTTGTTCGATTCTCATTGGTCAGTCATATTTACCGTCCATGAGAACCGTAGAAAATTCTATATGTATCCAAGATTTTAAAAGTTCTAATATGTCTAAGCGGGCATCGGATGGCATTTTTGTATTTCTAATTGTGTATATGTGCTTACCTAGTAGGAGGAATTTTAATGGTTTCACTTTTCTGTGTTCAGCCGGCATAGTGGTTTCGTGTGCTATTCATCTGTTGCTGTTGTTATATACGTTGTTATATGTTAAATTCTTATATATGTGTGGGGGGTGCGTGTGTGTGTGTGTGTGTGTGTGTGTATAGGGGCGAAAAATGTAAAAGCGAGAAAAGAAATAATTTTCAAACAAAGCTATACAAATTCAGATAATTTTATTATTGAGTGTAAAAGAAGTTTTTATTTCTTTTAAGCTGAAAAAAAAAAATAAGATATAAAGTTCCCCGTTCAGTTTTTTTTTTAGAATTTCGTTTAGGAAAATAAACACAAGGAAGTTTCATGCGGAAATATTGTTTTATTTTAGAAGGAAAATGAGTATTGTTAGTATAAAGTTAAGTGTAAAACAAATCTATGCTCTGTTATGTGTGGGTAGTTTAAATAAAGAAGCAGTAGAACGCTGCCATGCAAATCAGCTAAAAATCAGCGCAAATACACGTAATGACAACTAAGCCCGAAATCTGTAGTTGTTTTTAAGGATTTCATCTCAAGCAAAGCGGGAGTTTCACTAGCACGCAAGGAGTTACAGAGAGTGAGAGTAAAGATGGGTGTTTGAGGAAAGAATACAGAGAAGTACGGTGACCAAGATCCAATCATCAGAAGCTGTCGATTGACATTACATTTGAAGATTATATCTGAGAAGCAAGTAAATAGAAGGGAGTTCCACTGTCGAGAAGTGCGAGAAAATTTGTTGTTGAACAGTTTTGACAGTGAAAGTGTGCGACCGAAATGCCAATCTAGTAGCACGCTTAAATTCATGATTTTGGGATATCAGTGAAAGTAGTTCATCAGCTAATATGTGACGTATGTGAGAAAGTGACTGTAGTCGATATGCCAGGTCAGGACCTATCACATTGCATATCCGTATTTGGATTTTGAAACCTCGAGAGGAACGGCGGTTGCACCACACCACATATGGCAACAGTATTCAACGCAAGGACGACTGGTAGATTTGTAGATTTGAAGGATGGACTCAGACGAGAAAAACCTGGCGCGACACAGCTTTCCTTGAGCTAGATGAAGCTATTGATTCAATGTAGTTATTCCACCATAGGTCAGTGGAAAACGTGAGATCAAGAAAGCGCAGAGCAACGGTCTCGTGAATTCTGAGCATCAGCCACGCTGATAGGAGGCAGGGAAGTTTCTTTATGGTGGGTGAATGAGAACAATTTCGTTTCGGAGGAAGTAAAGTTTACAAGCCATATCCTGCCCAAGTCAACCACAAATTGGAGGTCAATCGGTAGAATAGTAAATGGTAGTGTCGTATGTGTAGATGCCTAACTGAGAACTGATGACGTCAGGATGACATCATTGTACAAAATCTCACAACCTTAAAATTTAAATTCAAACTCAGCGTTGCGACCCCACGTTCCAAAACAATAACACATTTCTCATAGTATTTTTTCGGATTACATCTCTATTTTCGTTATCCTCTTATTACCGAGAAGTAAAAACAAGAACAAAATCTATTTCCATACCTGATGATGTCTGTAGGAACAGACAAAATCTTGTAAAAAATTAAAAAGACCTTATGCAACTGGAATTTGTAAACAGGTATCATATCATTCATATACAGGTTCGGGGTTAATGTATCTTATTTGTATTGTTTGCAACGATGTATTCTCGCCATTTTAATCATTAACCTCTGTATTTGTTTTTTGTATGAATGCTTTATGAATTTATAAATTATAATTGCACCTTTTAATTGAAATTAAAATAACTGATCTAACGCGCAACTTTCCGATAATAAGTGTGATATTACTGTAATTATTGAACAATATAGTTCATGCCATATTGTCGGAAAATCTACCAGTAAAAAAGAATTCTCTTATTGCTATATTTGTACAAAAGCGCACAACCTTAAAATTTAAATTCAAACTCAGCGTTGCCACCGCACGTTCCAAAACAATAACACATTTCTCATAGCATTTTTTCGGATTACATCTCTATTTTCGTTATCCTCTTATTACCGAGAAGTAAAAACAAGAACAAAATCTATTTCCATACCTGATGATGTCTGTAGGAACAGACGAAAGCCTGTAAAAATTTAAAAAGACCTTATGTAACTGGAATTTTTAAACAGATATCATATCATTCATATACAGGTTCGGGGTTGTATTTTATTTATATTGTTTGCGACGATGTATTCTCGCCATTTAAATCATTAACCTCTATATTTGTTTTTTGTATAAATGCTTCATGAAATATATATATTTATATATGTGGAAATGATCTAAATAAAAAAATACGATCAACCCTATAAGTGAGTGATTACGCAAATTACTGATGTGCAAATAACTATTCATTTAATCGATGGTATAAACAATGGTCAATGTAGCTGAACAGTGCTATATCTCTCTCTCTCTCTCTATATATATATATATATATATATTAATGATTACAACTATGTTTGCACTACGACTCTGAGAATTTAAAAAAAGCTTATTGAACAGTTCATAACTTTTGTACCTGATGAATGGGAAAGCCATGAAACTCTGAGTCGTACTGTAAACGTAGGTATATGTGTAATCATTAATATATATATATATATATATATATATATATATATATATATATATATATATATGCGCGTGTGGTAAACCAATTTCAGTGGAGTGAAGATGTGTTCAACAGTGAGTATTTTCAATTAATCATTGACTTTAATTAACTTTGTATTTTTGTTGCGTTTTTGCCGTTGGACAAAATCTCAATTTATTTGTTGCTCAATCAACCCGAATCGATGCCCACAACAAATCGATTCGGCGCGTTATATTCAGTAAAAACAATTATTTCTCTTTGAACTTCAAAGACACCAATACATGTTATTCTTGTAAGAAAATATTTTCCCCAAATAACAGCAAGCCTAGAAAAAAGAAATAGAAAAAAAAATACTGTTTCATAACAGGAATAAATAAAGAAAATAGATGTACGTCCCAATTAACAAAACTGGAGAGAGACACCATCGGAGCAATTTAGATAACTATATTAAAATGCTGCGTCAGTTGAAAGGAGAAAATATTTAAAAAAATATATAACATATTAGCCAGAATATATTACTGAACGTAAAATGAAACAGCATTATATTTTTAAAAAAAATGTTTTTGTAAATATCAATAATTAAAAGAAAATATCCTTTTAAATTTCTCATAATTTAAAACAGGTGAATTCCACTACACAACGTTTTTGATCTCTAAAAGCAGAGCAATTACTTTTTTTTTAATTTAATCCACCTTGTTGTGAAGAGAGGTTTCATCTGAAAGTTTTACAAATAATATCAGACATATTATATTATTGAACGTAATGTGACGCATCACTTTGTTTTTTTTTAAATGATTTATTTTCATTCGTGAACATGCATAAAACTGAAAGAAACAGATATTTTCCTTTAAATCTATCGTAATTTCAAGCAGATGAATTTTCATGGCGCATGCTTTTTTCGTCTACAAAAACAGAAAATTCGATTTTTTTTTAATTCGTAAATTACATATTGATTTTCCAAGCGTAGCTCAGATGTAGCACAAGGCCGAAAGTAGAGGTCACCCAGTGCGAATCGAACTCACTACACAGTGGTAATTGTTCTAGCGAGACAAGCTTACTAACGATTACACTGGCTCGAGGTGTCCCAGAGATTTTCCAATCGTAGCTTAGATGTGGCACAAGGCCGAATGTAGGTGGAATCGAACTCACTACTCAGTCGTAATTGTTCTACCGAGACAAGCTTGTTAACCATTACACCACCCCTAGGTGCTCAATTCGTTGTTACATATATTCGTTCTTTCTGTCTTGTTCTGCGAATATTGCGTGGCCTGTTTTGCTTCCGAATAACAATAACACTAATAGTACTTGTGCGATAATACTCGCTCGAATAGTAATCCGTATAGTGACCCGAAGAGAGAAAGAGTATAGTGAACAGAGTAGAGAATAGCGGTCCATATAGTAATAGACGATAGAATATAAAGGATGATTAATTAGACACACGATACATCCCATATATACGTTTCGTCTATGGTCACGTTGTCTACTGAATTGAACAATGGGATCGCCTGTGTTTGCTCTCTGGCGATCTATGTTCAAACTCAAGTGTCGGCAGCGACACTTTATTTCAATATAATACATGGTTACAATGCTGCCAAATCTACTCAAGACACGTCTGCTGTTTGCATCAAAAGTACGTTAAGCTGTGTATTAAACAAATAAACAGGCTCAAAGTGAGCTGAAAAACCTGACCAGTCAAAATACACTACGATTATTCAAAATAACAATGCTCTCCCCCACGTCGCTAAAATGACCAATAGTGTAATTAAAGAGGTCGGTTGGGAAGGACTGCTACACTCGCCATATTCATCTGATTTAGCCTTTTCAGACTGCCACAGTTAACAGTCACTTTTTTACAATTTCTGGGGTGTTTTGTTCAACAACTATGTGAAGCTTAACACGTGGCTTGATGAAGTTTCTGAGTCAAGGCCTTGTAATTTTTATAGTTGAGGCATTTAACAATTAGTGGATCGTTGGCAGGAAGTCGTAAACAATGAAGGAGAATAGATTTTTGAATATTTCATCAGATCTCTTTATAAATAATAGGTATTAACATAAAAAGTCGAACGAATTTTTGCAAGAAATTAATACTTAGGGAGCATTTTGGATAAATGCCTTTAAAAGAAAAAAATGCAAATTTGGGAGATGGCTATGTTTACCATTCTTAAGGTTATTCTGAAACATCTCTCCTTTTTCTATTCAAAGATATAGTTATGATATATAGTGAATATAAATAAAGTGGTGAAAATATAGCATATATAACAATATTTTCAGAACATTTCAATATCTTTGAAGCTACAAAATTATTGATAAAAATTATAAAGAATAATCCTATTGATAATTTATTAACTTAATAAAAACCACCATTAAGTCTTGAATTGTTTTTGATGTAGTTGTTAAAATATTTTTTCATATTTTTTGGGGGGATATTTTGTGAGCCTCTTGTTTTGAATTGAATATGAAATCGGGTATGTAATTCTCTGCTTCATGTGAATATTAAGGACTGAAATTTCTGAGTGCTCTTATGATGAAACTGAGGATTATTCCGTTTTTTTTTCTTGTTATAATAGGATTAAAAAAATTATAAGATCACTTTTTTATTGGTTGATTTTCGGTGGACACTAAGTTTTAAGCAATCTTCTCGTTGAAATTTTTTCTAACTGAATATTCCATCAAATGCGAGTATATATATATATATATATATATATATATATATATATATATATAGTTTAGACAAAACTAGGTAATCCGTATGGGTAGACCCAAGGAGGATGATATCCGGAGAGGCTTTTTTTAAAGGGCTCTAGATCATCAGACATTACTTCCAAAAGTTGAAATGAAAAATGAAAAGAAATTCACACATTTTTGACGGGCTGTATTAAGCATATGTAAATTAACGAAGTGAGGAAGTGAGCGGGGAGAGAAGACATGAGTAAGTTAGATGTACCATATATATATATATATATATATATATATATATATATATATATATATATATATATATATATATATATATATAAATAAATATTTAAAAGAAAAACAGACCACTTCAATGGTACCTTAAAGTGGTCTGTTTTTCTTTTAAATATTATCTCTGGATTTACATTGAGCTCTCAGGATTTCATCCTCTTTGGGATTACCCATACGGATTACCAATTTCTTCATAACTTAAATATATATATATATATATATATATATATATATATATATATATATATATATATATATATATATAGAGAGAGAGAGAGAGAGAGATAGATAGATAGATAGATAGATAGATAGATAGATAGATAGATAGATAGATAGATAGCCTAAACGTGTGTGCATTTCGATTTTCTTCGATGCGGAGTTGAATTACTGGAATTTTATAATAAATCGTTAATATGATTCTTTATAATTTTTTATCAATATTTTTGAAGCTTGAAAATTATTTCCATCTTTATTTTTTTTTCGCTTTATTATATGAGAAACAGTAGTTGTAGTATCGTGTCTAATCCGAATTGAGATGCAGAGTGAGATGATCTGGGGAACGCATATTCTTTCCTTGGCTAGAATTTCATCACTACGTTCTTAGATTACCTCACTAAATTTATTTCAGCCGTCTTCGTATTTTGGGACCTTTATTCATATAAATAATTTAAGCAAAAGCAATCCACTACAATCAAAATTCTCTGCTGCTGAGGTCATCTGACGAGTAGTTTTTTTCATTCTGTGACAGCCTAGGCATTTTTAACAATGTGGCGTTAAAATAGATATATAATAGGTATACACATTTTGAAGCTTTCTCAAGAAATATTCCAAGCAACTAAAATCAAGTATACCTAACCTCTGCTATATTCTGAGATGGAGTATTATAACTATTTACATTATGTACATCGTTCGGACTGCTGTCGCCATCTTTATCTATAAAAAGAATACCCGCTCGGCCCGGTGGCTAGGATCAAAGTGTAGTATCTGCGCTTTGTGAGCTGCCGGGTCGGGTGTCTGTCGAACTCTCTGCTTGCAGAGAGGAACCCGAACGAAGCTCCGCCGAAGGGTAGGGTTTCGTTGGGGGAGGCTGACGGGACTGGCCCGCCTCGGAGGGTTTGGATGGTTATTTATTTTTGGCTGGGCCTACGGGCTCAGAGATACCCACATTAAAAAGGCCTTGTGCCACATTCGATCCCCGTGGGTGGATTGATAACTACCATCTATAAAAACAATACCCGCTCGGCCCGGTGGCTAGGATCAAAGTGTAGTATCTGCGCTTTGTGAGCTGCCGGGTCGGGTGTCTGTCGAACTCTCTACTTGCAGAGAGGAACCCGAACGAAGCTCCGCCGAAGGGTAGGGTTTTGTTGGGGGAGGCTGACGGAACTGGCCCGCCTCACCGGGTTTGGATGGGTATTTATTTTTGGCTGGGCCTACGGGCTCAGAGATACCCACATTAAAAAGGCCTTGTGTCACATTCGATCCCCGTGGGTGGATTGATAAATACCATCTTTATTGCCATGTTCACGACGTTTCGACCGTTGTACGATTTTGAACGAAGAAGTGACCTGACCCAAACAGTTATGAGTTCAATACCTGGCCACAGTAGTGTAACTTATATTTACCGTCCAGAATGTTAGAGAAATTTCGGAGAAAGTATGCGTTCTCCGACAGGGATTGAACCTGTGTTCTATAGGGAACCGTAAATTAATCTAACGTGATATACCACTCAGCTACAGAGAAGCGTCTGGTTATCAAATTCCAAATTAATGTTTATAAAGAACAAATCTTCGATGATCTTTCCCGAATAATCATATCTGCTCACGAAAACGTCTCTTAACGTAAACATTGACAACATATTATGAAATGGATTAAGTTCGACAAATATTTAATATATTTTCTGTTTAAACTGAAACTGTGGTATCCCAAAATAGGCAGGACACGTGGAATTAGAACAATCTACCCCAGTGGATTAAATAAAAGGTTCGATCGAAATTCTAACTGAAGAAGGACGGAGTGTACAACGACCAAAACGTCGTGAAAATGGCTATAAAGATGCGGACATGTTTGAAAGATGTATATAGTGGAAACAGCTCTATCTAATTTAAATAATGCATATGAAAAATGTATTTATTACAAATGCATGCTCTAAAGATTTTGTCATTGTATGTTTTCAGATTGATGTCCATTATGATCGGTACATGGCTGCTAACTCGATCGGTATTTGGCTATATTCCTCCTCGATAGAAACCTTCAAAACTTGGCACTGAGTTGCGATTAAAGTTATATACGCCAGTGAAATGGGATGTCGGTGAAAAGACGATGTTTAGAGGCGGTTGATGGTTTTTGAAAACGTGCGATATGTTGAAGCGATATAGAATTCGACACAAGATCTACGAGCTTAAAGAGAAATAATCGAAGCGTAATGGACTAACATGAGCGCAGGAAGGCCTGCACGGGACGAAAGAAAAATGATGGAGTGGTTATCGTACTGGGGATGGGTTGGAACGACTGTATAGAATCGAAAGAGCAACACACGGCAAACGTTTCAGACTGTCTGTCGGTCGAATAGAAAGCTCTTTATTTGAGATATAAACGTACAAATTACGTAAAGCCAATGAGACGTAAAAACAATAGCGAAGACCGACTGATCGATACATCATTCTGTTAAAGTTTCGCCCAGCGTTCAACTGGCAGCTACAGACCAAACAACATTCGCAATGTCTTAACTCTTTTGATCTTTCCTGTATTGTGTTTTGTATGCCGCAACCCTTGCCACAGGGCACCTAGTACAAAATTGTCTTGATTGGTATTCGTCCGTCTGAAAACTGATATATATATATATATATATATATATATATATATATATATATATATATATATATATATATATATATATATATATATATATATATATATATATATATATATATATACACACATTCTGCTTATATTTTATTTTAATAGATACAACTTATTTAAGTAAATGATCTGTTTTTTTTTTATTTTAAATAAACAGTATTACTTACATTTACCGTCTTGAATGTTAGAGAAATTTCGTAGAAAGTATGCGTTCTCCGACAGGAATCGAACCTGTGTTCTATAGGGAACCGTAAATTAATCTGACGTGGTATACCACTCAGCTACAGAGAAGCGTCTGGTTATAAGTTTCGTAGAAAGTATGCATTCTCGACAGGGATCGAACCTGTGTCCTATACGGAATCGTAAATTAATCTGACGTGGTATACCACTCAGCTACAGAGAAGCATCTGGTTATCAAATTCCAAATTACTGTTTATAAAGAACAAATCTTCGATGACCTTTTCCCGAACGATCATATCTGCTCAGGAAACGTACCTTAACGTAAACATTGACAACATTTTATGAAATGGATTAAGTCCGACAAATATTTAATATATTTTCTGTGTATACGTTATCTTTAATAGATGCAACATATATATATATATATATATATATATATATATATATATATATATATATAGAGAGAGAGAGAGAGAGAGAGAGAGAGAAAGAGTTATGAAAGATTTTACAAGTAGAATAATAAACTCATGACATATGTACAATGGAAAAATACAGCAACCCAGAAAACGGTAATTCGTAAGTTACAGCCTTAATGCGAGTCGGAAAAAGATGCTTTATAAATCATAGGCTTTATCATTAAATAAAAAAAAAGTTTTTCAAACATTTCACATCTCTTTACGAGAGAGCGTTTAAAAGTACGATTCATATCTACAAATTTAACGAAATATATATCTATTTATTTCAAATTGTTCACATCAATGCGTCTAGATATGACGCATTGCTCAAATATTCTTGGTCAGATCGTCCTGCTAAAATCATATAACACCCCAGTGGCGTAGCTAGGTGTAGGGGACGACGGAGGAGGACCGCCTCGGGTGCCAGCACAGGAGGGGTGTCACAATATCACCCCCAACAAAATTTTTCAACCAGGCTAAGGTGCCAAAAATAGTCTGAAAACAGTGGTGAAGACACGGGGTTTCGCAGGCGGGCATATGACCCCCACCCACGAAATAATTTATGACCCCACAGTTTTGTACACCCATCAGAAAATTTCTAATAAATTGTCGGGAAATTTGTGAGTAGGAAAAATAGCAATGTTTTCAGCTTTCATGTGTTTCAGTTACTACAATCTTGGTTACTAACAAGAGACATTGTTGTAGCATTTTATCAGATGATATGGTGTTTTAACTCTGCATCATTAATAACAACAAAGCGAAATACGAAGCCAAAAGTGCAACAATTTTAGTCTTGCCTGTATATCAATTCGCTGAGATACAATTTTCCATTGAGCGAGCGATATACTTTTGAATATATCTACTAGTGTTGAGACGATTAATCGGAATCGGAATCGAGAATCGGAAAAATCGGAACTTTTTGGGGTATCGGAAATGATATCGGAATCGGAAAAATTTGTGCCTATTTTCCGATTCCAAAAACGATACTTTTAAATTTTCAACTTAATTTTCCATTATTGGTACTAATGATAAATATTTATTGTTTTTAAATTATCACTAAAACTAAAATCATAATAACATCAAAATACGATGTAAATTTATTTTACTTGTATAAAGAAAAACAAAAAAATAAACTTTGCATAAATTATCTAGGTAACCTTTAAAAGAATGCAGTTGATTTACAATGTTCCGAAAAATGCTTAAAAATTGAATAGAACATTTTTGTCAAGAAAAATACTTTTAAACATCATTGATATTTAAATGGTACCCAGAAAATGATGCAACGGAAAATTGGACAACGGAAAATTAGCAACAGAAAATTACGTCAACCATGAGCCAGTCGAGAATGTCGGATCTGGCTGTGCTGTCCATTGAAAACGAGCTTTTAAGACAAACAGATTTTGACGATGTCATTGACCAGTTTGCCACATTGAAAACAAGAAAACATTCATTCTAAGACCATAGTATAAAATGTCATTCTTTTGTGTATTGCCGTGTTTTGTATTTAGTTGTTCTGAAAGTGAACAGTTGCATTTTAAAAATCTTTTGTCGTATTGGATTTTGTCTTGGATCATACGTGTAAACAGTGACTAACCGTTCAGTAGAGTAAAGTAGAGGTAGAGCATGTATGAAAATTTAGCTACAGCTAACCATTCAGCATAGGGTGAGTCGGGGTCATTGGGGTGACATTTGAGCGGACCGTCCCGGGTAACGTTTACTCTAGCTAAGCTACTGTAACACCCCCAAACATCTATTTACATATTTAACTTTCGTCTATTCTTAGTTATCTAATCTTTATCTATCTATCTATCTATCTATCTATCTATCTATCTATCTATCTAATCTAATCTCGGTCTGTTCATATCTATCTATCTATCTATCTATCTATCTATCTATCTATCTATCTATCTATCCAATCCAATCTCGGTCTGTTCATATCTATCTATCTATCTATCTATCTATCTATCTATCTATCTATCTATCTATCTATCTAATCCAATCTCGGTCTGTTCATATCTATCTATCTATCTATCTATCTATCTATCTAATCCAATCTCGGTCTGTTCATATCTATCTATCTATCTATCTATCTATCTATCTATCTATCTATCTATCTATCTATCTATCTAATCCAATCTCGGTCTGTTCATATCTATCTATCTATCTATCTATCTATCTATCTATCTATCTATCTATCTATCTATCTATCTATCTAATCCCGATCTGATCATATCTATCTATCTATCTATCTATCTATCTATCTATCTAATCCAATCTCGGTCTGTTCATATCTATCTATCTATCTATCTATCTATCTATCTATCTATCTATCTATCTAATCCCGATCTGATCATATCTATCTATCTATCTATCTATCTATCTATCTATCTATCTATCTAATCCAATCTCGGTCTGTTCATATCTATCTATCTATCTATCTATCTATCTATCTATCTATCTATCTATCTATCTATCTATCTAATCCCGATCTGATCATATCTATCTATCTATCTATCTATCTATCTATCTATCTATCTATCTATCTATCTATCTATCTATCTATCTATCTAATCCCGATCTGATCATATCTATCTATCTATCTATCTATCTATCTATCTATCTATCTATCTATCTATCTATCTATCTAATCATAGCCAGAACTTGAGTTATCATGGTTCTACATAATTTCCTGTCATACATTTTCCCCTTTAATCTGCCTTGCGGTTTATTTTGATTTCTATATTACAAACGGCCTGTGTTCCCATACTTTTTGTGGGCTTATTATATATCTTTCCAGAAAGCATCAGCATCACGTATCGCGTAGCCCCTTATGATCTTAGGGGCACCACATCTGCTTCAGTTATCCTTCATGGGCAGGACAGCCTGACGGAGAACAACTCTTTAGGTTGGTTTGACTACAGAGTTTCCCTTCTAGACTGGTTACCAACCAAGCAGTCTATCCTGCTGTTTACATTATTTAGCTATTTAGTAGCTTCCCAAGGGCATTAACACATAAATGAGTGCAATGAACTCGACTGGGATTTGAACTCGTCTCTCCAATTGGTCAATCCTAGCCGCTATCCATAAAATATATATCTGTAGATTATTGGACGGAGGAAAATTGGAAAACCGTTTTGGCCAGTTTTTTTTTTTTTTTGGCGGGGGGTGGGGTGCTAATACTTTAGATTATTTCTAATAGTGTTCTTCAGTTATTTATTTTTTTTTAGAATAATTCTTAATTATTTATTTAGCATTACATTTTCGCATTAAATCAAATTATTCAGACAACTGTTACCAACTCGAATGTATTTGCTACAAATTTCCAGCTTCTATAACACAACATAGTTTCTTCCAAATGAAACCGTTGATCATATTGCAAGCATTATCTCTTTTTAAGCACGATCACCGCTTAATCAAATTTCAATTTGTCTGCCTCGGGTTCTCTATTCATGCGTCTTCATCACATTATTCTAATACGCTTATTATCGTCCTAATTATCTCCCTTGTCTCCCGATTTCAATAATTCATTCAACACATTGTCGAAACTTGTTCTTCAATTAAAATTGTGTGTCCTCTTCTGAATTAGAAATTCACTTTATATTATTCCACAAAATATTCGGACGCGTATCAGTGTTGCTTTTAACAGGCATTCTCGAACTTGCGATCTCCGGCCATCTTTAAATTTGCATTAATACAATTCAGTATTAAATCAGAAAATTTTCCTTTTAATTGAAATCAGACGACTAATTATCTAGTGAATCTATTTATTAATCTTCAAAATATTTTATTTGGCTTTCGTATGCCAAGCTTCCAGAATTATATCTTGATAAAACGACTCTGTCGTCGGCACGTTAAATCTGTTCATGAAAATTTGAACAACGAAAACATGTTTATATGTTTGAGTAGATAAAGTGCGTTGCATTAATTAAATCGAATGACTGAACGCTCGTACAAATTTTCTTGAATATAATTTCTGACGTAGAATTTAATATTTCAATTGCGTTATGTTACTGTTGTGGAAATTGTCTTTTTCAACTATTTATTAAACAGATCTGAGGCCTTTCAAATTTAATCCTACAGACTACGTTGTTTCGCGTGGAGGTGCGACTAATGGATAACGTTCAAATTCCCGAAAGTACCTTTTGAAAATGGATAAATTCATCACTATTCCCCTTCCTATGGGTTAAATGGTAAGACAGATTGGGATTTTCAGCACTAGTGAATTCAAAATTATATGTAACTGCGGCGAAGCACATACGAAGAATTTAACGGACAGACCGTGTTTTCAATAAATCTATTTCCCTGAGAGCGGCCGTTTAATCAATTAATCACATTAAATCTCGCCCATGTGGGTCGTTCCGTGAGAAGAGCAAGACATACTTTACCCTCGTAAGGATCGTGTGGGTTTGCGTGTTGTATTAGAAACACATGTTTATTTCCTGCGAGAAGGTCAAAACTACAAGAAAATTGCCGGACTCAAGTTAAGTTCAACTGGTTGTAAAGATGACAAACAAACAAGACCGATATATATATATATATATATATATATATATATATATATATATATATATATATATATATATTGAACAATAAAAATATTAAAAAATTAAAATCTTGAGACACACTGGGTTGTAGATAAATATTCTTTCGTTTTTATTATTATTATTTCATTTAGATTCCTCGAATAGTTTCAGCCAAAATGGCCATCATCAGAAGAAATATTTCTGCTTGCTGCTAGCACTAAACTACAGAAATGAATGTCTTGATGGAGAAAATGAACTTTTGTCTGTAGTTTTCATTTCTTTTTTTTGTTTTTTTTTTATCTTTTTGACATGAATCTTTTAAAATTCCTTGTGTTGGTCAAACAGTCACTTTTAAGTTGTTATATGAGATAAGAGTTGGATATATATATATATATATATATATATATATATATATATATATATATATATATATATATATATATAACAAATATATGTATTAAACAACACAGTTTTACAATGGACATAGACAATATTATTTGTGTTCGTGAACATTTGTGTCCTTGGTGAATGTTCGTGTTGTGGTGAATGTTCGTACGTAAGGGTCTGTATTTTTAATATACACAGCGTCTGCCACAAATCGGAAGACACGGATCTCCTAAGAGAACTTACATTGTAGTCGCTGAAATGAAGAAATTAAAAAGAGAACGAGGTGAGAAGTCGCCCTGTATTTATGGTGTATGGAGAGTGACTCCTAGTGACAATTACGGAATCAAAGAGGAGCTAACTCCGACAACTCTACTTCCCTCAGCCTGTTAGAGAAATATGGGACGTAGCACAAAAGCAAATGAGAAACAAAAACTTTTAATGCCGCTAAATCGAAAATGCCCTCCTTTAATTATCTTCGAGAAACATTTTTAACTTCCATCAACGTGACTGATGCTAACCTCCAGGAGAGTGACTAATGGCACTTTTTCGGACCAAAGAAGTGGAAAAAACTATATTAGATGATTTGTAAATCTGCATTTAAGAAATTTTAATCATTATCTCCTGCTAGGTAATTTTTTACTCGCCAGATTCTATCTTATATATTTATAAGTCTACTATTCGTCCTTGCTTTGAATATTGCTACCACACCTAGTCTGGGCTTCCTGCTATATATTTAGAGATTCTTGATAAAATCCAAAGAAGAATCTGCACTGTTACTGGTTCGGACCTGGCATCTCGGCGTCAATCCCTTTTCTACCGCCGTAACGTTGATTTCTTTTGTCTTTTCTATAAATATTTTTATGGTAATTGTTCTAATGGCACCTAGACATTATGAATTTAAACGCAGTACTAGATTGTCTGCAAATTCTCCTCATTTTACAGTTGAAATGGCTAGATGTAACCGTAAGTTCTATGCTAATCGTTTTTGTTATAGCACTTCTCGCTTGTGGAACTGTCTTCCAACTCACTTCTCGGTGTGCACTCTGTCAAGGGTGCCTTTAGGTGCCCAGTTTTTCTAGCGATTTTGCTTGAAGCAGTGGTTCTATTGCTCCCCATGACAATAAGAATTTTTTGTTGCACCAGTGAACCATTTTTTATTCTTTGTCACTTGTGATATTTACAACATTTTTGATCTTGGACGAAAAGTTTACACTCCGCCCGGTGAGTTTTAATGATATGCACGCACCGGATACAATCTTACCATATTAAACATGGATGAGTGTTCCTATCTTTACACACTACGGTCACCGAGAGCCTGGGGATTGCGTGAAAGCGTATGAACGTGGCAGTCATGCTTGCTCACTGCCCACTTAAAATATATTAAAACTCTGCAATTTAATACGGTATTGAGCCCTATTTTATCGTGTGGGCAATCTTAGGTAGACTCTTTTGGGAGTTGCTTATCCTTATACACACACGCACACGCACATACATACATACATATATATATGTATATATATATATATATACATATATGTGTATATATATATATATATATATATATATATATATATATATATATATATATATATATATATATACTATCAGCATAGCCCTGCGTTTCCCGTGCTTGATTCAAAAATCGTACGACTCATAAATCAATCGCTATCACTTGACTTAAAATATTTTTGCGCATCCTTGCCTTTAAAGGAGTGTCATTTCCGTGCTGATGTTGCTACATGCCTTACTTCTTGCCTATCTCACAATGCGAATTTTTTCTAAGCCTTATACTAAACATTAAATCTTTTACGAAAAAAGAACTAAACACAATGTACACAAAACGATCAGCTTTAAAAAAGGATTCGTAACTGGAAAAACCGAATGAAAAAAGAATGTTAACAACAAATACTTTTTCACACCAAACCCAGTTGAAGCAAGCGAATGAGCCAATTGGAGTAAAATTCTTAATTTATTGTATTTAGAAATAATGAATAAATATACATTTCATATAATTAACTGTACACAGATTTATAATAATAAATACGCAAGGAAAACAGAAAACATTTGATATAGTAGAAATAAATCCCATTTTTTCTGTTTTAATGGGGGGACAAATTATTCGTACAATAGAAAAAGAATGCATAATGCAGAAAAAAAATTATTCACTTCTATATCAACCATCCTCTTCTTGTAGTTCTCAATTAATTTGCAAAATTTTGTTGGTATTTTGTTCCAAATGTCTTCGCATATGGTCTTAAGATCTGGGATATTTGTTGAAGCTCACGATTAGATTTGAATTTTCAAATAACGCCACAGATTCTTGATTAGGTTTAAATCTGGGGACTGATTTGGCCATTTCAGAATATTTACATTATTTTCAGCAAGCCATTTCATCGTAGATTTTGCATTGTGCTTAGTATCATTATCTTGTTGGAAGATCCAATCAGGATGAAGTTCAAGCTTTTCAACCGAAATCATTATATTTGCTTCCAAAATATTTTTATATACTGCTGCATTTAATCTACCCATCTACTACTGATATTTTCAGAAAATATCCCCAAACCATGATGCTATCACTACTAAATTTCATTGTTGAAATTGTGTTCTTTTGTTTGAAGGCATCGCCATCTTTCTTCCATAGATGATATTTAGAATTTGATTTCGCCTGTCCATAATACTCTTTCCCATTACGATTATTCATTATCCTTATGTTCACAAACAAATTTCATCCCGGTAACTCTGTGTCTTTTCAATACCAGGGAAGTTTTCCGAGGGTAGAGTGACTTTAGTTTATTTCTGTTCTCATTGCTTATTGTCCGTTAAGAGACACAAATTCCTAATGATTGCAAATCATCATGCAACTCTTGACAAGTAAATATTGGATTTTGTTTCATTTGACCCATTAATTTCCTCGAAGATCTTGAAGAAATCTTCCGTGGAGCACTTGTTCTTCTTTGGTTTTAAACAGTTTTGAAGGGTTTTTTTATACCTTGCAATGAATGAACTAATGGTAGTAAATAGAATATTCAGATTGTCTGAGATTTACCTGTAACTTTTATCTTCTTTCAAGGAGATTCACAATCAGTTCATTTTGCAAATTTGACAATTCTTTACCTCTTGTCCTGATGATAACCTCCTTGCGCGAATATCAATTTACAGAATGTCCTCTTTGTATTCTTTAGGCTAAAGATAAATACTGATAATATTATTTATTTTAAAATATTCCCCAAGAATAATCTAGAGTATTAAAGCAATAGTTAATTATATGAACAATATGTTTCTTCATTAGTTTGAAATACACTAAATAAAAAAAAAAATATATATATACAATTATTCCCCCCCCACAATATACTGATAAGCACTAATAACAATAAATTCATTATCTCCCATATAAATAACCTACCATCCTAAATTCATGGACTCTTAACTATAAGAGTGAATGTCCAAATTACTATAAAAATAGCAGTCCTAAAAACCAAATAGACCGTACAAAAATTAATTCATCTACAAAATAGATTTTCTACAAGGAACTAAAAAAATAAAGCAAACTCTTATTATTAATAATTTCACTAATTATCTTGTTGATGAAAAAATAAGATGTTCTATTAGAGAATTTAATTCTAAGCAGATAGAATATAATACCTCTTCAACTAACCCCCAAAATATCAATCTTTTATATCATAACCAAATAAATTCTAATAATAAGGAAGACGAACATATCCTAAAAAAAATAAATATTACTATATCGACCACAGATTCAAGTAAAAAAGATAAAATTTATTATGCGCTACACTAATATTAGTATAAACAATTCAATCATTCGTAACGAATCTTCCCCACCCACTAACATTGAAAACTAATATATTTAAAAATCAAGATTATTTATAAATTTAAATGATTTCTTGGAGATTGTAGCTCCAACGGAAATAAAATAATATTTAGTCGGACCCATCACAACCATGTTGTCTTGGCGGCTGAGTTTTCATTTGAATGATATTTCCAAAGTTTTTAAACATTTACAACAGCATACATGTTCACTTTCGCAATTTAGAGAAATTTTTGTTGAAAATACATCAATACCTTTTCATGAAAATAATAAATATAAACTAAAAATTCTCGAAGCTATCTATATTAAAATATTGAAACCAAACCTTAATAAAATTAATTATTAATACTGTGCAAATTTTTAAAAATTTGTACAATAGATAGTTTAAAATATCAAGATTTGCACTAATATTTAATTCTTTAGCAAACTGAAGCGGTAGTCAAGCCATCATATACTCACTCAACTTTCTTCACTTCACAACTAAAAATTTTAACATTTAAATGAACACGGCAATTTTGTCTTTGAAAATGATGAACACTTGAAATATACAACACCCTAATGATGACATTGTGATATGTCGAACTTACTCGGAATAAATTAATATGTATCAACGCAGCGAATTTTTATCTCCTTTTAATAAGGAGACCAAAATGTTTGTCTATGTATATGGAAGGATCCAATTGAAAATAAGTAGACAAAACTTGTCTGAATTATTCAATGAAACTTGTCTCAATATATATGTGTGTGTGTGGGAGAGAGAGAAAGAGAGAGAGCGTGTCATTAATATAACTTACTTGATATATCGATACCATACTCTCAGCCTCACATACGTACAAAGAAACAAATTATTATATAAAAAAAAAAATACGTGATAAGATTTATATAACAGAAATAATGCCTAAAGTGATACTTAGCAAACAATTACACATAACGGTGTAACATATTTGGTGCATGCAAAAATAATGACACTGATGTAAATAGATTTGTTTCTCTTCGCAGAGATGCAGCGTTCTTTCTTGACTCTTATTTGTTTTCTGACATAATTCCAATATGGACGTTTTGCAAAAATCCATAAGAGCAACACAGCCTATGACTTCCTTCTTTTATTTGTTCCAATTCATTTGGTCTAACTTGGCAAATTTTCTTTTTTTCTGTTTACCACGTCGTGTGACGAGATGATTAATGCTCATCCATGTGCAGAGACATCACCCTTCTATTGACATTGGGTCATATTCGTCGTGAGTAATCCATAAGGTAGACGTATAACAAGGTTTACTCAGTCTAACAATGTATCTACTTCGTGTTAATATGAGAATGTATACAATCTAAATATATGTATTCTCTGTTTATTTATCAGAGAATTTATACTCGTTAATTTATTAACAAAATTTAGTACGAAAAATTTAAATATAAAAAAATATTAACAAAATTTAATATGGCTTAAAATACAACTATACATGTCTTCTGTATATTTAATAGAATTTATCCATGTACACAATCCGAAACTAAATCAAAGAGATGCTTTTATTTATCTATTTATTCACATACTATTCTGCTTTTATTCAAATACTATTCTGCTTATTAGATTACTCGGAATATAATGTCCAATTTTAGAATCAAATTTTATATCTACATTAATATATTTAAAATGTGTTTAAACCAGCCAAAATCGGAACCCTGAATTTCTATATTCATGCATTCGAGTTACAATTCCATTTACACATTTACAATAAACCTCTAAAAGACACCAAGAGTTTTTAAATCAATGCAACGAATGTCTTTTTTTTTAATTGTCATATGGATAAGGCGAATAGGAAAAATGTGTTTTGTGTGTCATCAAATATTTTTTTTCAGAGTATATCAGCTTCCTGACTGTGCAATATTGACTGATTTGCTGAAATATTTCCAAGTATTCATTTTTCACCATAGTGTCTCATAAAAATGTGCTTTTACCACAGAAGGAAACAAGAAGATCTAGACGAATAATTTCCAGGAATCACATAAGACAAGTAAAACTCTTCGACTAGAAGAACAATCACTGGAAAACATAAAAAAAAGATACCACTCAAAATTCAAATTGTTGGTCGCTATCTCTTCCGTGGAGCATCCATCAAAGGAAGGAAAGAACGTATAGAGGAGATCACTAAAAAAGTAACATGTTTATGGCAAAAGAAATAAAATTTCTCAACTCAAGACAGACGAGCAAAACTGGATCATATCGTGAACATCTACGATGAATGTGTAAAAGGGTATATGTTGAATTGCTGTGTAGTGAAAACAGAAGGTTACAACATGTTCAGATCGAAAGCATATATACATATGTGACTTACAAATCTAATCATCCACCCAAAAGAAGAAAAGTGACATTGGAGCGAACTTCAACAATAGTAACAATAACTTCGGAATCAGAGACTAAATCAGAAACCCAATCAAAGAGTAAATATGATGAGAACGAAAGTTCTGAAGAACAATCCAAAAGAGAAAAAAAGTATAGCAAAACCAAAATTGAAACCAATTTAGTAACGTCTTCAAGCTTATCAATCAGCAATGCATCTTGTCAGCAGTTATCTCAAGAATGAATTGACGTTCAAACACCTCAATCTGGTATTTAGAGATCCACTATTAAAAGAGCTGTTAAAGAAAAAATGAAGAAAAAGCTACACTTGGGCATTGAATTTTGATGGTAAAAGAATTTATGGCCAAGAATATCTAGTGCTTGTTTTAAAGAATGAAAGAAGAGAAGTTTATTTAGAAGGATTATGTCTACCAACTGCAAAGCGAATACAGTTGTCAAAGGAATAGCATTTGTTTTGGTTTAATACAATTTATGGAAGAACATAAAGATGATTGCTGAGAACACTATGAATGTGTGTATATTGAAAGCAGGAATGGGATTGTCATTCAGATACTAAGACTATTTGCTCAAAAGAAATTAAAAGAACCAAAGTTCATTGGCTGTCAACATCATGTTCTTGACCGAATGCTGAACTTGGGGGAAACAACACATTGCCCAATATCAAATATACTTTTATCTGTGAAAATGTAAATAACTACGAACAGCGCAAGAAGAATTTCAAGAATGGTAAAAAAGAGAAACAGAAAGATGGCTTGAGGATATTAAATTTCTATTTCAATTAACTCGGGTTTTCTGCTTTTTTGAAGAAACTGGAAAATTTCCTAAAGTGAAATTTCAAATACTTAACTTAACGCAAGATGGAAATCTAGAGCATTATTTTGGCTTTATTCTGCCAGAGAAAAGATACTCGCTACTCGAAATTTGGAGATTCATCTCTTGCAGAATGGCAGACCATTGGTTTCCTAACCAAATTTCCAATGCATATGATTATCAAAATCTATGTAGCATCTTACAGGTTCACAGAAAAGCATTAAACACTGTGGAAAAGTTTGGGAATGCAGAAGCATCGAGGTTGAAAATTTGCAGAACAAATCCGTTTGCAGAACGAACAATGAAATGCTTTCAATGTGTTTATGACGTCTTTTAAAAGAAGAAAGTTCAGCTTACATTTATTTTGTCCAACAAAAAACAGTAATTGTATATTATACTATAAATATGGTAAATAATTCCACATGCATTTACTTAATATAGCTATTCTTACTTGTAGTTATAAATTTCCAATTGTAGATGCAAGTTTGCAATTTTTTTTATAGCTATGAACAGTTCAATACGTTAAAATACATAACTACTATCTATCTGGTATAATTAGATAGCGGCTCGGATTACGGAATCGGAGAGCCGTGTTCGAATTCCAGCCGAATCAATTACATTCACTTATGTGCACTTACGTTTGGAAAGGTATGAATTCTCTTCTTCTCCCTCCAGCTATGGGTAAATAACAGGACAGAACAGGTTCTATAGCCTTGGATGGCAACTGGTCTATCGCAAAAAGAAATGGCAACCTATTGCGGGAAAAATCAGCCTCGTAAGTTATATATTGTAAAATACATGATCGCGTAAGCGTGTATCACGCATAGCACATAACTGACTGACTATCCATTTACATCATTAGACAATTGAAAAATAAAGCTGAAATATTTTGATTTTTGCCCTTATTGTGTATATGGTAAAAAAGAATTTTCGGTTTGAGGTGGACTTTATCAAGAAGTAAAACAAATTAATGCCCTTTTCAGTACTTTGGAACAAGGTTCATCGATTTATGACACAGGAATAAAAATGTAAAAACCAAATATATATATATATATATATATTTATATCTATCTATCTATCTATCTATCTATATATATATATTATATATATATATATATATATATATATATATGTAATATATTTATCGAGAAGGAGAAAACTTGACAAATCAACGAAGAAGTCGGTAATGAATTTATTTCGAGAGGTAATTTTTTAATATATAACTCATCAGACCGAAATAACAAAATGTTTTAAATTTATACAGATAATTTATTAAAAAAATATTTTATAATAAAACCACAAGAGAAAAGGATGTAAATGTCTACATGAAAAAACAAACAAACAACGGAGAGGGTTGGGGGAGTAACGTTTATTCAAAATAGACGAAATGGGGAAGGGGATTAAAAAGAAACGCTGATAAGCAGGGATGGAATTAATTATTCAATCTAAAAAAATAAAAAAAAATAAAAAAAAATAATGAGTATAAAATATAAAATAAGAAATAAATAATAATATTAATTACTGGGTTGAGGTGACCTAGACTTCTATTAATAATAATTATATATTCATAATATATATATTTTATCATATACTTTATATCATTTCTTATCATATATTTATCATATATATTTATCATATATTTGTCATTTTTTATCTTAAACTTGAATGAATTTATGCTATTTAATTGAAGTATAATATTTCATGTGCATTGTATTTCCTACTATATTATATTTGCGACAAAAGAAAAGATTCTTTTGCGAAATTCACAAAAAACGTCATTGAAAAAACTTCGTCTTGTCTTTTCAAAGTTTATTTAATATTTTTCACTTAAAGTTAATTTAAAATTAACAAATATGATTATAGGGATGTGGCACGAGTCCAAAAGTATGAAATAGCCAGTAAGGATCGAATTCAGTACTTTGTTGTAAATGATGTTACTTACCATTACACAACTGCGAGGTGTCCAAATGATTTTCTAAACGTAACTTTGATGTGGTGCAAGGCTGAAAGGATGGGGGACTCATTGAGAGTCGAGCTCTCTTTTCATTTTATGTGCCATGTTCTTTCAGGGTGTAGGCTATCGTGGCTCTCCCACCTATCCCTTGCAGCTGTCAACAAGTTCCTTCCCTCTGCTTCCTCCCCCAGACCACGTCCTGTGATCCATTTCCTCAAGCCCTCCAGGTATGTCACGCGTGGTTTTCTCTTGTCTCTCTTTCCCTCTATTCGACTCGTGAGTATCAGATTCTTCAGGCCCGCCTTCCTCTTTATGTGTCCCGTAAACTTCAGCTGCCACTTCCTGATATTAAGCACATGCCTCCTTCTTGTTTGCCACCTCTATAAGATCTTATCGTTGTTCACACGCTCCGCAAATGATATCCTTAGCATCCTTCTGCAGAATCACATCTCCGACGTTTCGAGTCTCTTCTTCATCTTTGACGAAATCGCCCAACATTCGTTGCTGTAAAAAAGGACAGATGACACCGTTCAGTATTCTTTTCTTTGTTTCGCAATGCTCTGCTACGATTTTGGAATGCGCCCTTGGTCATCCCAATACGTCTACTGATCTCAGTGTCGCACTTATTGTCGTCTGTCAAAACGCTTCTCAAATATTTAATCTGCCGCGTCTGCTTGATTCTAATGTTTCCGACCTGCAAGTCACATTTCGGCCTCATCCGTTTACTTATGACCATGCTTTCTGTCTCGTTGTTTATGCTTAGTCCCTTCTTCACACTCTCCGCTGCTTCCTTATGTAGGAGATTAACAATTCCGAGACATTAACTATTACGCTACCCGCGCATCCAAACTTACAGAAGCTGGTATTTCCAAGCAGTCATCCATCTAGGTACTAACTAGGCTCGACGTTGCTTAACTTCGATGTTGCTTAACTTCGGTGATTGTACGGAAATTGGTGTTGGAACATGATTTGGCCGTATCCCTGATTTAAAAATGCGAATACTTTTGTGATGTCAACGAATACTGGTTGCCATTTTTGTAATGTCGACGAATACTCGTTGTCACTTTTGCAATGCTCGTTGAAGTAGAGAAATCGTCATCGCCGATACATCTATTGTAACGCCATTGAACAATACTGGCGTCTGACGCCTTAGAATATCACTCGTACTAATAGTACTTACTCGATAATACTAGCTCGAAAAGTAACCACCAAATAGTAACCCGTATATTGATCAGTATTGAGAATAGTATAGTGAATAATATAAAGAATAGTATAGTGAATAGTATAGAGAACACTATAGTAAATATTGATAGAGGATAGTGTAGAAATAGTGATCAGTATAGTAATAAGGGATAGAATAGAAATTGTGATCACTTAGACGCCACGCTAATTCCCATATATAGATTTCGTTTATTATCACGTGATCTAGATATTCAAAATAGAATCGTTTGCTCACTGGCGATCTATGCTCAAGCTACAGTGTCAGCAGCGACACTTTACTCCTATACAAGAAATAGAAAATTTATAATTTATAACTTCTTTATCTCCAGTAATTAAGGTCTTGGATTTGGGATATTGCTTGAGCAAAAATTTTCAATGACAGTTAGACAAGATCTGCTAATAGGAAACAAGAGAAAAAGTTTGGTAAAAATGGTTTTATTTAAATTCTTAGTTTATATCCTTTAATCGAAAGATTTGTTTTCTTTGGGCAAACATGTATCAGGGTACCGATTATTGTCTATTTAAATATACAAGGAACCGGGGAAATAAACGTGTAACTTGTGATAAACACCCATGCGCGAAATGCTTGCATGCTGGAAAATTCCCAACTCAAAACACTCTCATAAAAATTTTGCATTACAACAGGGCGAGTTTTATAACACCCATGAAGTGAAATTAAAAATTTTAGTTCGAAAAGAAAGAAAAAATAAAACACGAAAACTTACCTTTAGTTACAGAAAAAATGTCCAAGCAAAATAATTCTTAGTGGGAATATTAAAAAAGGAAGTCTCCGCTAACATAACCAAAGTAATATTTTTACGTTTTTATGACCAAGGTTAAAATCTGAGTTTTGGCTGTTGTAGGAGTATTACGCCACGTCTGAATGTATTATGCAATTCAATATTTTCCAAATATATTTCGAGCTAAAACAATAAATACTGCTACGTTTCAAAACATCCTGACAAGTGTTCATATTAATATAAGCAAGGAACCAAGTCGAGGCTTCCTTTTAGGCGGTACCTCTTATCTACGAGGGAAATTGAGGCATTATTCGGGACCCCGCGAGAACCAAAGGGAAATTACTGAGGGGGTCTTAATAAGTGATTTTTCTGAAAACCCACACAAAACTAAATGTGTTAAATTTGTGCAACGTGGGATTACCAATATACCCATATATATATATATATATATATATATATATATATATATATATATAGTAATGGATAGCGGCTTGGATTGTAGAATCGCATGTCGTGTTCGAATTCTAGTCGAATCCATTACATTCACTTACTTTCTAATAATAAGCTATGGGTAAAATAGCAGGACAGACTGGGTTCTATAGCCTTGGATGGCAACTGGTCTAGGAAAAGGACAATTCTGAATTCAAAACCTGCGGAGGGTCGTTTGGGGACCTTGTGGCACCAGGTCTTTGTATTCGTCCCTTCAAAAAGTGTTGATGGTCCTGCACGAAGCCGTCACCACTATAATCAAATGTCATGTGCCGTTGTCGGGCTGCCGTTTCCAGGAAACTGATCTGATCGACCCTCATACGTCGAATCTCGACGGGAGAGTCGACTATATATATATATATATATATATATATATATATATATATACGCTTTCGGATAATATCAGAACATCTCCATTAATTAAATTATTTTCAATGCTAATTTTCATAATGAAAACAAAAACGTAACGTAATGATTCTATATTTATATGTGTAAAAGTGGACATAGCAGTCAACACCAAGAGACGATAGTCTGTTTCATGATTAGACGCAATCGAAAGGATATATACGTTGTGTTTTGGCTCGACTATTTATATATACTGGTCAGTAATACATTGTGAGTGGCCTATTGTATTATTCTTACGGAAAACATGAATATACAGTTTAGTAAATCAACGGAGAGTCTACTCAAATAAAAATAATGTTTAAGTGATAACACACACACACACACACACACACAGAGATAGAGCAAGGAATATTTATTATGCACTTTTACATTAGAAAATGTAAATATCCACTACAAAATCGTACATTGTGTTTCAACGTTAAATCAACGTTTCTTCAGGTAGCAAACAATGATGGTACCTGAAGAAACATTGAATTATCGTTGAAACAAAATGTAAAATTTTGTAGAGGATATTTGCATAATTCTGAATAAAATCATTTAGTACTATCATTGTTTGCCAACTGAAGAAATGTTGAATTAACGTTGAAACAAAATGTACGATTTTGTAGTGGATATTAGAACAATCTAATGTAACAGTGCATAATATATATACATACATGTATATATATATATATATATATATATATATATATTAATGCATGTTTCATTAAATAATATAGACAAGTTTTGTCTATTTTAAGTAAGTTCCTTTCATATTGTCTGATAAGCTTCATAACATTATCATTAAAGACGAAAGGAAATCACCAAATTGAAACATGATTAAATCCAGTCTAAGCGTACGTCTTACATAAACCATTATCAAAGTTGAAAATTACATTTCAACATATATGAAAGGAACTTACTTAAAATAGTCAACACTTGTCTATATAATTTAATGAAACATGCATTAGAGAAAAATTTAAAGATATATATATATATATATATATATATATATATATATATATATATATATATATATACAGTTTAACCCTGTTATAAGAGACCCTGATATAAGATAAACCCGAATATAAGAGAGATTTTCTCTGGTCCCAGATTAGAGCCATACTTACCTAAACAAAATAGAACAAACCCGGATATAAGAGAAACCCGGATATAAGAGACTTCTTCTCCGGTTCCGACAACTCTCTTATATCCGGGTTACACTGTATATATATATATATATATATATATATATATATATATATATATATATGTATGTATTAAAGAATATAATTTAAATCCGAACAATGAAAAAGAAGACGAGACATGGATGATAGTGGGAGTGACTCAGACAGATGAAATGAGGCCAAGATCTCCATTAAAAAGAACAGAGCATAAATAGAAAGGGAGAGAAAAGGAAAGCAGTTAAAGAAATTCGTAAACAACCAAAGACATTAAACCTCTTCCGTTCGTGAAGGTTCTGTGCAGTGGTAAATAGGACTGAACATATTTGCATATGTTAAGTGGAATAGACCTAATGTGTATAGACAAGAAGTTGATTACTGACCACCTGTCGTAGAACAACGCGATACAACAATTATCTTCTCATAGTAACCAAGGAATCAGCTATTTTACGCTGATTCTATGGTTCAGGAGATTATCACCCCTATTTTTAAGCAAGTCTTTGTACAGACCAGTTACTATTTACGTAATGGGCGGTGTGTGTTCACCTGGAATAAGTTGCGTTCACCAGACCGCTGAAAATGTCTTTGACCGGTGACCGCCATCTTAAAATTCATTCTGATAATTTTCACTCATTCATGAACTTCCTATATTTCACGAAGGGATCAAAGATGTGCAATATTGGTTTGAGAAACATTCTGGAGAGCCCCTGACGATTGGTGCGCCTAACAAATTCAAGTGAAATGAATCCATTCGAGAATTTCTGTGATGTGGCACAGTGTTTTGTTTGAATGCAAGATAACGAATCGGCAAATATCTGGAAGCTGAAAATAACTATCGTTCAGGTCCTCCAGAAAGTTCTTAGTCCATTAAAGACATAATCGCCCGTCTTCTATCTGAAATTCGTCAAGCGACTGATATCACTCACCAGATGTGTTGAAACAAAAAAGGTAATTTGTAGTGATGTTTTAACATGTTTATGTCATAACTTTTGAATAAATACTATTTTCTCTACTCTGTATTGAGCACTCTTTTAAGAAAAGTGTTTTGGGTTATTGGAATTTAATACCCTACTACCAATCCTATCCTTGTATATAATGGACTCTCTCGTCGGTTTCGACGTATGAGGATCTGACAGCTTATAGATTCAGTTATGACATTTTGTTCGATAATCTTAACTGGCATTTAAGACCCACTAGTGATTTACAAAGGAAGCCACATATGGAGCAAGTGTGAGGATTGTGAAATGAGATCACTGTTAGATTGGGTGACGTTTTAGATCTTGCTCTCGCTTCTTGAAGATGATTCAGGCAAGCAAATTGCTGAGTCCACTAAAACACGTTGATCTCCATTCTACCCGCTCCAAAGCTAAGCGCTCAAGGGTGTTATGTGGTATATTGACTGCTGACAATTTGCTTTTCAGCTATTCTTTGTATCTTAGCTATGGGCGTCCTACATTCCTGTAGCCCTGATCTAACTGGCTGTTCATTAGGATCTTGGGTATATATATATATATATATATATATATATATATATAGAGAGAGAGAGAGAGAGAGAGAGAGATTGTGAAAAAAAAGGTATATGAAATGAACAAATAGGAGTAGATAGGTTGGCCTATCCTTCAGTTCACACTCATCTCTTGTCTTAAGAGAAGTCTAATCCCCTTTTACTGCTCAGGATTTGGTTTACTTCAACTCTATACTTTTAATGTTCCCGCGTAAACTATGAAATTTTATTTATCATTCCTCAATAGAATCAGATTACCTATCATTCGGTCACATTCCTCCCCGGTGTTTTGATCAGGAGCTTATCGAATGTTTTCTGTTTATGATAGGTTATCCGGTTACTTTTAAAATCTTTCCATTCTGCTTTACTTCTAGTAACCTGTTGTGTCTTAGTGGCATAACCCCGTTGTTGGGGTAAATTGATTAAAAATGTTGGATACTTTAATCCTTACGAAGGAATAATAGAGTTTTGTGCAACTTTTATATATAAAAAAAAAAAAACATATTAAAACCCAAATAAATTTTTTTCTAAAATCTGGTATTATCTTTTGAACAACCTAAAATATATTACAAACGAGTTTCTATTCATCACTTTTGTGAAACCGTTCCAAAGAATCTGTGAAACCTTACATTGAAAGTTGTTAACATTTGAAGACATGGAAACGTTCCAACTAACCTTGTAAACCTCATGTTTAAATTTGTATTGATCGGATTTGCAACCCTTGAAACCGCCCCATTGTGTTTATCCCGTGCGACACTATGGCAACCGTCATCAAAAACCTGAAACGACTATTGGCTGTGATTTGTTGTTCACATTTGACGGTTTTGATGCCGTCTAAAAGAACTAGTAAAATATTATGGGTAAAGTTTTGTTGATATCCATATATATCATGGAAAGCACCCCAAAGAAATTGATAAACAATATACAGTGATAAAGTCTATGCTTGACATTGTGTTGATCCCATTAGACGTTCTTGAAAGCACCCCAAAGAACCTGTTAAAGCATATGCAGTGTTAAAGCGTTAGGCTTGAGATTGTGTTGACCCCATCTGAATGCGTCTCAAAGGACCTGGTAAAATTTTTGGTTGATTTTGTGTTGATCTCATCTGAAGAATTAGATATACGAGATTTGAGTGCTCAGATTACAACCTTGTTTGTGTCCATCATATTTAGCCGGCTTCCCTATTAAGGCAGGGTGTGAAACAAGGTCTTTTTTTTAGGCTGGGAGCGCCATACAAATATATTTGCTTATGGGCCAAGCTCAAAAAATTGCCCATTCCTTGCGACAACTGCCACGCTAGCATCGATATCACACTGACTGCACCACTCTTAGTGCAATGAAGAATGTGCTGCCGCAGGGTCGAAATCTCAGAGACCGGACGTATTCTCCCTTCAAAAATAAGAAGAATATTTTACTCCACTTCCCGCCAAAATCGAACTCATGTTTTTGCCATTACCAATGATAAAGTGGCCCCTGCTTATAATATTGAACTCAGAGACGGCCTGAAAACACATAGCAATCTACAAATTTCAAGAACAACAACAACAGAATTGTATCACCAAAACCATCACCGCCACCACCAACTATTTTTTTTTTACAAAGCCAAGTTTATCTCAGTCTCAAAAAACGTTTTTGGAACCTGGCATCATTCGGAGTGCGTAGGTGGCAGTGCTTCTTGGAACAGTTTATATTCAAAGGGAGGTTTTGTGTCTCTATGCAGCGGATATGAGCTGACATAAGACTATGACAGGAGTTGAAACACATCTCAAATACTACTACTACTACTACTACTACTACTACTACTACTACTACTACTACTACTACTACTAATAATAATAATTAAGAAATAAAATTACAGAGAAAGAAATGAACAATCTAAATGACAGCATCGGTAAGCAGCAAATTTTGAAAGAGAACAAAAGCGTTTAAAAGACTTACTGTCACTAGACCTCCCGCGAAATGCAAGATATCTTAGTGTGAAAACTGCAGCAGAAAAGTTTGGAAATAATAAATAGTAAGTTTAACTTCATCTTCAACAGGAACAATAATTCATATACGTTTCTCCTGCTATTGATATATTAATAATAATAATAATAATAATAATAATAATAATAATAATAATAATAATCTTTTCCATCTTAAATTGATTCTACTCATAATCGATATAACCATGTTTTCTGGGTCAGTTAGCAAACACATTTCTTTTTTTTAAGCGTCCATGAATTTTCCTTCGACTTATCACGAATTGAAAAAGAAAAATACGGAAAGAAAAAAATGAAACGAAGTCAAAAATAGCAGGTATAATAAATTTCCGACATCCACCCTCATCGCTCTCGTCTACACTTCCCCCTCTCTATCTACTTCTTCTTCCCTTTCTTCTATATCTTATATATTAGGTTGGTGCAAAAATAATGAAGTAATAATGTCGTTTTTTTGACGTTAAAAATACGTCAAAAAACGACATTATTACGTCATTATTTTTGCACCAACCTAATAGTATTAGTTTCACTGTTTGCTTTTCTTCTACATTTCTCTGTCGCTCTCTCAGCCTCTCCCTCTCTATATATGTTTTGTAGTAGCCATTTGCCTTTTTCAGTTTTACTCCACATCCTAAGCTTCCTTTTACAAACACTGTTAAGTGACGTCTTTCTATATTTTAATTAATTTAGTTCTTAAATTACGATCTGGTATCTCGTCGACAATCGCTATCTCACAGACGTGCCGTCGCCTCCCTCTGTCTTTTCTACAAATATTAGGTTGGTGCAAAAATAATGCCGTTTTCTCACATATGTTACTATGTGAGAAAACGACATTAATTTTGCACCAACCTAATATTTTCATGGTAACTGCTCCGACGAGCTACTTTCGCAGGTTCCCAGACCACGTGAATTTAAACGTGCAACTAGGCTGGCATCCCACCCTTTCATGTCGAAACGGATTAAATGTAGTTGTCTCTTCTATTCCAATAGCTTCGTCTCGCACCTCCCATCCGTGGAATTATTTTCCTATTACTAGTTTCTCTGATAGCTATAATCTCCAACAATTCAAATGTAATGTCAATCGACATCTCCAGATGCCTTGATCTCCCCATCGTTCTCTTCATCCTTTCCTCTATAAAGCCCCTTTACTCTCGCTCCCACTCACTATAACCTCTTGCGTGCTAATGACATTCCGCCTTGGGGTGAAATGCTTATATCACGGAGGAGGCACGGTGGAGTAATGGATATCGGCTTGGATTGAGGAATCGGAGAGCCGAGTTCGAATTCCAGTCGAATCCATTACATTCACTTACGTGCTAATACCCTTGGGAAAGGTGTGAATCCTCTTCTCCCTCCAGCTATGTGTAAAATAGCAGGACAGACGGGGTTCTATAGCCTTGGATGGCAACTGGTCTAGGAGAAGGACAACTCTGAATACAAAACCTGTGGAAGGTCGTTTGGGAACCTTGTGGCATTCGGTGCACCAGGTCTCTGTATTCGTCCCTCCAAAAAGTGTGGATGGTCCTGCACGAGGCCTTCACCACTATAATCAAATCTCATGTGCCGGTGTCGGGCTGTCGGTTTCCTGGAAACTGATCTGCTTGACCCTCATACGTCGAATCTCGACGGGAGAGTCGATCTTATATATATATATATATATATATATATATATATTGTTTATACGTTATTCTTTTGAAAATAGAAATATTTAACTAAATGTTATGTTGATAATAAACAGTATTGATAAAATTTACCGGCTCGGATGAGAAATCATGAGAAGTTTGTAATATAAAAACAGTATTTTAACGTTGCTAACTAGATGCTTCCTCTGTAGCTAAATATAATAGCACTTCAAGATTTATGGCGGTTTCGTGTAGGATACAGATTGGAGGAGTTAAATATTTGTATCTATAAAAATAACATACAAACAATATATATATATATATATATATATATATATATATATATATATATATATATATATATATAATTATTACGAAATAGACAAAATTAAGTTTCAATGGCTATAATTTATTTCCCCAGCAAACATTTTTTCTGGTTCATCAAGTCACGTCTCTCTCTCTCTCTCTCTCTCACACACACACACACACACACACACACACACACACACACACACACTCTCTCTCTCTCTCTCTCTCTCTCTATATATATATATATATATATATATATATATATATATATATATATCGTAATTAAAGAAAGACTAAAGAGATTATTAAAAAAGAAAGACTTCACCTAAGAGAGTTTATAAAAGGAAACTTAGCATGTGAACTAAAACTGAATGAGTGCGTGGTAAATAGGTACCCCAAAATATATATACAGAGAGAGCAAAAGGCTGAGAGAGCGAGATTGGATTACATATGTATATATATATATATGTATATATGTAATCCACTGGGGTAGATTTCTCGAATTCAACGTGTCATCATTTTCCGCATATCTCAGTTCCAGTTATTTTCCTTAATAACCCAACTTTCCAAGTATTTGTGATCTCCCTTATATGGAGAGAAAAGGGAGATTACCTCTCCTTGTGAGATGAGGCTGAAATAATTGAGAAATTCACTGGAATATACGAAAACATAACGAATCAGCGCATATGTTAGGCCACAAAAATCTTCCAAGGCGGCTAACAGAGTACTAGAGAAAAACAAGAATATCAAAAAATTGTAATATCTGCTCTAGAAAGAAACATTTATGTGGCATTTGTCCTTCTTTACGGCAGCGAATGTTCGACGATTTCCTCCATGATGAAGAAGAGACTCTAGCTGACGTGGTTCTACTGAAGGATGCTAAGGATATCATGGGCCGAGCATGTGAACAACGTGAGATCTTAGAGTTGTTGCAAACATGGAGGGGGCTTATAGTTAATATCAGGAAGAGTCAAATGAAGTTTCTGGGACACATAATGAGGAAGGAGGGACTGGAGAATCTGATACTTACGGGTCGAATAGAGGCAAAGAGAGAGACAAAGAAAAAACACGCGTGATTATATATATATATATATATATATATATATATATATATATATATATATATATTGTTTATACGTTATTTTTATTGATAAAAATATTTAACTAAATGTTCTGTTGATAATAAACAGCATTAACGACATTTACCGAACTGAATATCTGAGAAATCGCAAAGAAAATATATGTCCTCCAAGAGGAATCGAGCCTTTTTCCTACACGGAACATTCATACAGCTTGACGTGCCATACCATTTAGCTACAGAGGAAGCATCTAATTAGCAACGTTAAATTACTGTTTTTAAACTACCATCTTCCCAAGTGAATGACGGAACGTGGCCTGGGTTTAGGAAGCAGACTCAAGGAACATGTTGAGAGCTGAAAGGCATAGAGGGAGGTGGAGAGCCATGATCGCCTACGTCACGAAAGGACGTGTCACACAAAAAGAAGAAAGAAATAAGATTTATAAGTCCCCAAAACTTACCGATGTTCCCAAGGACACATTGGCCAGTTGATAAACGCGCTAGTTGAAGAAATTGTGAGTTCAATACCTGTTAAAAATTTTACTTTCAGTTTACTGAGAAATTAGCAGTATCATATATATATATATATACTGCACATTTAGTGTTGGTATTGATACAAAAGTGATCGATGCGATTTAATATAGGTTTAAACTGTATATTAACCATTTCAGCTTCTGCTTTCCTGAACAATTTTAACCCTCCTGCCTGAGCTCCTGAGTCAAAATTCGCAAATAACAATTATTGCAAGTGTTTGCCCAGCGTACAACCGGTGCCTGAGCACTACGTCATTTTTATCTACCACTGTTCAACCGGTGCC
>OZ010588.1:75272826-75315326 GCA_963932145.1 Acanthosepion lycidas | reverse complement strand
GATTAATTATATCTGGTTGTTCCAGTCCAATCCTTTATCCATTTGAACTGTGACTGGACATTCCATTTCAAGACACACTTCAGAGATCAGACCCGGAACAATAACAAAGAAAATAATTTTGCCGAGCATGGCAATGGTTATCACGACAGTTTATATATATGTGTGTGTGTGTGTGTGTGTGTGTACATTGAGGTTCATATATATATATATATATGTATATAAATTCATGAATTATTCATACAAAAAACAAATATAGAGGTTAATGATTTAAATGGCGAGAATACTTCGTCGCAAACAATATAAATAAGATACATCAACCCCGAACCTGTATAGGAATGATATGATCCCCGTTTATAAATTCCAGTTGCATAAGGTCTTTTTAATTTTACAAGCTTTCGTCTGTTCCCACAGACATCATCAGGTATGGAAGTAGATTTTGTTCTTGTTTTTACTTCTCAGTAATAAGAGGACAACGAAAATAGAGATGTAATCCGAAAAAATGCTATGAGAAATGTGTTATTGTTTTGGAACGTGCGGTGGCAACGCTGGGTTTGAATTTAAACTTTTAGGTTCTTCGTTTTTGTACAAATATAGCAATAAGAGAATTTCTTTTTACTGGTAGATTTTCCGTGAATATGGAATAATTACAGTAATGTCACACTTATTATCCGAGAGTTGCACGTTGGATCAATTTAATTAATTAATTTATGTTAATTTCAATTTATAAATTATATTTGCACCTTTTAATTGAAATTAAATATATGTACATATATATATATATATATATATATATATATATATATATTGAACAATAAAAAATATTGAAAAATTAAAATCTTCAGACACACTAGGTTGTAGATTAATATTATTTCGTTTTTTATTATTATTTCATTTAGATTCTTCGACTAGTTTCGGCCAAAATGGCCATCATCAGGAGAAGAAATATTTCTGCTTGCAGCTAGCAGTGAATTACAGAAATGAATGTCTTGGTGGAGAAAATGAACTTTTCTCTGTAGTTTTCATTTGTTTTCTTTTTTTCTTTTCTTTTTAACATGAATCTTTTAACATTACTTGTGTTGGTCAAACAGTCTCTTTCAAGTTGTTATTTGAGATAAGAGCTGGATGGATCTATGTTGCTCTGAATTCCCCTGGTCATTTTGACAGTTTTATTGGTTCCTAGAAGGGGGATGTGTCTCTGTTTAGTGTTTGTGTGTGTGTGTGTGTTATTTGGTTCTTAGGGAGTAAGTGAGTATGATGTGTGTAAGCGTGTATATTGCTGTGGGTGTGTGTTATCATTTGGCTCATTAGGGAGTGAGTGAGTATGATGTGTGCAAGTGTGTATATTCGTGTGCAAGTGTGTATAAGTGTGAGGCCTCAACACCTCCGAATGCATGTCTGTCTTGTGTGGGTCAGAAATGTGGGTAGGTTTTGATTTGTTGAATTACATATATATATATATATATATATATATATATATATATATATATATATATATATATATATATATGTGTGTGTGTGTTGAGTTATATATATATATATATATATATACGACAGTTTTTCTAAATACCGATGATGTTTATATTCATATATATATATATATATATATATATATATATATATATATATATATATATATATATATATTGTTTTTAAAAATATGCTTTCATCTATATATTTAAATTACCATATTTTCATAAACAGAACCTAAAAACTTCAAATTCAATTATAGAAATTAAAGTAAAGTAAAGTACCTAGTTCTGTTTACTCCTCAAGCGAATTTTGGAATAACTAATGTTGACATTTACGGAGCTTTATATGCATATACTTTCGTATTATTAGTTTCTATGGATATGGAGAAAACCAGTCCTTTTAATAAGGGTCGGTAGAGTATTCATTTTCACTGACAACTATTGTATCAACATATTAGTTACTTTCGAAATGTAGTTAAGTCAACTTATTGTTGGGGTGACTTTTTTTTTTTAAACGATCGATGACATCCGTTCAATCCATATCGTCTGGTCATTTTCAACGACAGAAATATTTTGACACTTTTGTTACACCGTTAAATTTGTATCTGGATGCATAAATAATTTTTTGCAAAAGAGTTGTTTGCATATGAATACGTCATATTTAATTACAATTTGTTTTTTGTTGACGACTTCTTAAAGATTTTTTTTAGATTATGATTGGGTTAAATTTTTAACCTATTGCTTTAATTGAACTTAAATTTTTTTAAGTTAATTATTTAAGGCGAATAGTTGATAGTGTCGTCAAAAAACTGTTATATTATGTCTTTGATTTAATAAATTTTCGTTTTTTAGAAACTTAATATGCAGTTTTTCATTGAGGCATGAAGGGCATGAGCCATCCCAGGTTTTACAGGTTCTTGTTCTATTTATTATTTTCCATTTTACTTTTGGTGTTTATTCGTTTCTTTTAAATGGCAAAAATATTTGGATAGTGATGTCTGATTTCTAATATTATCAAATGAGTTTTGTGTTGTCTCCACATTATTTTAAATTCATTCTTCGCAGATTCTATATATATCTTTTCAATGTTTGTATTCTCAGTGGATGAGATTGTGCTTTGGTATATCACAGATTCTATGGGCATTTATTATCAAACGGGCAATCTTCAGGGTTTCTACAATCACATAATTTTTCATTATTTTTGTCTAATTTTAATTTAGGTTTATTATTTATTTGATTTTGGCATGTGTATTTTTTCAGGATTTTATTATTTTCTTTTTTATGATTCCTTCTAGATTTTCAGTGCATCTGTAACTTAATTGGAAGGTGTTTTTATTAAATATCTTGCTAAGTCTGCTATTAGTAGGAAAGTGTTTTTCTTTTAAAGCTAGAATTTTTTTTCCTAGATTATTGCTAACCATTTTTTTGAAGGTGGAGTATACCAAATGATTTTTCTTTTTCTGTTTTTCTTCTGGTTTTTACTATTGTTTTATATAATGGATGTTATCGTTTTTGTTGCCATTATTTTTAGAGTTATGTTGTAAAAGCTACTGTGTTTCTTGAATATTTCTTTATATGCGGAGTTCATGCTGATTCTTTTCTCTATTGATGAGGGTATATGCATAACGGTGGATGAAGGATGATTTGACCTTGGGTGTACATACAAGTGGTTATTGTTAGGTTTTCTGTAAGGTAGGTATATGTTGTTCATTAAGTCTAAAGTTATGTCGAGGAAGTTTATCCTTTTCAATTGTGTATTAACTGTACTATTTAAATTTAGTTTTCTGAATTCGCTATGAATTTTTCTAATTTTATCTATCTTAAAATTTGTGAAACTCCTTACCACCATGAACACGTCATCCTTGTATAGCCCGATGTCCTCAATGCCTAATTCCCTTTGCGCAGTAAGGTTGTATCGTATAAATAGAGCTACAAGTTCAGAATACCATATATAAACACACACACACATATATGTGTGTGTGTAGACATTGATGTCTATACACACACACACACACACACACACACATATATATATATATATATATATATATATATATATATATATATATATATATATATATATATATACCAGAGGAATTTAACCTCACTCCTGCAGAGGGATCTTGGTTGGGCTTCCAACCCAACCCGGAAAGTTATTTTTCAATTTTCTTAGCGAGTCGACCTGATTCTAAAATGGTATGATACGGCCTCTAAGAATAAAGTTGAAAATATGGACAATTTTATTTTAAAACACTGTAATTTGAGAACTGTATTTTTTTCATTTGAACATAAGCTATTGAATGCTAGAGAGTCGTGTCCCTTTAATTGTTTTGATCCGTGGAAGTCAAGATGGCAGAATCCAAGAACACTCGCCGTAATGAAAAACTGGGAATCCAAAATATCAGGATTGCAGATTCGGATACGGCCCAAAATGATTTTAATTTCCCCGTGGAATCGGCCTGATTAAAAAATGGTAAGATATGATAGTCTATGGCCTCCAGGAGAAAAGTGAAAAAGTGTAAACACAGTGACACACTGACGTTGCCAAATATCTATCTATCTATCTATCTATCTATCTATCTATCTATATATATATATATATATATATATATATATATATATATATATATATATATTGCACAGTTACTCAACAAGTAGGTCTTAGCATGCTCTAGTTCTTTTTATTAGAAAAAAAAAATCCGACCAGAATGAAATAATTAACCGGATATATGTGAAGTCCTTTATGAGCAAGGAGTACCAGATATCGCCATGTTATGCGCACCAAGTTTTCCTCTTTTCTGGTGATTTTATGGGTGGTGAGTAGTGAAGGACACATCATTCCACCGTATTTTTTTCAACGGTGAATTCTGTTGAATGCTGCTGGTTACACAGTAGTGTTGGTAACAGATGTGAAGCCACTGATGGACCTTGTATATAATGGAAGGTCTTTTGTGTTTAAGCAGCGCTCTGCATCTTCTAACGAAACCGCGTTGATCCAAGGTCGGATGGCGGTCAATGTGATCGGCCGCATCACATCTGTAGTAGGATTAGGTAGTAGTAACACCATATGGAAATGTACACTTTGTTTTTCGCTAAGAGAATGATAGAGAAAACTCTCTCTCCCCTGTTATACACATATTTCCTCTCCTTTCCTTCTTTTGTTCCTATCCTCGGTAACTGACAGAACCCGGACATAGCTTATGTGGGTCAGTGAACGTCATAAAACATAAACCAAAGACAACAAGTCCAGCCCAAAATCGAACGGAAAACACTGAAGGCGGTTATATCGAAGAAATAAAACAATCCCATAATAGGATTGATTCTTTGAAAGCCACCAATAATATCCAATATTAGTCAAGGATTATGTGATAGATGAATGTCAATGATTCCGGTCCCCTATTGAAACCATCATTTCCACTGAAGTCGGTTATATCGAAGAAACTTGTAACCCAACCATAAACATATTTGTGTACCAAGTTTTGTATAAATAATTTAGTTATCTTGGAAGACGTAGTTGTTTTACATACGGTTTTCAATTTGTGCTCAAATACCTTACGCACATTGTTTATTTTTCCTAATTGTATTCTTATATATATATATATATATATATATGTGTGTGTGTGTGTATGTATATATATATATATATATATATATATATATATATATATATATATGTATATATATATGTGTGTGTGTGTGTCTGTCTGTTTGTATGTATGTGTATGCGCGTTTGTGCATCTGCATAAGTGTGTTTATGTATTCATGTATTTTTACATACTAATAATTAGCATATCGTGAACGTCAAAAAGTTACAATTCAATATATAAAAAAATGTAATTAAAGTCGAATTAAACTCAAATAGACACTACTTACCGGACAACATTCTCCAACACGCCAAGCAGCTTTCGCCTGCCTTACCAATGATAATAAAAAACTGTAAAACAATTTAAGTCAAGACAAAGAAAATGAAAGGCAATGAAGCGGACAATGTGTCGGGAATTACGTAGAATATTCAATGCAGCTTGCCACAGGGTGAAATCTCGATAAGTGGGGTCTGGGCCGACATGACACACCGAAAATAATATATTAGACGTATTGATTAAGAGTTTACGTCTCTAGGAATGGCGTGAAAATAATCAGAACCTGAAAAGAAATTTAAAAGAAAAGAAAGAAAGAAAGAAAGAAAGAAAGAAAGAAAGAATGGGGGAAAAAAACAGTGAATATCGCAGGAGATAGACAAAGAGGATAAAAGAAATAGACAGAGTAGATCTACCTAGAAGTAAGTAAAAGCGAGAGGGAACACATTCAGTTTTGAAGAAAAGAAGCAGCAGGGAACAAAATGTAAACAAAGAGAAAAGAAGAAAAGAAAGAAAAAACTTGGAGAATATAAAGAAAAGAATTAAGTCAATGAGAACAGAAACTAAATTTGATAAAAAAAACAAAAAACATATTGGGTTGGTGCATAATTATCAGGCGTTTTTGTAGGCGAGTTATTAGGTTGGTGCAAAAATAATGACGTGATAATGTCGTTTTTTGAGGTATTTTTAACGTCAAAAAACGTCATTATTACGTCATTTTTTTGCACCAACCTAATATTTGTTAATAAAAATTGTTGTTTTGTTATGTTTCTTTTTTTTTTCATAAATATTGTTTAAAAACGCTTGATAATTATGCACCAAACCAATAGAAGAAGATAACGAATCGAGAGAAAAGAACGAACAATTGAAGAAGATCGTGATGGATTTGAATGTTGCTAATTTAAGGGAAAATAATTATAAGGTAAAACCAAGCAAGGAAATGAAAGAAAGAATAAAAGGGAACGTATCGACGAAAATAGGATAAAGAAGAGAAAGAAGGGGAAAGAAAGATAGAAAACTGCAGGAAAAACTATTAAAACTGAGAGAAACAAAAAAGAAAATAAGTAGAGAAAAACTGATAAATAAGATAAGAAATAAAGTAAAAGAAAGAAAACGTGAAGAAAAAGAAAAAAATATTAAATATAAAACGAAAGAAGAAGTAGAAAATAAAGAAGAAAAACAAATAAGGGAAAACAAAAGCAAAGAAAAAAAGAAAAAAGGTGTGAATGAAAATAAAGAAATAAGAGAAAAAAAAGTGTTACATATGAATAAAATATCGCTGTCGACACTTTAGATCGCCAGTGAGCAAACACAGGTGATCCCATTATTAAATTGATAGAACACGTGACCAAAGAGGAAACGCATATATGTAGGAAGTCGCTGAAGACTAACGATCGCTATTTCTAGTCTATCCTCTATTACAATTCGGATCGCATTTCTATTCTATCCTCTTCAAACAGTGGTCCGCAATGACAAGATAATCTGAAAAACAAAGTACAGATTTGCTCCAGAAAGTGATTTACGTGTATGTTTATCAGTAATATCCCCAAGAATTGACAGTTTGTGCAAAGCCAAACAAGCACATTCCTTCTCACTAAGTGTCTATTAAAAAATCCTGTGTGTGTAATTGACAATAAAACAATTTGTTAAATACTATTACTGTTTTCATTTACATGTAAAATTAATATTTTAATATAACAAAATTTAATTTTGTTACATTTTGCAGCAACATGCAGCATTAATTTATTTGAACACTTATGTCTAAAGTAAGCTTTAAACCGGCTTTTATTGCATTAATGCAAAATTATCTGTTATATTCAGCAAATATTTATGGATGAATTTCATAAGCGTTTATAAGGGGGTCCCTAAGGTAAAGCCTTAAATATAAAGGGGTCCGCAAGTCAAAAAGTTTGAAAACCCCTGCTGTATACTATATGGACCGCTATTCTCTACTCTATTCACTATAATTTTTCTCTATTCGGATCACTATACGGATTATTTTTCAAGCGAGTATTATCGAGCAAGTACTCTTAGTGCGAGTGATATTTGAAGGCGTCTGACATCAGTATGTTTCAACGGCGTTACTCTAGTTGTAGCTGCGATTACATGTCCCTACTATAAAAGTGACAACGAGTATTCGTTGACATCAAAAGAAAGGAAACTAAAGGAAAGCCAACGAATTATAATAAAAGGTAATCGAACGGAAGCGACAGAAGAGAGAAAAGTAACGAGAGGAAAATAAAAGTGATAATGTAAAAAAGTAAATAGAAAAAAATAGAAAAAAATAGAAGGAAAAGAAAAGAACTTAGAAAAAAGAAAAGAGAAGAGTAAGAAAAAAGCTGAAAGAAATGGAGTCAAATAGGAAGAAGAAAAAGAAAGATAAGGAAAATAAAAGGCAAATGTTAAACAAACAAGGAAAGGAAAAGAAGAAGAAAGAGAAAATAATTGGGGGAAATGAAGGAAACTAAGAAATATGAAAAAAAAAGATTAAGAAAAGACAAGGATTAAAGAAACAAGAAAAGGAATAGAATAAGAAAATTGTAGAAAATGAACGGAAGTAATAATAAGAAAAAACAGTAAGGAAAGAAAATGGTAAAGTTTAAAGACACAAGCAAAGAAATGAAAGAATAAATAGAAAAATCGAATAAAATGAAGGGAATTAAGAAAGAAAAAAAAAGTAAATTAAGAAAAGCAAAGGGAAAGATTAAAGACAAAGGAACGAAGCAGATAAAGAAATGGGGGGAAAAATGAAGAAAATGAAAGAAATAATAATAAGAAGAAATGAGGAAGAAAAAGAAACGGCAAAGATTAAATACACAAGGAAAGTTAGAAGAAATAGAAAGGAATTAAGACAGAAGGCATATAAGACAAAGAAAAAGGAAGTCTAAGAAAAAGAAAAGGCAAAGTTAAAATACAAACGATTGAAGAAAATGAAGAGAACTAAGACATAAAAAGATTAAGAAAAGACAAGTCAAAGATTAAAGAACACGGAACAAAAGAGATGAAGAAATAGAAAAAAAAATGAAGTAAATGAAGGGAAATAAGAACAAGAAAAAAGAATAGCGAAAATAAAAGGCAAAAATAAAAGACTCTAGAAATGGAATAGTAGAAGCAATATAAAATGTGAAGTAAATGAAGAGAATTAAAAATAAATAAATAAAGAAAAGAAAATGGAAGACTTGAGAAAAGAAATAGATAAAAAATTAGAAAAATCTGTAGAAAATAAAGGGAACTAAGGAGAAGAAAAAAAAAGAAGTGTAAGAAAAAAAACAATGCTTAAAATCACACAAAAAATAAGAAATAGCAGAATAAATAGAAAAATTGAAGAAAATTTAAAGGAAGTTAGAAAACGAAAAAAGAAAAATTAAAAATACGAAAAAAAGACAAAGATAAAAAACACAAGACAAGGAATAGAAGAAGAAACATAAGAAAAGGAAGAAAATGAAGAGAATTTAGAAAACGAAAAAAAGAGTAAGAAAAAGAAAAGGCAAATATTAAAGACAGAAGGAATAAAATAAATGAAAAAATAGATAAATTGAAGAAAATGAGGAGAAGAAGAAAAAAGAAGAGGAGGGAAAATAAAAGGTAAATACAGAGAAAAAGGAATAGATAAGAAATAGAAAAAACTGTAAAAAAATGAAGAGAACTTATAAGAGAAAAGGAGTGTAAGAAAAAAAGTAAAGACTAAGATTAAATACACAAGTAAAGAAATAAGAAATAGAAAAAAAAATGAAGAAAATGAAGGAAACTGAGAAGAAAAATTTAGAGTAAGAAAAGAAAAGGTAAATATTAATGACATGAAATGAATAATAAGAAGAAACGGTGAAAATTGAAGAAAATATATGAACTAAGATGAAAAAAGTAGACATACGCAAGAAAAGTCAAAGATTAAAGACATAAGAAACGAAATAGATGAAAAAAAAGAAAGCACTATAGAAAATAAAGGGAGCAAAGAAGAAGAAAATGAAGTGTAACAGAAAAAGGCAAAGATTAAAGCCAGAAGAAATGGAAAAATATTGCAAAAATGAATGAAAAATGAAGAAGACAAATACCACTGCAAGAAAAGAAAATACAAATATTAGGTTTGTGCAAAAATAATGACGTAATAATGTCGTTTTTTGACGTTAATAAAAACGTCAAAAAACGACATTATTACGTCATTATTTTTGCACAAACCTAATATTACTGACACAAGAGAAGAAATAGATGAAATTGAAAAAAAAAATGTTGAGAACAAAGAAGAAGAAAAAAGAAGATTAAAAAAAAAAGGAAATGACAAAGTTTAAAGACACAAAGAACGAAATAGATGAAGGAAATAGAAAAAAATTAAAGGAAGTTGAGTCAAATAGGAAGAAGAAAAAAGAAGAGTAGGGAAAATAAAAAGGTAAGTATTAAACACACAAGGAAAGGAATAAAAGTAGAAATAGAAAAATTGAAAAAATGGAGGGAACTAAAAAGACGAAAAAAGATTAAGAAAAGAAAAGGCAAATATTAAAGACACAGGAAAAGAAATAGATGAAAAATTAGAAAACACTGTAGAAAATAAAGGGAAAAAAGAAGAGGAAGAAAAAAGAAGAGGAAGAAATAAGTCAAAGAAATGAAGAAAAGAAATAGAAGCAGAAATAGAAAAAAAATTAAAGACAAGGAAATATACTAAAAAGAATAAATGAAGTGTAAGAAAAGAAAAAGGCAAAGTGTAAAGGCACAAGCAAAGAAATAGAAGGAAAAAAATTCAAGGGGACTAAGAAGAAGATTAAGAAAAGAAAAGACAAATATTAATGCTACAATAAATAAAACTAAAAAAGAAATCACCGAGGAAAAAAAGGGGGGGTATGAAGAAGAAAAAAATATGTGTAACACAAAATGTTAAAGATTAAAGCCAGAAGAAAATAAATAGAAAAAAATTGAAGGAAATAAAGGGAAGTAAGAAGAAGAAAACAAAGAAGAATAAGAAAAGAATAAGGCAAGGTTTTAAGACACAAGAAAATAAATAAAAGAATAAATCAAAAAAAAAAAAATCGGAAGAAATTTAAAGGATCTAAGAGAAGGAATAAAGAATACACAAAAGGAAAGTAAAGGTTACAATGATAATGAGAATAGCGAGAAAGAGAAACGTGGTTGGTTGGTTGGTTGGTTGGTTGGTTGGTTGGGTTTTATGGCATATCAACCACTGTGGGTCATTTAATGCCAAATTAAGACATATATATATATATATATATATATATATATATATATATATATATATATATATATATATATATATATATATACACATATGCCTATACATATATTAAATATACAGTACTATTAAACATATAGCTGACGACATTATTGTTTCAAAAGCATATAGCTGGCAACATTATTGCTTCAAAAGCGTATAGCTGGCAACATTATTGTTTCAAAAGCGCATACCTGGCAACATTTATTTTTTCAAGAACGCATACCTGGCAACATTATTGTTTCAAAAACGCATACCTGGCAACATTATTGTTTCAAAAACGCATTCCTGGCAACATTATTGTTTCAAAAACGCATAGCTGGCAACATTGTTTCAAAAACGTATAGTTGGCAACATTGTTTCAAAAACGTATAGCTGGCAACATTGTTTCAAAAACGTATAGCTGGCAACATTACTGTTTACAAAAAACGTATAGCTGGCAACATTATTTTTCCGAAAAGATTATCTGAAGCCTTGTTGTTGGACGTAGTTTATCGTCATACCCAGGACGCGGATATAGTTTATCGTCATACCCTGGACGAGAGAAATGTAGGGGAAAATGAAGGATCTAAACGAAATCAAAACTGTAAAATAAAAGCAATGTAGGCAAAAAGCACCAAGAAGAAGAAAAGAGTAAATAAAACGAAACAGTAAAAGAATATAAGATATAGAAAAATAGGAAGAAATTCAAAGGAATTGAGACGAAAAGAGAAGAATTGATTGGTACATGTGTCTATATTTCGGAGATGAGTTATTTTAATTATTTTAACTGTTTACATTGTTCGGACTGCTATCCTCATCTATGTGGCCATATTCACGACATTTGTACGCTCTGGCCTTCTTCAGGTGCTTAGAATTTTGAACTGAATCATTTATTTCGCCCACCGGGGGTAGATTCTTCAAGTTTCCCCTGTCATGCCACTTTCGGAAGTCTCAGTTGTCTCCCTTTAACTTAACGTTCTTTTTCTTTTTTTTTTTTTTACCTCTGCAGTAGTTAGGTAAATAGTGTACAAAAAAGAAACGGAAAAACGTGAAAAGAAACGAAAAGGAGGCAAAGATAAACAAGAGAATAAGAAATACGAAATATAGTAAAAGAAATGAAAGGTAATAAATGAAAAGAAAAAGAAAAAAAAGGGACAAACAGAAAAGAAAAGAGATAAATATAAAAAAGATAATGTGAAGAAAAAAGAAAGAGAAAAATCGGGAGAAGCACATGCACCACGCTCTCTCACAGGTTGACCCGTGACTTGCCGAAACTCAGTGCAGTTCGTGCGCTTATCAACCAAAATATACTATGAACATGCCAACTATTAGCGTATAATCCAAAAATAATGTACAACACATAATGCAAGGTAGGATAAAAAATATACATGGTATTATTATACAAAATAAACTGCCGATATTAAATCATTCACCGCAGGAGACAGCATCCTGGCGCCTATGATGGAGTTTGATCTCGACACTCTGATCAACAGTTCCGAGTCATTATCCGTTACATTAACAGTTCCGAGTCATTATCCTAAACACTAGAGGACCTAGTATACACCCAATAACCCCCCCCCATATATATATATATATATATATATATATATATATATATATATATATTCAAATCTATAAAATAAACATGTTAGAAGATCACTATAAACGTTGCAACGTTAATAGTAATCTTATAACATCTATATATTATAAATTTAAATAAACATTATTAGCTATATTTAGTATTGAGCACTCTTTTAAGAATTGTGTTTTTGGTTATTAGAATTTTATTCCCTATGTAAGAACCTTGTACTTGCAAATATATATTTTTTTTTATTTTTTATTTTTTCCCTTTTTTGTTTTTTCTTCTTCTTTTTTCTTTCCCTCATTATCTTCTTCTATTGACTTTCCATTTGTCATTCTTATATTTGCGTGCATATATGTTTAGTTTTTATTCACATGTCGTTGTTTTAGGATTCCAATGTGTTCGTCGTGCCATCAGCCGACGTTTTGTTGTTTGAGATCTGTGGCGTTCATGTATACTTTTCAAATCAGCCTTGATTTACCGGATATATTGGCCTTTAAATAATATAATATATACACACACACGCCACTACCATATATATATATATATATATATATATATATATATATATATATATATATATATATATATATATATATATATTTCTCTGTTCCATATTTTAATAACAATATAAAATTATAAACCTAATGCTCGATTTAAATGGAAATATAAAATTTTAATTTTTTATTTTATCGTAAATTAAAGGTTAATTATTATCAAATTGATTTTTGGTTTGATCTAGCATTAATTTTAATCAAGTAACAGGTTGTATTTAGAAAATACGGCCATCATTTTTTTAAATTTTCATACACCTGTATTCTGATGTGTCATCCTTCGTTACGTATTGGTGGGGTTTCATTTGGTTTTTAAATTTTCGAAAATAAATCTTTATTTCTCAATCAACACCATCAATTGATAAGACACCAGAAGTGTTGAAACAAAATAGCTATTTTTGTAGTGATATTATAACATATTTAGAATTTTTGAATACTAGGATATATATATATATATATATATATATATATATATATATATATATATATAGAGAGAGAGAGAGAGGGAGAGAGAGAGAGTAATATAACAAGATTTTCCAGCATGTCATATTTTCCTAAATACTGTTTGTTGATATACAAAATTATACGAAATTATATACCGTTATATCATATCTATCTATCTATCTATCTATCTATCTATATATATATATATATATATATATATATATATATATATATATATATATATGTATATGTGTGTGTGTGTGTGTGTGTGAAAATATATAGAAAATAGGAAAGAACTGGTTAGGTAAATAATCCAAAGTTCTTTAGTATTTTTGTTATTATTTTAAAAAAATAGTGCTCGATACAAATATAGAGCATACTTTAATTCAATTTAATTCAAATAATTATATTGAAGTTTTCGGCTCTTGTTTTTTAAACATGAGAACTCTTATGTAGCGTGTTGGAATAATATTTTTAAATAAATAATTATATATATATATATATATATATATATATATATATATATACGTGTATAAGCTTCCAATGTGATAAGCGACCTCTGGATTATATATATATATATATATATATATATATATATATATATATATATAAATATATATATATTTGAATAAAAACAGACCACTTTAAGGTTCCATGTAATAAGTTATTTCACCATAACCCCTTAAACAGGGCTATGGATCATCAGACTTTACTTCCAAATTTTGAAATGAAAAATGAAAAGAAATTCACACGTTTTTGATGGACCTCATCAAGCATATGCAAAATTAACAAAGTGGGGAAGTAAGGTGGGAGAGAAGTACACCTAACCCACTCATATCTTCTCTCCCATCTTATCTTCTCTCCCACCTTACTTCTCCACTTTGTTAGTTTTACATATGCTTGATGAGGTCTATCAAAAACGTGTGAATTTCTTTTCATTTTTCATTTCAACCTTTGGAAGTAAAGTCTGATGATCCAGAGCCCTTTAAAAGGGTTGTGGTGAAATAACTTATTACATGGATCCTTAAAGTGGTCTGTTTTTATCCAAACATATTTGCTCTGAACTTACATTGAGCTCTCTGGATATCATCCTCCTTGGGTCTACCCATACGGATTACCTAGTTTTGCATAAACTATATATATATATATATATATATATATATATATGTGTGTGTGTGTGTGTGTGTGTGTGTGTGTGTGTGCATGTGTGTGTGTATGTGTGTGTGTGTGTGTGTGTGCGTGTGTAAGCTTACAATATGTACAAGCGACCTATGTATTGTTTTTAATGACAAACCTATTTTCATATAGCGCTTGTATAATTCGACGCTAGCTTCTGAACAATACTAGTAAACCTAGCGTAGTCAAATATTGCAATACTGAGCATCATCCTAGGGATATTTTATAGCAAATAGATGCTCTTCTTACATATTTTTTGCACAAAGCTAACCAGAAATGGTGAGAAAATCACTTACCCTAAAATATCTGATACGAAGTTTTAGCAACCATATTCTTGTTTTCGTTCATACCTACCCTCTAGTAACTTCTTTACCCTGGACCTCAACGAGGTTAATACGAAGATGAACACAAACTGAAGAAAGGAAAGCAAGCATTGTTAATTTGCCTTTCGTATTTGTTGATTTTAAACGGCGCACATTGTGAATGAAATTCTGCTGTGTTTTTAGCAACAGAAAGAAAGAATATAGTCAACGAGACATGCTATAGTGATTACCTGTGCCGTTAAAGTTAGCCAAAGATACCGTGAGAATATAGGCCAAGGATGTTGTTTACACTCACCGAAAATGCATTAAGTTTAACCCTTTCAGAAAAAAGTGACTTCTCTAACCGGTCAGCGAAAATGCATGATTTTTAAATTCTTCCATAAAAAAAAAGTAACTATATAACGCGACCTCCTATGTTTTCCGTCAAAAAACTGAACATAAAAGCTAGCACTACACTGCAAAACCTATCTAAGTGACGACTACGGAAGCGACCACATCCCTATTATATGTAAACTAAGAATGAAACTACGGAAGCTGAAGAAGCAGCATCCAAACTGCAATACAACAGACTCCCGAACGACGCGAACCGGCTGGAAAAATATATGGACAGGTTGAAAAGAAGATACAAAGGACAAAATAAAAATGGCAAGTCGAATTGGGATATAATAAGACAAGCTTTAGTGACATCAGCAAACGCGGTCATCCCAGAAGAAAATGGACAAAAAAGAAAGAAAAAACAACGAATGGATAACAAAGGGGATTCTCGACTTCATGCAAAGCTGATAGACAATAATGCCAAAACACGGAACGGAAAACAGAAAGATTCGCAAAGAAATAGGGAACAAATGAAGACAGTCTAAAGAAGAACGAAAATGTGAAAGAATGAATATCACAGGTAAAACAGATATGCATAAGAAATAAGAAAACCAAGAGGACAAAAGACATGCTCATCATCAGGATGCATAAAATCCAAGGACGGAACGCTGATATTAGAGAAAGAAAAAATACTTCAGAGATGGAACCCATATATCGGAGAACTCTTTCACCACGAAAGAGAACAACCGACAGACCAGAAATATTAAAACCGAAGTAGAAGTTGCACTGGGCAAATTGAACAGAAAGAAAGAGGCAGGGCCAGACGGAATTTTACAAGATTTTCTGGCAGCCTTAGACGATTTCGACATAGACAAGATCACAAAAATAATAAATGACATCTATAACAGTTGTGATAAATTGGAAGACTAAGATCAATTTTCAGAGAAACTGCCTAAGAAGATAGGCGCAAACGAATGAGAACTCCACGGGAAAATCAACCTAACGAGCCATATAACAAAACTCACCATCCAAATCCTGACAAATTGAGCTCGCAGAAGAATGGACCAAAGATAGGACAAAAACAGTGCGGGTTCGTCAAAGATACCGAAACAAGGAACGCGATATTTATTCTCAGAATGTTATCAGAAAGAACAATACAAATCAGAAGGACGTGTACCTGTGTTTTATAGACTACGCAAATGCGTTCGACAAATTACGCCGCAAAGATCTCTTAGAGCTGCTCAGAAATCTTCACATTATCTGGAAAGATGCTAAAATAATCACGAATCTATACTACCAGTAAACCGCCTGCATACGGATAGAAAATTAGTTCTGGAGATATACAAAATTAGAAAGGAGTGAAAGACAACGATGCGTCTTTTCACCCGATATATTCAACCTATACAGCAGGACAATACTAAGAGAATTAGAGCTCCTATCAGGATTCATTATTGGCGGCCAGAATCTTAACAATATTAGATATGAAGATGACACATTGCTGAGAGTAGTAGGTACGGTAAGTAAACTAAAAAATCTCCTACAGAAGGTAGCGATGAAAAGCGAGAAGGGAGTAAGCATAAATTACAAGAACGCATACATGGTTATCAGTAAAAAAGATGAGCTCAAAATCCAAAGTACAGGTCGAGGATGCTAAAATCAAATAAATAATGTCATCTCGGTCCCACCCTTTCACTGTCAAAACGGTTAAATGTAACCGTCTTCTCCTCCTCCTCCTCTTCTTCTTCTTCTTCTTCTTCTTCTTCTTCTTCTTCTTCTTCTTCTTCTCCCGCACTTCCCGTTTGTGGAAATTCCTTCCCCTTATTTGCTTACCCGATGACTATAATCTTGAAATATTCAAGTGTAATGTCAATGGACATCTGACACCTTGAGCTTGTTTTCTACCTTTCTCTGTATCCTTTCCTCAAACACGCCTCTTTACTCTTGTTCTAAATCCTTTGTAACCCCTTACGTGCTTACGTGACACTCCCGCCTTGCTCGGGGTGAATTGCTTTAAAAGAAAAAAAATGTTCTAACAGAGGACGTTATGTGTGACCCTGAGATCCGAAGATGTATTGGAATGGCCAAAGATGCATTCCAAATAATAAGCAGTGTATTAAGAGACAGAAAAATTCGTTAGAAACAAAGAAAAGTGTACTGAACTGTGATGTGACATCCGTTCTCCTGTATGACAACAAAATATCCTCAAAGATTATAAAGAAATATGAAGCAACCAAAATGTAGTTCTACAGAAAGATGTTGAGAATACCATTGGCCGAATATGTGAGCAATGATGAGGTTTTGGAGAGAATGGAAACAAAGAGGAAACTTATATTTAACATCAGGATTAGGCAGTTGAAATATCTCGGGTAAATAATGAGGAAGGAGGGCTTCGAAAATCTGATACTCACAAGACGGATAGAGTGAGTGATAGACAGAAGAATGGAATGCGTATCATAATTGATGTTCCTTTGCAACTCCAAGTGAAGAGAAACAGAGAGAAACATTTATGTTGGGTTGATGGTAAAATTTACATTCTAAATCGATGGCGTACGTTGTTTCTTGATACACTGGGTAGCCGGCTTCATTCAGCATATTGATGGTGGCAATCTACACGAAAGCGTCATCTAAGGTTTCGACTGGAATTTGAACTCGACATGCCAGTGTCACTTACTGCGTCGATAACAGCTACGTTCGTGTAAAAAGTACATTTAGTATTGTATAAATGTCCATGTGAGTATGTTTAAAATGTTATAGTTTACGCATAGATACGTATGTGCGTGCTTGTGTGTGAACGTACGCATATCGAACGTATAAAATTCATACGAAAAATTGTCATCCAATATACTTGAGAGTATTAACTAAGCGACAAAAGTCCTTTTGAAATTCAATTATATACACATACACACATATCTATATCTATTTCTCACTCACTCTGTCTCTCTGTCTCTGTCTCAGTTTCTGTCTGTCTGTCTGTCTGTCTCTCTCTCTCTCTCTCTCTCTATATATATATATATATATATATATATATATATATATATATATATATATATATATAAACACACGCACACATACATACGTATATATGCCCGCGTGTGTATGTGTGTAAATTTGGGTGTTTGAAGATATGTTATTATTTAAGCGTGTAGGTATCTATTTCTCGCTCTATCTGTCTCTGTCTCTGTCTCTGTTTCTGTCTGTCTGTCTGTCTGTCTCTCTCTCTCTCTATATATATATATATATACGTTATGTTATTATTTAGGTGTGTAAGCATGTACACGTATTTGGTAGAAAATATCTACTTACATTTTGTGATTGAGTAAAATCGAGATGCTCATGTACACATGCACATACACACACAAACGCACACACACACACACACACACACACATATATATATATATATATATATATATATATATATATATATATATATATATATATACGTTTGTGTGTTTATTTATGCATCTATATATAAATGGCAGAAAGAATAATGCGAGTGGAATTGAGTGAGAGAGTGTTATCTGTTGCAAATGACTTCAAACATACAGACAACCCTTAGGCCCTCATGAAAGTATTGGCTCTGAAAGTAAATCTATCATCTTTTGCTCAACAAGAAACGAAAATAATTAAAATTTAAAAAAAAAAGAAAATACCTGACCAGATATTTTATCTCAGTACATTTCTCTTGCGATGTTTCCTTATTTATTTATTTTCTACAAGGAGAAAATCTCTGAAAAAGGGACACTTGCCATCGGCTTAGGTTTCACCTCGACACTGTGAAGATGCATGAGTTAGTGAAGATACCAGCGAAAAAAAGTTAGATTGAGAAGGAATTGCTTTGTGATAGGGCACAGCAAAGAGTGTCAGGTTAAAGTGTAAAGGAAATACCGAAGATTAATACTCCTTAACCATCTGAAGAATCCATTCCCGACTAATATTCCATTTCAATTATATTTCAAAACTTATCTCACTCTTATGCCAATATAGTTTCATCATCATCATCATCATCATTATTATTATTGTTATTATTATTATTATTATTATTAATCCCCCGTCATCATCATCATCATCATCATCATTATTATTATTATTATTATTATTATTATTATTAATCCCCCGTCACCACCACTATATCATCATCATCATCATCATCATCATCATCATCATCATCATCATCATCATCATCATCATCATTATTGTTATTACTATTATTGTTATTAATCCCCCGTCATCACCACCACCACCACCACGACCACCACCACCATCATCATCATCATCGTCATTATTATTATTATTATTATTATTAATCCCTCGTCATCACCATCATCATCATCATCATCATCATCATCATCATCATCATCATCATCATTATTATTATTATTATTGTTATTATTATTATTGTTATTAATCCCCCGTCATCATCATCATGATCATCATGATCATGATCATCATCATCATCATCATCATCATCATCATTATTATTATTATTATTATTATTATTATTATTATTAATCCTCCGTCATCATCATCATCATCATCATCATCATCATCATCATCATCATCATCATCATTATTATTATTATTATTATTATTATTATTATTATTATTATTATTATTGTTATTATTATTGTTATTATTATTATTATTATTAATAACCCGTCATCATCATCATCATCATCATCATTATTATTATTATTATTATTATTATTATTATTATTATTATTATTATTATTTTGTAATCTTGCAGTTTTCGCACAAAATCTATAGGAAAAAGAGGGAACACGTGTTTTCAAAATTCTAGATTTTTCAAAAATCTTTTCACCCCAAGCAATGCAATTAAAAATCCACTAAGACACAAGGGGGTTACCGAATGTGAAGGAATAAAGAAGAAAAAAAAGAAAAAAAGAGAAACATTATTAAGGAGAAAGAAAAATAGAAGAAAAGTAATCAAGAAAACAGTAGGTAACGATTGACATTGCGTTTAAACTTTTGAAGATCAAAGATGGCTGGAAAGCTGTAAGAGAGTTCCACATGCGAGATGTGCGGTAAAAGGAAACTGTTAACAAAGAACTTATGGTTATATCTAGTCAATTCAACTGTAAAACGATGAGACCTTTTTGCCAATTTAGCACTGCGTTTAAATTCATAAAGTCTACGTACCATAGCGGAGACTTCAACCGAAAAATTACAATGAAAGTGATTATAGAAAAGCCACAGGTAAGCGACATTACGGCGGTGGAAGAGTGACTGAAGCCGAGACACTCGTCATGTACAATAATATTGCAAAGGATTTCTAAATATATAACAGAATCACTGGACCAAAGGTGACAGCAATGTTCAAATCATTTTAACTCTGAAGTTTGGTTGATATAAATGATTCGGTTATTAATTGATAAATGTTTCCATATTTTTGCGAAAGCTATCCTATTGGTTTAATTCTATCTTTTGTAGTTTCATATTAGTACTAACTTACTAGATTTAGATTTCAATCTGGCATTATTTTATATTACTATAAACGGTATTTTTAAGCAATATATGTCTTTGAGTTGATATTTATGTTTTCTTTTTTTTGGGGGGGAGGATCGTGGAATCACTTCTAAATTGCTGGTGTTCCCAGGTCCATCCTGACCTGGAGTGGTAGCAATTGTTAAGGTCCCATCTTTGGGTAAATAGTTAACCCCAAAATTGGGGTCAAAACACTACGAAAGTGTAAAAATAATTCTTCAAAACAGAAATACTTTTTGAAAGAAAAAAGTTATTGCCATCAATACATTATAATCCGCAATACATTTTAGCAAAAAAAAAAAAAAAAAATTACCAGCAATCCTTTTTTTTTTTTTTAAATATTATCAGGAATAGATTTTTTGAAGGAAAAATATTACTACCAATACATGTTTGAAAAAATTACCAGCAATAAAAATTTTGTCGGCATTAAATAATACATTGAGGTTGATATCCCGTAAAACTAAATCAAATCAGAAATTAAGTAATTTAAAAATAAAACAGAGATTAAGGTAATAATTAAGCACGTAATATGATCTTCTGTTCAAACCCCTCTAGTTTGACAACAGGTTCAGAATCCTGGCCAGAACGAAGCCACTGATTTTTCTTATTATGATTACGAAAATTATATCCATCTTTCATCCCCAGTTACAATTGGACGGCAAAAAGGGCATCTTGTAGATTTGCCAGTAGTTTTTTTACCAGAAATATATTTTGAAAAAACAAAATATTGCCAGCCTTACAAATTTTTTGTTGGCATTTAATAACCCGTTGATGTTGATATGCCGTAAAAAAAAAAAAAAAAACAAAAATACCAAACAAACCAAACCCAAACCCTCCTCTATTTAGATGTTTTTATATTCTGGTTATTAGTATTTGTCAGTTGAGGTGGATTATAATTTAGAACCATTCGATGACGATGTCCGTTCTCAAAATTTGAAGGAAAACTAATGGCAGCGTATTTGTTTGTTGCTTATTCCAATTATATTTATATACATTAGACTGAATGTAACAAAAAAATTCACATAAGGTTATTTTTTATTCAGTTTTTCAAATGTTCTCTGTTCGCAGGACAGGGGCTTGATTAGTAAAAAAATACAAAAAAAAAAAATACTCTTAGACGTTTAGATATGAACTTCTTCATTCAACCATTCATATAATATGTACTTGTAATTAAAGAAAAAGACCGAGGGTGAGATGATTTCGAAAAACAGTAGTAGAAGGATAAAAGTTGTAAAAATTTACGATAGAATATATCTTTAAAAGGACAATATGAATAGACAAAAGAATAACTTAGAAGACATTATCAGGGCAAACGTCGTCTCAGAGGACGAAAAGCGTCGGTTGAGTTTATACATATTGTCCTTTCAAAGATATATAATAACTTTTATCTTACTAATCACAAAGCCAAGCCTTTTGTCTACTCTAGCAGAAATCTTTATAATAACTTTTTATCATTCTAATGAGGAAACCAAGTTTTTATCAATTACATCAACAATTTTTACAATAATATTTATCTTTTTAATGACGAAACCAATCATTTTAAATGTTATATCAGAATTTTTTTCAATAAATCATATCTTTCTAATGACGAAACAAAGCCTATTACCTAAACGGTCACAAATTTTTAGAATAACTTGTAAGTTTCTAATGACGAAACCAACCTTTTTATCTACTTGTTCAGAAATGTTTACATGACCTTTTGTCTTTCGAATGACGAAAGCAAGCTTTTATCAGAAAGGCTATCAGGAGATTTTATAACTTTTACCTTTTACCTGCTCTCTCAGAAATTCTTACAATGAATGTTATCTTTGTAATGACGAAACCAAACTTTTAGAATGCTCTCTCAGAAATTCTTACAATGAATGTTATCTTTCTAATGACGAAACCCAACATTTAGACTGTTCTCTCAGAAATTCTTACAATGAATGTTATCTTTCTAATGACGAAACCCAACTTTTAGACTGCTCTCTCAGAAATTCTTACAATGAATGTTATCTTTCTAATGACGAAACCCAACTTTTAGACTGCTCTCTCAGAAATTCTTACAATGAATGTTATCTTTCTAATGACGAAACCCAACTTTTAGACTGCTCTCTCAGAAATTCTTACAATGAATGTTATCTTTCTAATGACGAAACCCAACTTTTAGACTGCTCTCTCAGAAATTCTTACAATGAATGTTATCTTTCTAATGACGAAACCCAACTTTTAGACTGCTCTCTCAGAAATTCTTACAATGAATGTTATCTTTCTAATGACGAAACCCAACTTTTAGACTGCTCTCTCAGAAATTCTTACAATGAATGTTATCTTTCTAATGACGAAACCAAACTTTTAGAAAGCTCTCTCAGAAATTCTTACAATGAATGTTATCTTTCTAATGACGAAACCCAACTTTTAGACTGTTCTCTCAGAAATTCTTACAATGAATGTTATCTTTCTAATGACGAAACCCAACTTTTAGACTGCTCTCTCAGAAATTCTTACAATGAATGTTATCTTTCTAATGACGAAACCCAACTTTTAGACTGCTCTCTCAGAAATTCTTACAATGAATGTTATCTTTCTAATGACGAAACCCAACTTTTAGACTGCTCTCTCAGAAATTCTTACAATGAATGTTATCTTTCTAATGACGAAACCCAACTTTTAGACTGCTCTCTCAGAAATTCTTACAATGAATGTTATCTTTCTAATGACGAAACCCAACTTTTAGACTGCTCTCTCAGAAATTCTTACAATGAATGTTATCTTTCTAATGACGAAACCCAACTTTTAGACTGCTCTCTCAGAAATTCTTACAATGAATGTTATCTTTCTAATGACGAAACCCAACTTTTAGACTGCTCTCTCAGAAATTCTTACAATGAATGTTATCTTTCTAATGACGAAACCAAACTTTTAGACTGCTCTCTCAGAAATTCTTACAATGAATGTTATCTTTCTAATGACGAAACCCAACTTTTAGACTGTTCTCTCAGAAATTCTTACAATGAATGTTATCTTTCTAATGACGAAACCCAACTTTTAGACTGCTCTCTCAGAAATTCTTACAATGAATGTTATCTTTCTAATGACGAAACCCAACTTTTAGACTGCTCTCTCAGAAATTCTTACAATGAATGTTATCTTTGTAATGACGAAACCAAACTTTTAGAATGCTCTCTCAGAAATTCTTACAATGAATGTTATCTTTCTAATGACGAAACCCAACTTTTAGACTGTTCTCTCAGAAATTCTTACAATGAATGTTATCTTTCTAATGACGAAACCCAACTTTTAGACTGCTCTCTCAGAAATTCTTACAATGAATGTTATCTTTCTAATGATGAAACCCAACTTTTAGACTGCTCTCTCAGAAATTCTTACAATGAATGTTATCTTTCTAATGACGAAACCAAACTTTTAGAAAGCTCTCTCAGAAATTCTTACAATGAATGTTATCTTTCTAATGACGAAACCAAACTTTTAGACTGCTCTCTCAGAAATTCTTACAATGAATGTTATCTTTCTAATGACGAAACCAAACTTTTAGACTGCTCTCTCAGAAATTCTTACAATGAATGTTATCTTTCTAATGACGAAACCAAACTTTTAGAAAGCTCTCTCAGAAATTCTTACAATGAATGTTATCTTTCTAATGACGAAACCCAAATTTAGACTGCTCTCTCAGAAATTCTTACAATGAATGTTATCTTTCTAATGACGAAACCAAACTTTTAGAAAGCTCTCTCAGAAATTCTTACAATGAATGTTATCTTTCTAATGACGAAACCCAACTTTTAGACTGCTCTCTCAGAAATTCTTACAATGAATGTTATCTTTCTAATGACGAAACCCAACTTTTAGACTGCTCTCTCAGAAATTCTTACAATGAATGTTATCTTTCTAATGACGAAACCCAACTTTTAGAATGCTCTCTCAGAAATTCTTACAATGAATGTTATCTTTCTAATGACGAAACCCAACTTTTAGACTGCTCTCTCAGAAATTCTTACAATGAATGTTATCTTTCTAATGACGAAACCCAACTTTTAGACTGCTCTCTCAGAAATTCTTACAATGAATGTTATCTTTCTAATGACGAAACCAAACTTTTAGAATGCTCTCTCAGAAATTCTTACAATGAATGTTATCTTTCTAATGACGAAACCCAACTTTTAGACTGCTCTCTCAGAAATTCTTACAATGAATGTTATCTTTCTAATGACGAAACCCAACTTTTAGACTGCTCTCTCAGAAATTCTTACAATGAATGTTATCTTTCTAATGACGAAACCCAACTTTTAGACTGCTCTCTCAGAAATTCTTACAATGAATGTTATCTTTCTAATGACGAAACCCAACTTTTAGACTGCTCTCTCAGAAATTCTTACAATGAATGTTATCTTTCTAATGACGAAACCCAACTTTTAGAATGCTCTCTCAGAAATTCTTACAATGAATGTTATCTTTCTAATGACGAAACCAAACTTTTAGAATGCTCTCTCAGAAATTCTTACAATGAATGTTATCTTTCTAATGACGAATCCCAACTTTTAGACTGCTCTCTCAGAAATTCTTACAATGAATGTTATCTTTCTAATGACGAAACCCAACTTTTAGAATGCTCTCTCAGAAATTCTTACAATGAATGTTATCTTTCTAATGACGAAACCCAACTTTTAGACTGCTCTCTCAGAAATTCTTACAATGAATGTTATCTTTCTAATGACGAAACCAAAATTTTTATCTACAACTTCAGAAATTTTTGCAACAAATTTTACTATTCAAATGAAAAAAACAAGCTTTTAATTTTACCTATCAGGATTTTTTTACAACTTTTAGCTTTATTATGATGAAACCATACTTTTTATCTTGTCTATCAAAAATGTTTATAACTTTTCTCTTTCTAATGACGAAACCGAGCTTTATTCATATAAGTTATTAATTGATCGATTGATATCTGTATTCACGGTTTACCATTAAAGGGCTATTTCGGATTTTAGGTGGGGACTTAGGGTACCCGACTTTCGCAAGAGTACCTCCACCTATCTACTGATTGAGGTCGATGCTTCTTAATTTCAATGATCATATTTAAACAGTTGTTTTCCACGGGATTTGAGCGTGGACGTAATTATCGTCTTTTCCGTAAGCTAAGCTGCTACATATTGTAACACGCATGCTATAATTACCTAGGTATCTAAAAACCATAGAATTTGATATCCTACCATACAAACAAGTTCAAGTCACCGACTCTACTGTGTCATTTTTCTCTCTGTCACAGCTAATTACAATTTTTTTTACCTATTATTAAACATTTGTCGTTGTGTGTTTTCTTCAATGGCAGTTGTTGTCTTTATTTTTTTGCAGATGACATCGGTGAGTCAACATCACTATAAAAAAACAAAAAACATGGCGGCTAATAATTTGCAGTTAACGGTAATTCTATTAATTGATTGAGAGATTCTTTTTCTACGGCCTGTCAACCTTTTCGCGGGTCATTTAAAGCCAGAAAATATTTTTAGATGGGATGAATTTTTTTAGATAATAATAAGTGATTGATAAAAGTCTTAATAATTAACCCGTAGCTAGGGATAGAAAAGACGGATTCATACGTTTCCACAGGTTTTTTGCGTGAAACTGAATATAATGAAACCAACAGGAATTGGAACTTAGCTCTCCGATTGACAATTCCGTAATTTCCATTACACCAACCGCACATCCGAGCTTATAACACCTGGTATTCCTAAGCGGTCACCCATTTAGGTACTGACGAGGTTCGATGTTGCTTAACTTCTGTGAACGTACGGAACTCGTGTTTCAGCGTGATGAGGCTGTAAGCCGTTTGCCAGATTGTGGTGACTGTTTTGTTTCCATAGTACACAAAGTGAGGTAAAAATTTTGGTTTTCTTTGGGTACATATGTAACGTAATCGTTGACCTGCATTACGTGGCTGGGTTTTGTGAAGATACCGTACTGTATGCGTAGATGAACGGTATTCTTACAATGTTTATCATCAATACTCGAAAAAAAATATATGGCATGATCTTAACATGATCTTTACGGGATATACGGTATTAATTACATATGTATAATAATTGTAGACATATGTTTGGGGTTCGCGCTGGGTGCCCCCTTAATTTCGGCCTTGTGCTACATCTAAGCTATGCTTGGAAAAACACTTAGGCACCTCGAGGTGGTGTAATGGTCAGCAAGCTTGTCTCGTTAGAATAATTACGACTGAATAGTGAGTTTGATCCTCACTGGGTGCCCCATAGTTTCGGTTTTGTGCCACATCTAAGCTACACTTGGAAAATCACTATATAGGCACCAAGTCCTGGTTTAATGGTTAGCAAACTTGTCTCGCTAGACGAGTTACGACTGAAATTGAGTTCGATCCTCACCGGTTGCTCCACACATTCGGCTGTGTGCCACATCTAAGCTAAGCTTAGAAAATTAATTGGGACACTGCGAGGCGGTGAAATAGTTAGCAAGCTTGTCTCTCTAGAACGATGACGAATGAGTATTGTGTTCGACCCTCACTGGGTGACCTCCTTACATTCGGCCTTGTGCCACATCTAAGCTACGCATGGAAAATCAGTATGTCTGGGGTTACTGATTGTTTGTATCTCGTGATTAAGGCGAGAGAGGTATGACAAATACCTCTCTACAATGTTAAGGAGTATGTTGATTTTTGAGGGCATTTTTCAGAAGAAAATGCATCTTAGTATACATGAAATACTGCGCATGGAACTTTTTTTCACAGAGAATACGTACTCCATAACATAAATAATGTGGCTGCGTTCCTAATACTTTTGAAAGTGAGGTTTGTTCAAAGTACACTCCTGTCGAAATTGGAGTAAATGAGTGGAAAACCATGACGATCGTAGAGAGGAAGACATTAAAGATTTCTGTAGCTATTTAATCCCAATTGCCATTCAGCAGATTATTTGCAAATAACCAACCAGTTCTTAATTTGGTTGTCAATAAGAAAAGAAAAAGGATAGGAAAAATATTCTCTACAAGTTCCAGATTAAACTATGAGAAAATATATTGCTTAAAATATGTTATGTTTATAGTAGATGAAAGCTCAATGTAGGAGATAAAGTCTTTAGAGATATACAGATTGGCCGGAGAGATGAAAACCGGGTGGTGACTGGGAATTATTCTCTTAAATACGATCTTCCTACCACTTCTCTCTTGACAGGCTGCATATACAGCCTACAGGTGGGTAACTGATGCGGGTGAAAGAGTAAACCGGCCCTCTTGAAGTTATTTTGTTTCGGTCTAATGCATGTTTATGGACATGAATTTCAGATTAATTTATTGAGTGACTGGAAGAAGTATGTATGTGAATAAATTAGGTCATCCATGGTAATGATCACTCTCTCTCTCTCTCTCTCTCTCTCTCTCTATATATATATATATATATATATATATATATATATATATATATTGTGTAAAAATATATAGAACATAGGAAAGAATTGTTAGGTAAATAATCAAAAGTTCTTTAATATTTTTGTTATTATTTTTTAAAAATAGTGCTCGATACAAAAGTAGAGAATAAATATAATTATTTATTTTTGGAAAAAAAATTCGCTTGAAGATGGAACAGATCTTAGTAATTTAATTCAATTTAATTAAAATAATTATATTGAAGTTTTCGGCTCTTGTTTTGAAACATAAGATTTCTTATGTAGCGTAATTATATATATATATACATATATTGTGTATATTTAGGCAGCAATTTTTCATTGATGCATGTTTCATTAAATAATAAGTTTTGTCTATTTATTTTAAGTAAGTTCTTTTCATATTGTCTGATAAGCTTAATAACATTATCATTGAAAGACGAAGGGAAATCTCCATATTGATACATGCTTAAATCCAATCTAAGCTTTCGGCTTAAATAAACCATTATCAAAGATGACAATTACTTTTCAATATATCAAACAATACACGGACGAAACAATAATGATAATCTGTTTTTGTTGCATGAAAAATTTCAAAGCACCGACTAACTCTTTTATACAAAACGCGGAAGCGAAAATCGCATCGCAGCTCGTGACGTCACACATGACCACGCGCGAGTGAAAACGAGAAGTATTAAGTATGGGAAGACCTTGGTATAAACCAATGGCTTCTGTTATCAATTATAGGCATTTAAGAATATTTGTGGAGATTTCGTAGTTTATTTACTTCCGGTTAGGTTTCAACTGTTTCATGTATATATAATCAAGCATTTATAGCTTTTGTTTATTGTTTTCATGTTTAAGTATAGTTGTGTTTTCAACGAGGATTTTCCGGAATTGTGTACGCGGCCGGGCATGTTGTTTTAAATACCTAAATATGTTAGAGTTATCATTCAAATGTAGAGTCAAGCGTCGTAAAGCGATTTTGTGGTACGACCAACATAAATATTATTTAATCCATTGGAGATACAATCATGTTTATATATATATATATATATATATATATATATATATATATATATATATATGTTTATGTATATATATGTATATATATATATATATATATATATATATATATATATATATATATATGTATATATATATTTATGTTTATATATATATATATGTATATACATATATATATGTATATACATATATATATATGTATATATATATATATTTACGCATATATATATATATGTTTCTATGTATATATATATATATATATATGTTTATGTATATATATATATATATATATGTATATATATATTTATGTTTATATATATATATGTATATACATATATATATGTATATACATATATATATATATATGTATATATATATATGTTTACGCATATATATATATGTTTCTATGTATATATATATATATATATATATATATATATATATATATATATATATATCAGTATTTCTGAGATGAGGTATTATGTACACTATTGATAACACAAAAATTGCAATATGAGCACTGGTAAAATTTAAGGCTGAATACCCAGAATCTCATACATAAATGTCCTCAAGGCAGAGGGGATAAAGCCGTTAGGTAGATCCATTGAGAAGACCCAAAGAGTGTGAGGTCAATACCTGGCTAAGGCGTTGAATAACTTAGAGTGAGGAATTAGCAGGAGATAACTGATAACTGACATCCATAGCACGTGGAAATTGAACAGTCTACCCCAGCGAGTTAAATAAAGTGTTCAGTTCGACAGTCCACCCCCCTGTGTACATATATATATATATATATATATATATATATATATATATATATATATATATGTATGTGTGTGTGTGTGTGCGTGTGTTTATATATCTTTATTTATATATATATATATATATATATATATATATGTGTGTGTGTTTATGTGTAAATATATGTATATGTTTATGTATACATATATATATATATATATATATATATATATATATGTATATTAGGTTGGTGCAAAAATAATGTCGGTTTTTGACGTTAAAAATTAAGTTAAAAAATGTTCAGATTTTCTCGAAAGCCATATCTACTTAGTATTAAAGAAAGCAATTTCTGAATTTTGAATACACACATACACAGGCACACACACACACAGGTACACACACATACACACACACATGTACATTTATATGTGTGCTTGTGTAAATATCCTCAGGTGGATATTATCTCTAGAAAAGACAAAATAAATTTAAAAAATTACCAACAGAAAATGAGAGACCACATCGTCAACGACAATATCTACGAAACAGTAAACGAAAACAAAGCCACGAATCAGACATAAAAAAAATCATAACCGACATCTTATTTTTGATGATTCTAAGTGACGTAATTTAATGTCTAATACCTAAACATTTCAGTTAACCTGATGAATATTTGTGAGCGTCTTTTAATTTGCAAATTTGAGTAACTAACGACACGCTTAACTAAGTATAGTTTTTTCCTCTCGTCTTTTTTATGCACACACACACACACAGACGTGATTTTCCAGCCTCTCTGGCAACAAACCCTGGAAAAGGGTTTAAGCAGAAATGTCCGGCCATTTTAAATCATATTTATCTCTTCTGCATTTGAACAGGACATATTTTTCTAATAATGTAGTCTTGCAAATGGACAAACAATTTTCATTTGAAGGTGCCGAAATAGTCCAATACAAAAATATAATAGAGCTTGAACGATTCAGGGTCCGAGAGAAAGCAGGAGGAATGTTAAAATGACAGAAACAAACACAGGGCGTGACAGAAAAGAATATTGTGAGACAGATTGTTTGGGAGGACATGAATTGTATTTATCTAAATTTTAATCGGTAATATAATTACACATGGCGGCTTACAGTCCATCTAGGCATCTGATTTTGTCTCTCAGTTCAGACATTCCTACAAGGGTCATGAAGGTCAGATCATTCTGACCGTGACACCGAAAACCTTTCCGATGATTCATTTTATTTGATCCTTTATAGAATTGACACTCAAATTCTTTGGGTTGAATCGCAGATCCCACCAAAGCGATCGCGTTCATTCCTCGTAGTCTTTGCTGCCATGATGTACAGGCGCCGAAAAAAAAAAAAAAAAAAAAAAAAAAAGAGAGAGAGAGAGAAAAAAAACAACAAAAACAAACCAAACAAAAAACACGCTTATAGAAAACAAAGAATGAAAAAGAAAATTTAACATCTGGGGCTAAACATATCTTTTGATGATCGGAATTCCGCCAATCGAAATGGTGCGAAGTTCAAAAGACAATTTATGCGCATCCAAAACAAAAAAAATAAATAAAAATAATCCAAAATGCTTCATGGACTTCGTGTTCTGCGATTTCGATGACTAACAAACAAACAGATTAATTCCAAATCTTTGTCTTGTGTCAGGCTCTATACATTACTATAATAGTTTTTTTTTGGTTCAGCGTAGATTCACGCAAGAAAACAGAAACAAATTTCCAGGGGTAAGATTGTCTCAACTTAAGAAACTTTAATAATTGATATGTCTATATATATATATATATATATATGTGTGTGTGTGTGTATATTTATGTGTATATATGTATATGAATATATATATATGTATATGTGCATGCATGTATATGTATATCTATGTATCTATATATATATATATATATATATATATATATATATATATATATGCATATGTATATATATATGGATATGTATGTATATATATATATATATGTATATATATATGTATATGTGTATATATATGCATATATGTATTTATATGTATATATATACCTATATATGTATATTTATATGTATATATATATATGTATATATATGCATATGTATATATATGTACATGTATATGTATATTTATGTATGTACATATATATATATATATATATATATATATATATATATATATATATATATATATATATATATATATATATATATATATATATATTCTTCTGAAATAAGAAGTGACTATTTACACTATTTCCATTGTTTGGACTGTTGACCTCATTTTTATTTCATTGTTTTTTGTCGACGAGGGTAGAATGCTCTAGTTCCACATTCCATGCCTTTTCTGGATATCTTAGTTTCAGTTTTTTCCATTTAGTAACTCAGCTGCCCAAGATTTGTCCACCTCTGCTCTGGCCAGGTATTGAACTAGCAACTCTTTGGATCAAATTACTGGATTACTTCAACCAAATCTTTCATCCATTGCTACATAACGCCTTCGGTTCCAAATTCCCGAGTATATCACCTGAAGATGGCCGGGGCGTAGAACGTCCGAAACGTCGTGAATATGAAAATAAAGATTAAGACAACAGTTCGAACTATGTAAATAGTTAAAATACCTAATTTCAGAAATATAGGCATATATACATATAATTCATCGAATGTTATTATATTGGATACTCTTATTTTAAGCAGACGCCCTAATTTCATTTTAAACACTATGGGTTATGTCTCGCGATCCGTGTATTCGACAACTCTTAATAAAGTTAATGCATTACCCATTTCCTTAAAATAGAAAATATACCCTAACTTGAAATTTGACGCGCTTCCTGGGCGAGTGATAAAGCACACCTGCTTAAACGGTGGTTTCTGATACAAAGGAGGACGCATTTTGCATTACTGCTGGAGAGAACATTCCATTTATTAAGATTTCTCGAATGCACTCGTAGATAAACGTAATATACAGTATCGAAAAAATAGAACTGGGGCTTCTATTTCAAATATGAAGCATCCGCTATAATAAAGTTTGCAGTAAGAACAATCTCAAAGTAAAATAATTCTATTTATTCTTATATATATATATATATATATATATATATATATATATATATATATATATATGATTGTGTATTTGTCGAGCAATCCCTCTATAGATAGAGAATGTACTGCTGTTAAGTATTTTTATATAATTTAATAAGAAAAAATAAATAAAAACTTAATCAAAGTATCTTCTTATTCGTTATCAGTATATATATATATATACACACACACACACACACATATATATATATATACATATATATGTGTGTGTGTGTGTATATATATATATATACATATACATATACACACACATACATATATATATATACACACACACCCACATATATATATATATATATATATATATATATATATATATATATATATATTTACATATGAAAGCATTTAATATAATTGTTTTAAGTGTAATTCCCGTTTCCCTTTTTTGTACGTTTAATATCTAGTGAAGCCTGTCAGCTTTGTTCCTAGAAATTATATTTGGTGGAGAGGTTTTATTAGCAATTTCAAGATCAGAACAAATGTGTTCTTCATGACATAAAGGAAAAGCAGAGAAGGCTGAATTTCCATTCGCAATGATTATATGAAAACCTATATGGACTTATCTTACATATATCTGTGTGTCTATCTATCTTTCTCTTTATCTATCCACATCTGTTCATATATCACATTTATATACACACATGAATATATATATATATATATATATATATATATATATATATATATATATATATATATATATATATATATATATATATATATATATATATATATATATATATCTTACTTAAATGTTATTCTTAGTGGTTAATCATAGTTGAGCTGACGCTTTTTTTATTTCTGAAACTGTACGTATATTTATATTCGTCTACAGGCCTGAAAATGTGCGAAATCGTATTTTTTAAGAAATGCACTCGTAAGCAGGATTAAGAACCTTCGTAGAAACCGTCGTTAAATGCGTCGTGCTAAAGCATTGCCCACGAAGTGTGTCACCGGTCAGGTAAAGATGAATCGTGCCTTTAAACGTAAATTTATCTCAGTCTCTCGAGACATTAGTATCAGCCCAGTTTCGTATCCTAAGATAAACAAAACGATTACTAAAGAAATGATGTTTTTTTTGTTTTTTATTACCGTGTAACCCGGATATAAGAGATCCGGATATAAGAGAAACCCCGATGTCAGATAGATTTTCTCTGGTCCCAAATTAGAGCCATACTTACCTTAACAAAATAGACCAAACCCGGATATAAGAGAAACCCCGATGTAAGATAGATTTTCTCTGGTCCCAAATTAGAGCTATACTTACCTTAATCAAATAGACCAAACCCTGATATAAGAGAAACCCGGATATAAGATACTTCTTCTCCGGTCCCGACAACTCTCTTATATTCGGGTTACACTGTATTTTATTAATCCGTCAGACTTTATTAATTAAACGTCAGGGTATCCACTACAAATAGCGCTTAAGTTGCCGGGTTACTACACACACACACACACACACACACACACACACAATGAAACCCAAACAAATTACATCCTCTTTCGCTAGACTTGTTAATGCAAGTACTTTTGTGAAAATAAATGAATTCCTACGTTTCTTTCAAAATAGAATGAAAATTACTGGAAAAAAGAAGGGAAGGAAAGTAGAAAATAAGAGAGAGTAAGAAATAATATATAAGGGAGAAGAGTTAAAGAGATATAGAGAGGTAGAGAGGCTAACGTGGTTACGGTAGAATCGGTCTAGTTAAAAACGACGGTCGAAGATGAACCCTGACCTAAATTTAGCATACACACAACACTTACAAAATGGAAGAAGGAACATAGATATGTAACATAAAAATTGAGCCTAAAAAATTCCAAAGAGGAGTTTAAATGATTATAGGATGAAAATAAAAAAATTAAAATTATATTATTATATAATTATTGCATAAAAAAAAATTATATCTATTTTTGTTACCTTTCAATGATTGTAATTCACTTATATGCTGCAGAAAGGAATATAAAGGAGAGACAGGCCGCTCCCTCAATGTAAGGCTTCAAGAACACCAGAAAGCTGTAACACGAGGGGATGTGGAAAAATCAGGCGTGGCTGACCACATATGGAGAGAGATCACCGCCCTCTGTGGGATAACGTTGAGATCATAGACAAGGAACACCATTGCAAAATTCGTAAACTTAAGGAATCAGCACATATGCTAGGCCATAAAAATCTCCTGAGCCGACCAAGCATAGAAATAAATACAATATGGGAACCAGTAATAAGGAGTGCCAGAGAAAAGCAATGATAACAACAATGTTGCAATATGAGCTCTGGTAAAAACATGAAATGATAACAGCAAAATTGCAATATGAGCTCTGGTAAAAATGGTTGCTGAAGACATTAGGTTTATAATACCCAGAAATTCGTACCTAGATGTCCTCGAGGACACATGGCAGCGTGGATAAAGGCGTTGGTTAGATCCAGTGTCAGGACCCAAAGAGTGTGAGTCCAATACCCGGTTAAGGCAGTGGAGAACTTTCAGATTGAAAATAACAAGAGATAACTGACATCCATCAAAATACCCCAGTGAGCGAAATAAAGGGTTCAGTTCGACATTCCAACCACCTAAAGAAGGCCGGAGCGTACAACGGCCGAACGTTGTAATAAATATGGCGGCAGAGATGAGGACAATAATCAATTTTAATGTTAATAGTATTTACTTGGATTACTTCCCCGCGGATTCTTTTTTTTTTCTTCTTTTTACATATATATATAGCTGTCGAAAGAGGTTTCAGGAAAAGCGGTGTACATTTTGTCCCGCTGAGTATCATGGATGTACGGACTGTATAATGCAGAACTGATGGAAGCAATGCATAGCGACTTGAGAAATAAGAGGGCTGGTCGCTAGACTTCCAGTCATGTACATTAGGTTTACTTATGCGCAAATACTCTGAGACAAGGTATGAATCCATCTCTTCTCCCTCGGCTATAGCTTAAATAGAGAGCAGACTTGTTCGTCTTCCACCGGATGGACACTAATCTAGAAGGACAAATCTGAACTCTAATTTAATATCCATCCATAACGTATGAGGATAGGAAGAAGCGAAGCAAAATATTTACCACTGATAAACTTTAATTCATAATTTACACACAATACGTCATGATAACCAACAATGAATGATACAAGAGACCAGTTATAGCAATATGTTATAATAAATACTATGTTGGTCATATCATCTTCGTTCTTAACGCATATCTTAGCGACCTATGGGCACCTCGAGGCGGTGTAATAGTTAGCAAGCTTGTCTCTTTTGAACAATTACGACTGAATAGTGAGTTCGAACCTCACTAGGTGCCTCAAACTTTCGGTCTTGGGCCACATCTAAGCTACGCTTGGAAAATCCCTATCTAAACGACCTCAACATAGTATTTCTTTTCTATCCTCATTAAATGGAGTATTTTTATCTTTTCTAATTAACGGAACCACTTCACAGAAACTCTTTGGCATCTTCTGGATGGAAGTCTCACTCTTTCGCTTTGTGAGGATTTCTATGTAAACATAATTATTTCTTGATTTGACAGCGGGTAAATAAACCGTAGATCGCAAAGTTCATTACTTCTCCGCACAGAATATGAAAATTCACAGCTGCTAAATGGAGGATCAGGCACTGAGCACGCAGTAATTTATATAAATTCATTTGATTAATCTGGTTCTAGTCGCCTGAAGTTCGCGAGTGGTTGAAACTTGAGTGTCGACGTTGTGAAACGTTTTACCTCTATTCAGCTAGGAAGATAACAGGTTAGAATCGTTTTGTGTCAGACCCACTGTCTTCTCAACTGAGCAATGATGAGAGGAATAATACTTCTAAAGAGCAGTGAATTGAAAATTAAATAGTGCGTGAAACATGTGAGACAACTTCTTACTACAGGACAGGAATTTAGAAGGTTAGAGAGGGCGGAGATCATCTTGAATGAGTTGGAAACTTATTCTGGTATATATATATATATATATATATATATATATATATATATATATATATATTAATAAAAAGAAAGAACAGTAAGATATATAATCCGGTGTTCTTATAGATACTTTTATTTTTACAAAATAGTGCTCAATGTAAATTTACAGAGCATTAATATTATAAGTTAATAGACTTAAAATATGGTTTTTCGCTACACAGTTCCAACCATGTTTCAAAAATGGAAGCTAAAAGCCCCTAATTTAATTTTGTACTTAAATTAAAGACATTAGTTCCATTTCATCCTCAAGCGAATTTTGGAGTAACTTTTTTTACTCCAAAATTCGCTTGAGGATGAAATGGAAGTGATGTCTTTAATTTAAGTACAAAATTAAATTAGGGGCTTTTAGCTTCCATTTTTGAAACATGGTTGGAACTGTGTAGCAAAAAACCATATTATAAGTCTATTAACTTATAATATATATATATATATATATATATATATATATATATATATATATATATAATGAAAAACAAACCACTTTAAGGTACCATTACGATAATTTATTTCACCTAAATCCTTTTTTAAGGATTCAGTATCATCAGGTAAAACTTCCAACAACGAATTGAGAGGAAAAATGGGATTAGCATACATATATATATATATATATATATATATATATATATATATATATATATATATATGTATGTATGTATTTAACTTAATATCATTTCATCATGAGCTTCTGATCCTTGGCTATGATTAATTAACGATGAACATTTTCAATTAAGATCGATTTCATTACGATTCTTCTATTAAGCCTGCAGAGTAATTATACATTTGTATCGCTCAGAGTTGAGTCCAATAGTGTTATATATTCTATATATATATTCTATTTTCTATCTCAAGACATTCGTATATATATATATATATATATATAAACATGCTGCTTACAAAGGGAGGAATGAACGAGGAAGAGGTAAAAAGGAATGGAAATTCTTTGATTATTATTATCAATCCAAACATTGTTATCCTGTCTCGAAGTTTGCTAGGAGATACTTTCTATTAAGCTTACACGTCGTCATTGCCACCAATCTTTCATTGAACCGCTAATCTTGGTCAGGGTACTGCATTATTGCCAGCTACTCTTGATTAAACCTTGCAGATTTTATTACCGATACCAAATGTACGGGTTTTCCTGACCACATCCCATTACGAATCTTTAGCTTTCATTTCCCATCAGACATTTTCGTGCCATGCACGATAAACCCTTAGATGATCATGTATCGTTTGGTATATGGCTGACGACGTAGACTTTTCCCGCAGTAGGTTGCTATTTATTTCTGCGGTAGAACATTTGCCATCCAAGGCAATAGAACCCAGACTGTCCTGCCTATTTAACCATAGTTTGGGGGAAGAGAAGAAGAGGATTCATACCTTTCCCAAGGGTATTAGAATGTAAGTGAATGTAAGGGATTTGACTGGAATTCGAATTCTGATTCTTCAATCCGAGCCGCTATGCATTACTACACCGGGCTTCCTCTCATACATAATTAGTAACTCATGTAATATTTTTATACTTTGCCAGTTTGAAGGATGATTTGTGGTTGTAATGCCTTGCTTTAAACGCTCCCTTCATTGACCCAATATACACTTTTTCAATGCCATTTTCTAGTTCTATTCTTGCTCTATTTATAAGTCCCTCCAGCAAGCTGTCATCGTTTAGCTGACAATTTAAAAACCATTTCATATTTTTCTCGGCTGCATTCATTTCTGCAGTCGCTCTCTCGATACTCAATTTTAATTTATCATTGCTCCCTTTTATCATTTTCGCCATATTTTTCATGCAACTGCAAAGAATTCTGACTTAATTTTTTTATTAGAAACCTTGTATAAGCCTTTTGAGAAAATGCTTATTTAAGAATATAAATAAGATCCTTCCGTTCTTTGTTTTCACCTCTAAATTGAAGTGTGGGGGGACAGACCAAACAATATTTCATTTACTTTTTATTTTTTGATTGTCCTTTTCAGATGTTACAATAGATTTAAGCACAAATTTAGCTTTATGTCTTTCTTTATATAATGTCTTCTCCTAGACTCTCTTAGCTCTTTAGATATGACAGTTCCTTGATTTCCTTAATGTTCATTCAATTGCCCAAGATATATGGATAATTACTACATTAGTGTCGTTCGACTTACTGTTTAGATACAGTAATTTATTATTTGGTTTCATGGAATGTGAGGCGTTTTTATTTGCAAAGTTAAATTTGCCATCGATCTATTGAACAACATTGAAGTTCATTTCTACATCAATATCAGAAGATAGCTCCTTACAAAGCGTGAATAATATTTTGTCTAATTGTGACATTTTCATTTCTTTTATCCATAACCACTATTAAAACGTTATTCCAAAACAGGCCATGGCCATTAATGTGTTTAATCTTATTTAATTCTGCTAATAGGGACACATGAGTTTTGATACCTCTGCGCCATCAAATGAGTCTTGAGTAAAGTCAAACTTATTGTTTTTGCGTTTTTATCTCATGTATAGTTATTGTGACAATGTACTGATGTTCGGCACTGTATAATAATGGCCACATGCTCACTTTTTACATCCTTAAATTCTTCGACAGAAGCTGTCGCTTTATCAAGCCTCTCTTTCAATACTGACGAGTAAAAATCTTTAATATCGCCTTTCACGAATACATGATTTTCTTTATTTTTATTGTTTTATAAAACCAAGCTATGCAATAACCATGTCTCTCTCCAACTGATTTGCTTGTGTTTGTACTCGTAATACAGTACACGTTTCTTGCAGGCTAATTTTTACTAACCCTACCCAACTTTGTTTTGGTTGGGTTAATCAACCAGAACGATGCGTTGTTTATAAAATTATATTTATGATCCTTAATCGTTATAAACACTTTTCTTTTATTCCATTGCAGGGTTCTTCGCCTATTTTTAACTGGGCAGATTTAATTTGACCTCGCCGTCAGTTAGTTTGGTGCAAAGATAATGTCGTTTTCTCACATAGTAACATTTGTGAGAAAACGACATTATTTTTGCACCAACCTAATACATTTACATATCCTGACGTCGCCTTCGTATAAAATTTAGTGGTGACCTGATCACAAATTCTCTTTTTATATTCTCTTCGGCGAATTGCATATATATTACCGTCCTTAACATCATTTACCAGAATTTTCTACGAATTTGTAATTTTTGTTATTTTATTTAGATACTTTGCCAGCCGTTTTTGAAAATTATTTTTATTCTTATTTTAAGAATATGTGCTATAGAGGAGTTTGGGAGGACAAGGACGACACTGCTTGCAATGATTAAGCATCGTTGGACCAAGAACAGGGCGTGAAGGGGGATTATATTGAAAAATAATGAACAATTGGCACGTTTCTCCAAATTCTTCTGGGTGAGTCTTGGAAATTTTTCAACGAACCTCGGATTAGGCCATTCAGTTAGTCAATTGAGTATTTGATACACGTTTGGCTGATCATGTCTCTTTCGATACATGACTGACTAGGCAGAAGATTTTCTCATAGAAGGTTGCCGTTTCTTTCTGCAGTAGACTGGTTGCCAGCCGAGGCCATACGACATAGTCTGTCCTGCTTTTCGTCCCATAGTTGGTGAGGTGAATACAAGTGATTGATTCTTACACTTCCCAAGATTATTTGCGCGTAAGTGAATGTAATGAATCCGACTGGAATTCGAACACGGATCTCCGATATCTCACCCCAAGCCGATATCCACGACAATACAATACGTTTTAAAAAATCGTCCCTAATCTGCAGCATTTCCTTACGATAAATATAACCGATACATGGACTTACGGCCACATATGGTGGTAACATTGGTTCACAGAATTTAAGCAACATCAAGGCCTGTCTGTACGTAGATGGGCTCCACGTTGCTTAACTTCGGTGATCAAATCGGCGTATCTAGCATGATTTGAATGTAGGTTTTACTGAACATAAAAAGGGGTATCGATTTTCTATCATTAAGTAATAAACTGATCCCACTGTAATTATTAGATCTTAATGAATTAATTGAGAAATGTATTTAAGGATACACATATGAGAATCTTCTAATAACAGTAACGATTTCAGTAAATATACCCTCATAAGGTATGGAGATAAGCTAGGATCGTTCCAGACATAAATTGGGAGATTAGTCTTCTTTTTTCATTAAGTAATAAGCAGTTACCCGATTTATATTCATATCTGAGAGTATTTTAATGATCCAATCTAGTCCAGTCAGTGACGTTATAAGTCCATTTTATCTTCTGTCTGTTCTTCTTTCGTCCGAGTTGGACACCTTGTGCGATGGCAGTTTAAAGACTTTGATTCGTGTGACGTGTGTATACCGTTTTACGGCTTTAAGGCCAAATCGCGATAAAACCGGTTCCTGTACGATCAGCGAAGTTAAGCAATGTAGAAAGTGGTCAATGTAGAAACTCGTCAGTACCTTGATGGGTGACCAGGTGCTGCAGGCAGTTTAATGGATAATGGGTTGGAATTGTTAATCGGAGAGCCGAGTTCAAATTCTAGTTGTGTTCATTAGATTCATTTACACGTAACTATACTTGGGGAAACTATGGTGATTGTCTAAGCGTAGCTTATATGTGGCACAAGGCCGAAAGTTTGGGGCACCCACTGAGGATCGAAATCACTAGTCAGTCGTAATTTTTCCAGCAAGACAAGGTTGTATCCATTACACCACGTTACGGTGCTTCTCCAACGGAAAAACTATGAATTTAGCTATTATCCCCCCGGTATGGGTTAATTAGTAAGACTGGGGTCACTAAACCATTATTATCTCCAAACAAAAACTTGAAATCTAAAATATTTTCTGCCTTTCAATACAAAGGGTGCATAAGCCGTAAAAAATAATCAGTCAACCTGTCGGTAATCGTTTTTATATCTCCGTTGTCTCCTTCCTATAGATATATAAATAAATAAAAAAAAGGATTACTTTAGACCTGCGTTCCTCAACCTTTTTAGCCTTACGTAACTCCTAAAATAAATTGCATGTGTTATGATGTTGATTTGGGGTTAGAAGAGACAAACGCCAAATAACACGTAACAATAAAAAGGGTTTTAATAGGTTGGTAAAAAGGTACAGAAATCGCCTTAGTAGCCAATAACTAGGTCAGCTAAGAACTAAGCTCTGTCTCGCTGTCTGTATTTATCTATCCACCCACGAGGATAAAATGTGGCATAAGGCCGGTTTAATGTGGGTATCTCCGAGCCCGTAGGCTCGGCCAAAAATATAGCCTTTTTGAACCCGCCTAGACGGGTTCAAGGCCTGTCTACCTCCCCGGACGAAACCTTGCCCTTCGGCAAAGCCTGATCCGGGTTCCTCTCTGCTAATGCAGAGAGTTCGACAGACGTCGAGATCTCTGTCTCACTGTCTCCCTCATGTCAACTGACATGTCACTATTTAAAGTCTGTTTACAGACGCAGATAAGTTCATCTTCAAGAGGGGGGGTAGGTTTCTGACACAACAGGATGTCTCAAGGAAGCCCTTTCAAAAAACAAAAATTATTTTTCTCATTTTATTTTCGTTTGTAGTTCACGTGATGAATATCATAGTATATATTTTTGAATAACTGGTTTAAGGAAAAATTAATATTTCTTTGTCAAAGTTTTCGGCAAGGCTAAATAAAATTCATATTGTTCGTTTATAATACTTCATCAGGAAGTTTTCATTCCCACAAAAAAAGATCTAAATTCAAACGTAAAAATAAACATAAGTAACTAATAATATTATACCTATAATAATAAATGTAAACAGAACGAAAACAGATAATTGGTGCATCATATTTTTTTGTTAATATTTTTTTACCTTTTACTGGCAATGTATTAGGTTGGTGCAAAAATAATGTCGTTTTCCCACATATTAAC
>OZ010588.1:75237826-75267826 GCA_963932145.1 Acanthosepion lycidas | reverse complement strand
GAAGTCATGTATTTGAGACATAGTAGCCATTCGTATTTAAAGTTTTTAGATTTTGTTTAACGAAACCTAATTTGATACGCAGAGGGGGAAATAGGATTTTATCTCTGCTCACTAAAAGTAGATTAATTACATTTTTCCGAGAGCAAGTAATGTTCGCGCTGGCCAGATTTGTTTTGAAATAATGTTCTTCCTTGACTCTGCTGCCTCATACGAAAAAGAAGCAATGATATTTAGCATACCCTCTTTGTTGGTCTAACAGAAAATTAACCCTTTTTTAAGTCAACGCATATGATCCACTCGTGTTCCCTATATTTGATAAGTTTTAAAACCTTTTCTATACATTATACATTTTCGAGTTTCCCATCGGTGTCAAGCTGTATAGATTGTCATTATGTACACACTTAAGACTTCTCAGTAAAGATTGACATTATACACACACTTAAGACTTTTTTTCAAACTGCCTAGAAAAAAGCGCCAATCATTTGCATTGTAAGTCAACCCCATCTTCTTTAAGAAACCAGTTACGTTGCAACAATATACTAAACTATCATTTGTTCTAAAATATTTAACTTCTTCTATTTTTTCTGTGAAACTAAATGTATGTGTTTGAAGTAAACAAATTTGTCTCTAAGTCTTGAAGATAAAATTTCCGCAGCCTTTTAGAACCGTTACAAGATTATTCAATTCGACCGAGTAAAACTTTTAAGGATCGTTTTTACTTTCAAATATGCTGAGGTAAAAATCGGTTTCTGAATCTTGAGAATGCATAACAATATTTTCAGGAATATCTTCAACACATTCTTGAGTTGGCAGACACTTAAATTTTAGAATACGGATCTCATTTGAATGTAGTACAGGTCGTATCACGGTGTTAAGATTTAGGTACTCGATACAATGTTTAGTTTTCTTAGTGCAGCCCAAAGTCTTGACAAAGCAAACGTGGTTAGTAAGCTCTCATCACATCTGATATGTAAATAAAGTAGTAAAACGTAAAATAAAAAAAGAGAGAAGAGACATGTTCTTTTTTATGAATTTTATCAAATGTTATCATCCAAATATTTAACATTTATATGCGTTTCAAACTTATGAAATATTTGAGATTCTTATAAACATTTTTTATAATTTTCTGTTTATGCATCTAAGTTACAATTACATTTAGGCAAGTTACAGAATACTTAAATTACGTAGTTTTATGAAATCATAAGCTTACTCTAAAAGTCATTTTTGGATGCGAACTATTCTTTCAATGTCGCAAACTTTCATGGCATATGGTGCAGGCTTTATTTGGAGCCCACAATTGATCTTTGTACCCCAGTTTTATGACAAAATAAGATAAAGTCACTTATACTTATCGGTGATGTAAAAATTTCCACATCAAACAAAAGGCATCAAGATTGTTTTTGCATTTGAAATTTCTAGTTCTTGATGACATATTTCTTGATTGTTCTGCTAATTTGTAAGGGTATTTAAGAAAATATAAAATATAAATACAAACATTGATTTTAAAATGAAGTTATTGTGGAATAAGTATTTACAGTCTCTGAAATTAAACTAGAAACACGGATGAGTAAGTACAATATATATATTACGTCTAATTAAATCAACTATTAAATCACAATGACAAAATTAGTCACTAAAAATCAATTCCAAATTATATTAAAGCTCAAACTTAACACGGTCAGCACGTTGTGACAGTCTTCATAGTTGATATTATTAAGTGTTGTTTTTTTTTTTCTTTTTTTATTATTATTCCTTACATTAATTTTAGCCGTTTTGACATGTAGCTGAGTCTATTATGAAGGTATTTTATATGGGTATATTCCCGAAAATGTTCAGTAGTCTTTCATTTGGGTTTCAAGGTGTCCTTATTAAACTATTCTCTGAGAGATGTAGCAGAAATCTTTTTGGTAGTCATCTAGTAGTATGCCAAATATAATTATTGATGAATTTGGATTAGTTAAGAACGCAGTTTTTTTAAGGGGCATGTAAATTCAACAATACCATGCTCTTAAAGCACCCCCACCCCCATTATCTCGTGTATTTATTTCGGCCGTACTGTGTTCTCAGAATTCCGCATAACTCAGTTATGCGGAATTCTGAGAACACAGTACGGCCGAAATAAATACACGAGATAATGAATAGTGATAGATAAATTGAGATAGATAGATAGATAGATAGATAATGAAGACATGGCGATAGATAGATAGATAGATAGATAGATAGATAGATAGATAGATAGATAGATAGATAGATAGATAGATAGATTGATAGATAGATAGATAGATAATGAAGACAGGGCGATAGATAGATATATATATAGATAGATAGATAGATAGATAGATAATGAAGACAGGGCGATAGATAGATAGATAGATAGATAGATAGATAGATAGATACATACATAGATAGATAGATACATAGATAGATAGATACATAGATAGATAAATTTGGCCAAATATACAGATAGATAAATTAGAAGTGAATGGTAATAGTAGCATTAGCAGTTTATCATAAATATGTGGCTTTGGTCATTTTACTAAAACTATCTATTGTTGGTCATGTTCTTATATGAAATATATGACTGGTATTTTATTATAAATATGTACTTTTGGTAATTTTACTATAAGTAGATATTATTGGTCATGTTTTATATAAAAATATATTGCTGCTATTTTTTTAACAAAAATGTAATTTTACACTTTCATAGAGTTTTGCTTTTGCCCGCTTGGGTGTTCAATATTTGCCAACTTCTGGGTCCTCACCAGGGTAAGGAAGGACATGAGAAGAACAGCAATTAAAACTTCCAATATCCCGATCAGAGTCGTTGCTGCCAGATGAAGTTTATCGTCATACCAAGGACTATAGATAGATAGATAGATAGATAGATAGATAGAAGTAGCTATATAAATTAGAAGCGAACAATAATGATAATCGTAATATTAGCCATCTCCCTACAAGGAAACATTTGGCATTCATTGACGAGCAGTCAGTACTGCTGTCGGTTAATCTTAAAACAATTTTAGTTGTTGCTGCTCTTGATTGACTTCAAGTGATGCGTTTTTTTTTTATTTGTTGCTATTCTTTGTTTATGATTCTGTAGCGTCAGACCACAATTTTCAAAGAAGGATGACCTTTGACAAGACTCAATGTCTTCGCTCGCATAAAAGCCAGTTTCAATAATTGATCTTAGAAAGCGCATTAATAATGTGTAGTCGTATGGACATAAACACAAACGTAATCTTAGGAAGAACTAAAGGACGAAAAGCATCTCACAAAATATTTTTCCACTTACACACACACACGCGCGCGCATATATATATATATATATATATATATATATATATATATATATATAAGCTTCATTAAATATGATAGGCAATGTGCTTTGGCTTATTTTTTATATAATTTCTAATCTGATCTTATTTTTTTTTCTTTTCTGAAGATAAATTATACAAAAAAACGATCTTTTTCACTATACATTTAGCCATTATCAAGGATGGAATATGGTAAATGGAAATGGATTGTTGTATGTATGTACTTAGTGTTATAGAATGTTTTATTTTCAAAACACAATCAGCATATTATGTCCGTGTTCATACATACATAAAAAAAAAGATCATATGAGAAATTATATATAAAACTGCTATATTTAATGAGGCTTGTATGAAAGGATTGCTGCCTATATATATATATATATATATATATATATATATATATATATATATATATATATATATATATGATTAAAGTAATGCATAAATTATACTCCTAAAAGAGTATGATATAAAGGCTCTCAAGAGAAAAAGAGCTCAATCCTATATTTAATATCAGGTCATTAATATAATTTATAGCTTACCACTAAACAAAGGCCGATCATAACTAAAAGTTTAATGCGTTTTCATGAAATCATCAGGTAGTCGACTGAAATAGATGCATGAAGATGATGAAAAGAGATGCTGATTGGTTGGTTTTCTTTAGCGGCATATCAACCTCTATGGTTTATTTAACAGCGAAACATAAATATTATATGAATTCAACTACAGAATAAAATGTATTGTTGTCCTCTAAATATAAATAAATAGTGATGGTCATTTTATTTATATAAAAATGTATGGCTGATATTTTTTACTCTAAAATGTATTTTTTAGACTTTTGATAGGCTTTTGTTTTTGTTTTGAGTGGGTGTTCACTATTTTCCCATAGATAAAACCCTAACAGGTGCCACCACCCTGCCTCAAGGTGAACCTAGGAACGACAGCAACTCTTCTTCGTTTCACAATCCTCAAAACCTCAATTCTCCCGATCAGTGGACATGATGCCGGGTTTAGTTTATCACCATACCCAGGACTATAGATAGATAGATAGATAGATAGATAGATAGATAGATAGATAGATAGATAGATAATGAAACATGCAAGGTATATAGATAGATAGATAGATAGATAGATAGATAGATAGATAGATAGATAGATAGATAATACGTGTTTGCGTGGTTCTTTCCACCCCAGACGAGACCCTCTCCTTCAACATAGCCTCGTCTGGGTTCCTCTCTGCCCAGAGGAGAGTCTGACAAGCACAATTGGAAGTGAATCCCAGTGAAGATATTCACTAACAGCTCGACGTGGTCAGATATATATAAAGATAGATAGATAGATAATGAAACATGCAAGGTATATAGATAGATAGATAGATAGATAGATAGATAGATAGATAATAAAATATGCGAGATAGATAGATAGATAGATAGATAGATAGATAGATAGATAGATAGATAATAAAATATTCAAGGTAGTTAGATCGATAGATAGATAATGAAATATGCAAGGCAGATAGATAATGAAATGTGCAAGATAGATAGATAGATAGATAGATAGATAGATAGATAATAAAATATGCGAGATAGATAGATAGATAGATAGATAGATAATAAAATATTCAAGGTAGTTAGATCGATAGATAGATAATGAAATATGCAAGGCAGATAGATAATGAAATGTGCAAGATAGATAGATAGATAGATAGATAGATATATAATGAAATATGCAAGATAGATTGATACAAAGAAAGATAATGGACAATGCTACATTGATCGATGATGATACATAGATAGAATGATAGATAATGAAATATGCAAGATTGATACACAACTAGAGAATGAACCATTTTACATAGATATTGAAATATGCTAGCTAGCTAGATATTGAAATATGCTTCGTAGACAGATAATGAATCATGCTAGATAGATAAATAATGAAACATATTATGGATAGATTGGTAGATAATGAAATATTCTAGATAAATAGATAGATAATGAAACATGAAGATAGATTGCTACAAAGATAGATAATGGACAATGCTACATTGATGGACAGATAGATGTGCAAAAACTATATCATAGCTATAATAATAGTATATATTATTTAAAAACGTAGAATATGGAATAATGTGAATAGATATGCTAGACAAATACAATATAAGCGCAACATGTCTGAGGTATGTAAGAATATGTATGTCACAATATGACGGTTTTTCGATGTAAACGAACAATCAACGAATATGCATATATCACCGTTTCGTTAAAAGACGCAGGTGGTAATCTGCTGTAACCATTGTGTTAATTACAGAATGGCAGTTATGCCTACGCGGAATCGGTGAAAGTTAAAGGATCCATAATGCGAAAATAAAATCGTTTATACTTAAAAAATATATATATATATACGATGATAAATACAGAAGGAATAATTAAAGAAATTAAATTTTAGAGTGATTTGAAGAAAGAAAGAGAGATGAACGTTTTCGTTTTTTTTTGTTTTTTTTTTTAATTCCAAAGAAAGAAAAAGAATGAAAATTGGTTGAAAGGACCGAATGAATTCAATACGAAAACATAATAATGAAAAATATGTTAAGTTACGGAAAAATACAAATCAAATGTTGAAAAACTTCAAATCAAATTCTGAACAAAAGTAAAATATTTAAATACTTCACAAAGAAAGCGAATGACAGAAAGGAAAAAAAAATGCAGATGCAGAATCTAAAACAACAAAAAAAAAAAAAAAATGTAGCGAGGATTCATAAAAAAAATGCAGGAAATATTTAGAAACAGGAGACAATAAAGAAAAAAGAAAAAAAAAAATGAAAAGAAAAAAAATCCTCTGGTCGTAAATAAATCCGAATCGCTACGGAGTTTCACGAACGTAGAGTAAAAATAAAATAAAATGAATAAATAAAAACAATGAAGCTAAAATAAATATAAATATAAAAAATAACAAAATAATACATCGTATAAAATTTTCCATCGGCAATATAACAAATAAAGTTTAACAACGATAAAGCCCACAACAAAGAACGATTTTATTTGATACGGGGAGAGCTTTTTACGTTAACGATTAGAAATCTCTTAAAATGCTTTATTATTTTTCAAACATTTGTTTTTATTTCGTGTTGAAAATTACTTCGTTGAATTTGTTCATTTTCGATTTTCGTTATTTTTTCGCCTCTCGGAATAATTCATGTATCGGTTGAAGAAAGATCTTTTATTTTTGATAATTTTACGAGTCATACCTTTTTGATCCTGCCATTCAATTACGTTCAACAGAGCCATTATATCGTTTAAATATTATTAATATGCTTTTGCAATATTGATAGTTTTTCAGCGGACATCAAAAAGCTTTAAAGATTACTAATATGCAAGGGGAAAAAAGTGGAATATTTTACTTAAATAGAAAATTAAAGAAAATATTAACTTTTAAAGTGTTTACTCTTTCTTTGTGATAGAATAAATAAACATGTTTATTATTGCCAGTTGTTCTTTTACTCAAAGGAAGTGAGATGGTTCATAGGCCTCGCTTTGATGCTGGCATAAGCCAGTAGAGTAATTGTTTATTGTAAATCAACAAGGCCCTCATCGAATTATTTAAAAAAAAAAAGTTTCTCTGCTCCTTGTAACGAATGTTAGCAAAAATATTTGGTTGATCTATTCGATCCTTGTAGCAAGTTATTTTTTTTCATGAAAACACAAACAAATTCGCCCGTGCATTCAAATTTGCCACCGTATTAGGTTAATTAATTCTGCGATATATTTCGAGATCTCTATCTATAAAAGGCAGAATGTGTATGTGTGTGTGTGTGTGTGTAACGAATGCACGGCCGAAATTTTCGACGGATTCGCACCAAAATTTACATACACATGCTCCAAGTTAGCGGAAAGGCCAAGACCAACGTTGCATTTCCCAACTCCAATCGATAGTGGAAATAATCGATTTTTCATGCTTCTACGGTTTCCATGTAGTTTGCGGCCATTTTCTACTGGCCAGAGTGAGAGCCTATAGCTGGTTGCCACGAAAAGGCAGGAAGATTCTATTGGCTAGCGTGAGAGCCAACAGCTGACTGACACGAATGTTAACTAGCATGCAAAATAATCAATAGCTGCATTCGTCACAATTGGAAAAAATTTAAATCTGCATGCCACTTTACTCCAATTGGCTCATTCTCTTGCTTAAACTCAACGTTGATTCTGATTCCGCAGAACTGGGTTCGGTGTGAAAAAGTACTTGTTGTTAACATTCTTTTTTCATTCGGTTTTTGCAGTTACGAGGTTTTTTTTAAAGCTGATCTTTTTGTATTCATTTTGTTTAGTTCTTTTTTCGTAACAGATTTAATGTTTAGTATAGAGCTTAGAAAAAATTCGCAGTGTCAGATAGGCAAGAATTAAAGCATGTAGCAACATCAGCACGGCAAAGGGCACTTCTTTAAAGGCAAGGAAGGGCAAAAATATTTTTAAGTCAAGTGATAGCGATTGCAATATGAGTCGTACGATTTTTGAATCAAGCACGGGTAACGACGGGCCATGCCGCTAGTTCTTGATAAAATCCAAAGAACGGTCTGTAAATACAATCGATCCTTACCTGACATCTCGACTCCAGTCACTTTTTCACCGACGTGACGTAGCTATCCACTGTCTTGTCTATAAATATTTTTCATGGCAATTGTTCTGGTGAGTTTTTCTCTTCTAGGGGTTACATTTTTAAATGCTGTTATTTTTTATATCCAGCCAGAGAAATTGTACGTATCGGAACTAGTTAGGATTCTATAGACTTTGATGTATTATGGTAGCTGTAGTCAAAAATGGAAGCAAGAACGTGTTGTTTTTGTATCTGTCTATATTTCTGAGATGAGGTATTATGTATATTATTTTCATTATTCGTACTATTGTCCTCATCTTTGTCGCCATATTGATTACAACGTTTCGGCCGTTGTACGCTTCGGCCTTCTTCAGGTGGTTGGAATGTCGAACTGAACCCTTTAAACATGGCACGGGGAACTAGAACAGTCTACCCCAGTGAGCGAAATAAATGGTTTAACCTGGTTAATGTAACCGTGAGTTCTATTTTAATAACTTATTTTCTTGAATATTTCACATCTGGATCATTCTTCCGATTTCTTACTTCCCTGCAATCTTTAAAAATGTAAAAGCAACGTCAGTCACCATTTTCTTTCTTTACATACTGTGATGCCAAAAGTACACAGGTGAAGGTTTTAAGAAAACTTTATTCAACTGAGAACACAAGGTTCGCGTATGGTGTCCTTTTATAGTCCCAATAAACAGAAATAGCTCTCTCAAAGCGGAGAGTAACAAAACTAGAGGAGAGTAACAAAACAAAGGGAGACCACTCTTGATTATTCTTAAGACATACATTCAGACAGGCTCCCTCATTACTCCTTATTACTAGCAGGTCTCGGCTGGCATTCATCCGTTAACTTTTAAGGAAGGTGTCGATCCAGTTAACCTTCATGGCAGTTCGAACTGAAATTGTTCTCTTTCCACCCTAGGTGTTGTTTTTTTTATTATCCCGTGACTCCTAGGGTCGTAGGGGCACTATGTCTATTGGATCTGCAGTAAGTGTGGCGTTTCTTATGTAAGATAACCTGACGGAGCCCATTCCTCTCCATATACGGTAACATTACTGATAATAACCCTTGAAAAAATGTATTTCTGGTATTAAAACCTATTTTTATAATTTCATACTGTTTTGACCCCAATGTGGGGGTAAACTATTTGCCCATAGTTGGGGCCCTAACAGGTGCTACCACCCCGGGTCAAGGCGAACCTGGCAACACAAACAATTAAGAGGTAGTTCCACGGCCCTCAAAACCTCCTGATGAGAGGCCTTGCTATTAGATGAAGTTCATCGTGTTAGACAGGACGGTGAGGCGTTGGTAGAACTTTGTATTATAGCTAATTAGCCATGAAAATGTGATAAAATGTTTTTTAATCATTTCACCCCAGGAAACTGAGACGTTAGCGGTTACAACGCGTGAAAGAATAATTATAAATGAAAATCATTTTTAAGGAAAGCGAACAATAACAAGAATTAAGAAAACCAAAAGAAAAGATTAATGTTGCATTTAAATATTTGAGAGGCAAATTTGACTAGAACGCAATAGGGCGACAGAGAGCGCTACAAGGAAAAGAAGACACTTTTAAAGAACTTACGGTTACATCTAGCCATCACGAAGAACTGTCCCAAATAACAAAACAAAAGACATAACACTTGAGGATTACCAACAGCAGTAACAACTAAAACGGATAGCACCTGGAACACGAAAAGTATATGACATAATCAAGAAATTAAGTTTCCGCACCACTTCAAATAAGTTAAGAAGGAAACCCACATAAATACTGAAAATGCTGCCGGACTTCAGAAACCTGTTTCCTCAAAGAAAAGAGATTTAAGAGAAAGCTTTTATAATTCTCAACTGCAAATATCACTGCCTTCTAAATCAATAAATATCAAATGTTTCCTTCTAGGGGTACAGCTAATATTTCTACTTTAAAATGATACCAGCTACCTGATATATATATATATATATATATATATATATATATATATATATATATATATATATATAAAGAAATATAGTCTTAAGGTGTGCTATATTTATGGAATAAAGTGCTCAATATCAGAGATAGAGCGTGTGTAAATATAAAAGTGAACATAGAAGTCAACACTTAGAGGCGACAGTCTGTTTCATGCTATATGCAATCGTCAGGCCACATATGCTGTTTTTTTTCTCGGCTATTTATATATATACGGGTTAGTGGTGCATTGTGGGTATAGTATTATGGCGGTTATTTTACCGGAAGTCGTTTGTTTATTTATATCACTTATTTAACAGTTTTGTTTTGGTTTGAGAATTTAATTAAAGCTATTTGTTCAATTTTGGGGTTGATTGTTGTAGTTCATTCTAACTATTATTTTGGCGGGAACAGTTTTTAATTGATTACCTTTATTTGGGATTGGTTTGTTTACTTATTTACTTGGATGAATTTAGGTCAATTTATTTTACTTGTATATTTTCTCTTTTCGGTTTTCGATTTTTAAGTAACATAGTATTCATTTATTTTTTATTTCAGTTTCTTTTTTTTTTTAGTATATTTATTTGTTTTTATTTTTTCCGTTTTTCATTTTTCAGGTTACGTAGTAAAAATTTATTTTCATGTCTGCATTTTGAGATGAGCTCGGATCTTTTATTTAATAATTTATTTTGGTCGGGGAAAGTATTTTTTCCTCCAAGCAAAGTTTGCAAGTTTTTGATTGGTTGTTGTAGGCTTTCTTCCTTATTTTCCAAGATATTTTTGGTGTGATGTGCCCTTGTTTTTAATTTCCCAGATATACTTAGAAAGCATTGTACTGTTCGCATATTTACTATTTGTGAAAGATGTTTTGTGCGTATAATTTTTTATAATAGTATTTCTAATAATTGTAACTGAAGGACCTTGGAAACAAAGAAATTATACACATACAGAGATAGATAGATATGATCAGACCGATATATATATATATATATATATATATATATATATATATATATATATATATAGAGAGAGAGAGAGAGAGAGAGAGAGAGAGACCTACATAGAGAGAAAGAGAGATAGGTAGATAGATAATGGACAGACCGAGATTATATATATATATATATATATATATATATATATATATATATATATATATATATATATATGTATATGTGTGTGTGTATACATATGAATAGCAACAGACAGATAGTTATCAGTTATGCATATATATATATATATATATATATATATATATATATATGAATAGATTGAGATATATAAATAGATACATAGACAGATGTAAGCAGTCCAAATTAGTTACATATAAACATAATGAAAGCATACAGACAGACAAATAGATGGTTAGATACGACCCGACCAAGATTAGATAGATAGATAGATAGATAGATAGATAGTGAACAGACATAGATAGATAGATAGATAGATAGATAGTGAACAGACATAGATAGATAGATAGATAGATAGATAGATAGTGAACAGACATAGATAGATAGATAGATAGATAGATAGATAGTGAACAGACATAGATAGATAGATAGATAGATAGTGAACAGACATAGATAGATAGATAGATAGATAGATAGATAGATAGTGAACAGACATAGATAGATAGATAGATAGGTAGTGAACAGACATAGATAGATAGATAGATAGATAGATAGATAGATAGATAGTGAACAGACATAGATAGATAGATAGATAGATAGATAGATAGATAGATAGATAGATAGATAGATAATGAAGACAGGGTAATAGATAGATAGATAGATAGATAGATAGATAGATAGATAGTTTGATAGATAGTGAACAGACATAGATAGATAGATATATATATAGATAGATAGATAGATAGTGAACAGACATAGATAGATAGATAGATAGATAGATAGATAGATAGATAGATAGATAGATAGATAGATAGATAATGAAGACAGGGTAATAGATAGATAGATAGATAGATAGATAGATAGATAGTTTGATAGATAGTGAACAGACATAGATATATATATATATATATATATATATATATATAGATAGATAGATAGATAGATAGATAGATAGTGAACAGACATAGATAGATAGATAGATAGATAGATAGATAGATAGATAGATAGATAGATAGATAGATAGATAGATAGATAGATCGACATATTTATTGTCTGTTCTTTATTTTCATTAATACAACCGTATATCCAAGTGCAAGAAAGATCAAGTCATCTATAAGTGATGATGTTTCTGAATATCCAGGACATTTGAGATCTATTTCGGGAAGAAAAAATGTCAGAAGGTCAATTTTTCGCCCGAGGTTTGGCGTCATTACATTAGATGAAGGGAAACAATTTTGGTTTATTTATGTACGTTTTCATTAATACTCAGTGTCTTTCCATCTTCTAGGCCTGTACATACGTATACATACCCAAACGCACATAGATCTCAGAACGAACCGGTGTGCAGCTACGGACGCATACACGAAGCGACTCATACATATAAGGCAATGTTTTACGTTGAGAGAATATAGAGATTTTATACATCTAGCCTAATACAGCACATAGGACATTTGATGACGGCGGATTTTAGTACAACTTCTCGATTAATCAATGACGAATGTTTCCTTATAACGACATGGTTAATATTACCATTACATTAGAGACAAGGAGAACAGCTACTACACTCTTATTCGAGCAGAAATGGCTGCAATATTTATTCTTCCAAAAAATGCAAAAAAAAAAAAAATATGGCGCATGGCTAAGCTGGTGATGGGGAGAGCTGGCTGCACGGTCTATGAATGCTGAATGTTTCCTTATAAGGAAAATGTTAATTTTGCAATTGATATTACATTTCAAGTTACGCTAAAATGAAAAAAATGCTTAGCTCTGAGTTTTCTTTTTATCAATTCATCCCAAACAAGACTAAAACTAAAACTATTGGGGATGAAAGCGAATGCGAAGACTCTAGTCTGAACCGAAAACATAATTCTTAACAGAAAACTTAGGATAAACCCCTGTTCAAAAGAATGGGGAGGAGTGTGATACTGACGATAGGCGAACCTATCTACATCCATTCAGAAAAAAAAAAACGTAAGTATGTATATACAATTTCAGAGTTTAGGTGGAGACATTAAAATATGGAGTTGAAGTAGTCTTTATAAGGAACAGGTCATTCAATCCTAAAGAGTAAACAATGGATAAATTTCTACTCTTCTTCAAAAGATGACGAAAAGCACATATGTAAGTATATCATTGACCTGTGCATTGGATATTACTGACACATAAGGCCAATTAAGCCATATATTGGCTGTGAATCGTTCCATAATCGATTGATCTACAACCCACCGGACAGTGGTTCGTACTACGAAGGAAGGGGCACAATATGGCTACGGTATTTTAGTGAGGCTGTAAAAAAAAACATCAATCTAGGCCATTTATAACCGCTGGCTAAAGAATCAACCAGAGGTTACTTTCGGCAACGGAATCGCTGACTGGAAATTAGGCGGGTAACTCACTAGAACCATCGATTGTTAATGATTCTTCCAAGTATCATTGCCATCGTAGATTTTTTTACATTTAGCAAAAAGCCCTCCAAAAATCAGCAAATACTCATTTCCTTTTTTATTCGAAATTCCCCCAACTTTTAAATGCAAAATCTTGATCAATTCTTTCTATATCATTTTATATTTATTTATTTTTTACTAATGTTTACCAAATGCAAGGCCCAAGATCCAATTATGGTTGAGTGTTACTATAATGATTTTTATTCGCATAGAGAGAACAAGCATTAGGAGTACAGAGTTTATGCAGACTTTGGAAGCAACCGGAAACCCAATCTTATAAAGGAAATGAGGAATAAATCTCCACTCCTCTTTCAAAGACATTTCGTTTAATATAGATCCTTAACAAAGTATGCTGACATTTTTTTTATTCGAACTCACATATATCTATGGCGATATTTTAAAAATAAATATCGTGTCCTAGTCATGTATAAGGATCCAGGGAATCTATTTTTTATTTTAAAAAAATACTTTAAAATACACATAATAGACATAAAATTATGAACAATTCACGAAAGAGTTAAAACGCTTAGATTATGATAAATATAATCCTAACATCGCTTGACAATGGAATGAGATTTTGGATTTTAATTTTAATTTTAATTTTTATAATTAAATTCACAACTTTAGTTTCAGTTTTGAAACAGAAATTTCATATTTTTAAAAAAGTAAATAATTAAAATAATAAGCGAGATATAGATTTATAGGGGGTGTTAACAAAACTTTATTATCTTATCTTACTTTGATGTCATCAGAAAACCCAGAAACTTGTGTTTATATATATGTAACGAATTCAGTCTATACCGGAGTTGAATAAGACTGACGAATTTTATTTTTTAGTCGGTCGAAATAAGCTTATTCTCCATATTAGGTGATTTTAGATTTTATTGTGTATTAATTTCGGCTTGGTATCAATAAATACATTGAGTTCGTTTTGTGAATACGTTTTAATATTCTATATTACTAGGATCCACTTCGATTACATGCCAACGGATTTATTACATTTACTATATATACACACACACACACACACACACACATATATATATATATATATATATATATATATATATATATATATATATATATATTACATGAATCATTCATACAAAAAACAGATATAGAAGTTAATGATATAAATTTGTCGACATTTTTATCATTAACTTCAATATCTGTTTTTTGTATGAATGATTCATGTAATGTGAATGGAACTGCACCACATACTTGATATTAGGTTAGTGCAAAAATAATGACGTAATAATGTCGTTTTTTGACGTATTTTTAACGTCAAGAAACGACATTATTTTTGCACCAACCTAATATATATATATATATATATATATATATATATATATGTGTGTGTATACGTAAATACGATCTAATTCATCAGACCTACAAATTCAAAAAGCTTTTTGAATTTCTAGGTCTGATGAATTGGATCGTATTTACGATTCCAATGGAATAAATTATGACCATGGAATATTAGTGTTTAAGCCTTTTTTATTATATCCTTACTCTGTCCGGGATATTGAGTTCTACCTGGATTTTATCCTCTTGGAATTATTTTTTTATACATATATATATACGTATGCGTATATTTACCACTAATATTATCTATCTATCTATCTATCTATCTATCTATCTATCTATCTATCTATCTATCTATCTATCTATCTATCTATATGTGTGTGCGTACGTGCGTGTGTAGGTATATATATATATATATATATATATATATATATATATATATATATATATATATATATATATATATATCAAAGAAGTAATTATACAAAGAATTAATTACAATGTTAATGTGATTACTGGCGAAATCCATTTGATAACAATTAGTAAGAATTAATTAGGCATTAACTTACTATTAATTCCTTGAATAACGCGATCCTTATATTTTAATTTTAGAACAGAACAGATGGAATTAATGGTACTGGGCCGAATATTTTCGACAATTTCAAATTTCATCTTCAGGGCTTAATATTTCCATTTACAAGTAAACACCAAGAAGAAATAAATTTAGTGTAGACCGAAAGTTTGTAAAATATTCTATTTATTGAAGGTTACATTATTTCGGAAGGAACAATGCCGCAATGCTAAAGTCCTTGTTTAAATGATTCCAGTGAGAATTTTGGTTGAATTTAGTAATGTGATAAATCTACGAATGTTATTGTTGTTCTATGTGTTGAATTTAGGGAGTTGGTTCCTCAGAGTTGCGTGTCGCGATAAGAAGCCGTTTGAGTAGAAATTCCATCTCACCAACAGAAGGTGAAGTGAATGAGGTTGGTTTGTTAAAATAGGTGCAGCATGCTGGGTTACAGACGTGGAGGTCATAAATGGTAGAACCAATGAATGTAGTTCGTCTGAAGACTTTCCAAGCAATTGGTGATAGATCAGCAAGGGACATGCAAAGTTTCGTCTGTGAGAAAAGTACTGAAGGTAGGAAAATAATTTGTCACCCATACGGAAAGCGGAGACATTTTTTAATTCTATTCCTGTCAAATTCTGCTCCCTACTTTCGGCGTTGTGCCACATCTAAGGTACGCTTGGAAAATCGCTATTCCTTTCAAATTGGAGGAGTAGGAAGAAATATCTTCTTTACTACATTCCTACTAATTGAGTATGAACTGTCTCATATGACATGCCATAAATATACAACCAGGGGTTTCATTTGATAGGCTCATCTATCTTATATGCCGTCGAATACGATAGGTATTTAACAAAGGAGGAATAAAGAATTGAAACACGATAACGGGTTTTAGAAAGTAGAATAATATACTGGAATGTTCTGCCCACGGATTTTAAAACTGAACCAAGGAAATAAATAAATCTAAAATAATTTAAATACTCGAAGCCATTTCAAAATAATTAATTCTTTTCTGTTTCCGATGTCTTCTTTTCTTAGACAAAAAATAGCGAGGTTAGGCAAGGATTTCTTCTCAGCAGCACTTCGTGAATGTTTCACTCATCAACAATTAATTTATTTATTCTTTACCTCGCTATCTATTTTTCGGATTGCCTTTTTTTCTCTCCCATGTTTTTTTTTTTTAATTCATTCTATCGCAGCATCTTACATCTATGTTCGATCTTATTATCTTCTTTGCATTCCTTTCTCTTGATGTATTTTCTTCTACTTCATAACAAACACGCAGAGTTCTTTATTTTTGAACGATTCAAACATTCAGATAGTCTCTCTATATTTTCTTTCTTTCTTTCTTTTCTATTCTAACTACCAATCATGTAAGACACGCTGAGATCTTTATTTTTGTTTCGTGAGTGAGGAGAACTATTCCTATATTTAGAGTATCACCTTCTACAGTCTTTTCTTTCTCGTGTCTGCCTTTCTATCATTCGTTCTGTCTTTCTTTCTTCAGTACGTTCAATTCTAAATTTTCTTTAATTTTTTCATTCTTTATCTTTTCTTTTTTTTCTTTCTTGCTTTCTTTCTTTCTTGCTTTCTTTCTTTCTTTCTACTTACAATTCTCAATGTTTCTTTAATTTTTCTTCCTTTTTATCTTTTATTTTCTTTCTTTCTGTCTTTCTTTCTTGCTTTCTTTCTTTCTTTCTACTTACAATTCTCAATGTTTCTTTAATTTTTCTTCCTTTTTATCTTTTATTTTCTTTCTTTCTGTCTTTCTTTCTTGCTTTCTTTCTTTCTTTCTACTTACAATTCTCAATGTTTCTTTAATTTTTCTTCCTTTTTATCTTTTATTTTCTTTCTTTCTGTCTTTCTTTCTTGCTTTCTTTCTTTCTTTCTACTTACAATTCTCAATGTTTCTTTAATTTTTCTTCCTTTTTATCTTTTATTTTCTTTCTTTCTGTCTTTCTTTCTTGCTTTCTTTCTTTCTTTCTACTTACAATTCTCAATGTTTCTTTAATTTTTCTTCCTTTTTATCTTTTATTTTCTTTCTTTCTGTCTTTCTTTCTTTCTTTCTTTCTTTCTTTCTTTCTTTCTTTCTACTTACAATTCTCAATGTTTCGTTAAGTTTTTCTTCCTTCTTTTTTCTTTTACTTTCTTTCCTATTATTATAATCAATTCTCAATTTTCCTTACTTTTTTTTCTTCATTTTTGGGGTTACGGACACATTACGTTGAAACATTGTTTCCCTTACGATCCCCAAAGTTAAGCCACGTCTAGCCTGGTCAATAACCAGGTGGCTGAACGTTTGCGACTATCAAGTGCTGTAATGTTGGATGAATGTCTAGTGTAAAGGATAATGTGTCGGAATTTTTAATCAGAGAGCCGAGTTTCAATTTCATCTGGGTTTATTATATTCCCTTACGCGCAAATACCATTGAATCCACCTTTTCTCCTCTAAGCTATGGGTTAATTAGTAAAACTTGTATCACTAAAACGCTTATCCCTCAAACACAAAATTGCGTACGAACTATTTAGATTTCGGGATTAAATAACCCATAGCGGTGTTGATATGCCGCTAAACAAAAACAATCAACTTTATCTTTTTTTTTTCTCTTTTTTTTTTTTGTTAACTTCATTTCTCAGGCATTCTTTCTTTCTTTTCCCCACCGCATGTATTTGTATTTTCTTTCTTTTTGTTATCAACTTCGCGTCTCTCATTCTAAACTCTATTTCACTATACGCATTTTCTGGGCACCTCGACGTGTTGTAACGGTTTTCAAGGTTGTCTCGCTAGATCACTTTCGACTGAATAGAGAGTTATATCCTGACTGGTTGCTCCATGATTCTGGCCTTGTGCCACATCTAAACTACGCTTGGAAAATCCTCAGATAATTGTATTGTCTTCTTTTTCATGAGCATTATGTTTATTTCTCAGTCTTTCATTCCACATCTGTCACTTTTAATATTAACCTTTCTTTCTTCCTTTCCTTCTTTCTTTCCTTTTTTCTTATATTTTCTTTCTTTCTGTCTTTCTTACTTTTCTTTCTTTCTTTCTTTCTTTCTTTCTTTCTTTCTTTCTTTCCTTCCTTTCTTACTTTTTTCATTTCTTTCTTTCGTTCTTTCTTATATATTTCTTTCTTTCTTCATTCCTTTCTTTCTTTCTTTCTTTCTTCCTTCTTTTCTATCTTTATTATATCTTTATTTATTCCATTCTTTCTTTCTTTCATTATTATATCTTTCTTTCTTCATTCTTTCATTCTTTCTTTTCTTTCTTTCTATCTTTCTTTTATTCTTTCTTTCTTCCATCGTTTCTTTTCATTTTCTTTCCTTTCTTTCTTCCTTCCTTCCTTTCTTTCTTTCTTTCCTTCCTTTCTTACTTTTTTCATTTCTTTCTTTCGTTCTTTCTTATATATTTCTTTCTTCCTTCATTCCTTTCTTTCTTTCTTTCTTTCTTTCTTCCTTCTTTTCTTTCTTTATTATATCTTTATTGATTCCATTCTTTCTTTCTTTCTTTCATTATTATATCTTTCTTTCTTCATTCTTTCATTCTTTCTTTTCTTTCTATCTTTCTTTTATTCTTTCTTTCTTCCATCGTTTCTTTTCATTTCCTTTCTTTCTTTCTGTCTGTCTTTCTTTCTTTCTTTCTTTCTTTCTTTCTTCAACCTCCTCTCTCTATGTAGCATGTGCATTCTGAACTTTCCTTTTTTAATGCTCTAAGCAAATATGTCCCTGTTTACTTCCCAAATGTAAATTCGTTCTATTTCTTCCACCGACTGCTTTAATTTTTTTTTCTCTTGCGTAGATTTTCCAATCAGTGTGTTAACGTTTCCACGTATTCTTTTCTCATAATTTCTCCTCTAAATCTCTGCTGTCATTCTCTACATAGTAGACTCAAATTCGTTGCTTAACTCAATGATACTGTTGACAATGAAAACATAAATAAATAAAACTGTAAACCTCTGAAATTCGATTTGAAAACATCACGCAGAATTTCAATGTCACGAAAAATAACATAAATAGCAGAGAATTTCTAAAGACGAAAAAAAAACAAAAAAAACAATAGGAAATTTCATTGTTAATTCATACAGAATTGCCATCTATTCCATGCATAAAAGAATGGAAAATCTACCGAAAGAATCTGATTTTTACCTTAAAACCATCATTGTGATCTCTAACCTGATTCTTTGCTTGGGTTGGTTAGAACGAGCCAAGAGTGTACATTCAATAACTCTTGCTTTTCGCCTGATATACTTTCATTCTTGACTTTTGATTTTAATATTTTTCTTAAGATGTTTATTAAGTCTTTCTTTCTTTCTTTCTTTCTTTCTTTCTTTCTTTCTTTCTTTGCCATGCCTCTTGCGAATGTCACAGTTATCTCCCTTTGACTCGACTCTCCAATATTTTGCTTGCCACTGCAGTAACCAGGTAACGAACTCACATCTACTAAAATGCAGATATCCCAGTGGATAAACGCGTTGGTCGGAGCCACTGACTTGACCCAAAGAATTGTGAGTTCGATACCTGACTACTGCAGTGTTGAACAAAATCCTGAAGAGTTGAGTTAAAAGGAGATAACTGAGACACCCGGACGATGCATGGCACGTGGAACTATTAGGTTGGTGCAAAAATAATGACGTAATAATGTCGTTTTTTTGACGTCAAAAAACGACATTATTACGTCATTATTTTTGCACCAACCTAATAGAACCAATCTACCCCAGTGGAGGAAATAAAAGGGTCAGTTCAAAATTCCAGTCACCTGAAGTAGGCCGAAGCTTACAACTGCTGAAATGTCATGAATACGGCAATAAAGATGGGAACAACAGTCCAAATAATGTAAATAATTACAATACAGAAATATAGACAGATATGGCATGTGTTGTTTTCATTTGCCTCTCTTGCCTTTCCTATAGCGGGTGAGCGTCCAATTTTCCAAGCCATCTTTCTTCATTATGTGCCCTAGAAATTTCACCTGTTTCTTTCTGGTGTTAAGCATGTGGTCTTTTTGTTTCCATTTCCTCTAAAAAATTATTGTTGCTCATATGTTTGATCCACGTTATCCTCACCTACTTTTTCATATTTCTCTTGCTTCAAATCTCTTTTTCATTCACGGCCATATAGGAAGACTGATACAAAAAAAAAATCAGTTTACGCAACAGCATAACAGTTCAATTAATAAAAACGTAGCGGTGTGCAGGCTGTAGGGATTTTTTTTTTCGAACGTGGATACTGGTTCTGGATGATGCATTGTGCAGCAATATGACTCAGCTGAGGTCTTCTTAAACTGAGAAAAAGCTGAATTTGCCCATAATAGTGGCTACGAGATATTTACTTTCGACAATTAGTTATCATTAAGTGAAGTAAACTTCAAGGTACAGGTTAGGAGGCTCAGAAAGTGAGAAATTCTCGAAAGGAGAACAAATTCATTTTTTTAGACGAAGATAACAAGACAAAGAAAACTGTTATCTATAAAACTTGACCAACCGTCGAAAAAGCACCCGGAGGGAGGAATCGAGCCTCGGATAACGGTAACAGAAAACAGCCTCTAGACAAGGCACCCACCTCACCTACGCTTCATCTCTACTTCGCTCGTCTATATTAGTAGGTTACAAGCTAAGAATAAAATCCGGTTTACAGCTAGAATTATTTTTGTTTTTTTTTCTCGTGATTAACAATATGGGCGAAGAGTAATTTTTAAACCTCAAGCGTTTGACTGGAAGAAACTGCACTATATCAACAAACCTGGTGTCTGGTCTGAGCTGCAACGCAAGAATTGAATCTTGACATGCACATTTAAAGCTAGAAATAATCTCTGGAAATAATTTTGGCGCACTGCATTTGTAGACTGTTTCTTCTGTTAGTTTCATACGCCCAAATGCTTGTCACGGGGTAGGTGTAGCCTAGACTGAAGTAAAAATAACAAACAAAATCACAGATATGTGACTTTTTTTTTCATCGAATTAGTGGAGTAGAATCGAGATGACGTTACCTTCGTTCAGACGAATCCAAATGAGACAACTTTGCCAATTGTTAAAATGAAATGATCGCATAATAATTTGAATTGTGTCCCTTGTACGGCTTCTCTATATTACTCCATTTTTTTCCAACATTCTTTATTCCAGCTTTTGCTTTTTTACGAATTTAAAAGGAAAAAAGTAACCACGTTGTTGAACAGATTGCCGGGTGCGTGCATCCCTTAACATATATGTCAAGGCCAATCGTTATATATCTCATCCCTATAGTTTACTTCCTACTATCTTTTATATTTATACCATGATCACTTTCAAAAATATCTACTTTGAGTTGCTCACAAGCCATATATTTGGTGAACTTTAGTATTAAAAATATGCAACATTGTTTCATGATATGAAATTATCCGATATTTTTCACTTTATTAAGTCATAAGAGAAGGCTCAGTTTCCTATTTTTCATGAATATATCTATCTATCTATCTATCTATCTATCTATCTATCTATCTATATATATATATATATATATATATATATATATATATATATATATATATGAAAAATGATTTTCTAAGCATTGCTTAGATGTGACAAAGTATGGAGCACCCAGTGTGGATCGAACTCAATACTCAGTCGTAAAATGTTCTAACAAGACAAACTTGCTAAGCATTGCACCACGCTGAGTGAGTGAATGTGTGTGTGTATATATATATATATATATATATATATATTATAGAAGTCATATACATATACATATATATATATATACATAGAAGTCAACACTTAGAGGCGACTGTCGCCTCTAAGTGTTGACTTCTATGTTCACTTTTATATTCACACACGCTCTATCTCTGATATTGAGCACTTTATTCTATAAATATAGCACACCTTAAGACTATATTTCTTTATATATATATATATATATATATATATATATATATATATATCCCTCTTCTTTCTTTTTCCTTTTTCTTTTCTCCCTACTCTCCTCCCATTTCTATATATCACTTCCGTTAAGTTAACCATCTAAATAGGTCAAGGTCTGGTCACTCCTCCTCCCCCAATACAAAGTATGCTTGAGAGAGATATGAAATTAATCCCTCCCTATACTCTACCATGTCTCTTTAACTATCCCTCTTACACTCTGTTAAATTACAAAAACTTACACTACCCATCAATTTTAATTTAATTTAATTTTTTGAAGTGCTATCTGATGATCCGGCGTCCTTTATAAGGACTCTGGTGAAATAATTTAATGGTACCTTAAAGTGGTATGTTTTTCTTACATATATATATGTATAATGTGGTATGTTTGTCACATCTAAGCAGCGCTTAGAAAATCATTATATATATATATATATATATATATATATATATATATATATATATATATATATATATATATATTGCGGTTTTAAGGGACTAATCTTTACTTTGTAGGAAGCTATCATTTTATTTAACGGGTGTCGGTTAATCTATTCTAATGTTATAAAACTAGTAGTCACAATACCTGCTTTTTCCCTTTTTAATACATTGTTATCTGGAAGAAATTTGTGAAGCTCTTTCTTTCATCGATCAATCCTGTTTAGAAATTCGTGCCTTTCTGGGTGTACGTAGAAAGCAAAAAGCTGATCTTGAGTTTATGTTTGCTAGTGCGGCTAGAAATCCCTAATGCAGACGCCTAATCAGGCACATTTGTGTTTGTTCAATAGCCCCAGTCCATTTGTGTTTTATACTGCAACTATGTTAAATGGGCGTTAGTTAACGTTTCTGAGAGATATTGCATGCCGTGACCAACAGTCTAAACAAGCCCGGTACTTTTAAAACCTCGGTCACGATGACTTGCCATTTTGTGCTATCCCATCAATCGACTGTTTTCAAATAGTTCCGTTTATCCAATTTCAATCGCTTGGGTCAAAAAGTGGTATGGTTTTTCAGGCAATATACCAAGGAATCAGCTTCCTGACAAATCGACCATAGTTAGATACTAACCCACGTCATATGCTTGGAAAATAAACTGACAGTTGCAGTACCCATACGATTTCTTAGAGCTATGTGTGTGTTGTATGTAGGGCCTGGAGCAGTATAATTCCGTATCCCAATTCACCTGTGTAAAGCAGGGTCGACTGCTTTTTGCAGAAGTACTACCACCGACCATACAACCAATACGCATAAGGAACATATAAAAAAAAAACTATATAAAACTAACTTCCTTGGATTTTCATCAGTCCAAATGCGACAATTCTGCTTATTGACGAATCAACCAATATGAAAATGGGCATTTTTGCGAAAAAATCTTCATCGGATTGTCTTTGCTCGTGCAACCGATTTGACGAACGTACGGCGCTCTAAATCGTCGGCAGGTTTCAGTTCTTTTATCAATTGAATTTTGTAAGCGCGTAGAGATAAATGTGACACAATTTGGCTTGCTAAAAGGGAGAAAGAAGAAAAGAAAAAGAAAAAAAAAAGGGAAGGCGAGAATTAAATTTAGGTGATAAGAAGCCATCACGAAAAGGACACTATGCGGTGTCATTTTTCTGACAAGGAAAAGTGGTAAGATTTTTTATTTCCATTGTCGAGAATGGAAGATACTGGATTTAATCTTAATTAGGTTACGGAGCGGGTGGAAATTCCAGGTTGGCCAAATAACCTCGGAGAAAGAATTCTAAATGGATAAAAATTAACTGTGTCACAAAATTACAAAAACAAAAGTGTCCGCTAACCACCATGAAGGAAAGGTTAAGCCTTTGTCTATATGTAGAAATCATTGAGAGAAAAGACATCTGTTTTGCGTCGAAACCTGGCTATGGTGGTGAAATTATTTTATCGGGAATAGATAGCAACAGAATGCGAATACGTCTAATGGGCCACCCGCTTGGTGATGCCGAGAATCTAATTGACGAATTCTAGGTTGGCCAAATAACCTCAGAGACAGAATTCTAAATAGATAAAAATTAACTGTGTCCCAAAATTACAAACCCGTTGACATCCTCTGAGGGTATGGTGAGATACCAATACGAGAACAGAAGAAGGTGGGAGAACGAGAAGACTTCCAAAAATGGAAAATAATAAAATTTTCCTGACCAAAACCAAATAAGTGAATTGTGGGTTGAGAATTATCAAGCAACTTCAAACCCCGACAAGCCCATCCCGGTTTTGGTCGGCGTCCATATAAGCAAAGTCGCAGCGAGCGAAAATCAGTTCAGTTCGAGTTCCAGTTGGGAGGCAGTTGAGTTAAGTTCGAAGTTCGCAGTTGATTTTGCACCCGCCTCACAGAAGCTGACTAAGATTCACGAAATTCCGAACTCATCTTCTAATCAAGAACAATTTATTTTTGAAAAACGACTTAGACTCACACCACCAATACAAGTTTTACGAATATCGCCTGAAGACACACCAAGAACCAGTTTCTTAAAAGAACAAACAACTTAAGATGTTAAGACTCGCCTAACAAAAACAAAGTGTCACGAATCCATATAGCGGGTTGGGAAGAAGTCCTATATCCAGCAACCATATATAAAATATTGTTATCCTTTTTTTAACACATTTGAACTTTTCGAGTTATTATTTTATTTTATTTTACATCTGCTTGTGCGATATCACCCTTATTCGAACTCAGCTTGCATTACGACCCGGCGACTGATTGATTTCGTCTGCCTAAGATGAATTCACAACGTGGGTAGCTTGGACTGGAAATCAAAACAGTTACTTCGGTAACCAGACATTGGAAGCGGGCTGGGAACGACAAGGCTGATACCGAATCTAACCAGATTCCCATCCGAATCACCAAAAGATTAGAAGGTCACATTTGGTGCCGCGACCAATACCAAGCCAGTTGGTCGTCACAGGACACGATAGCACGTCGGACGCGGCTAGGCGGACGTCACACTTGGCGCAGCGACACCGGGGGGGGGGACGTCGCATAAATCTTTTGTCAAAATTCGATGTAACGTTGCTGCGCGCAATGACGAATAGAGGTGTCAAAATTTTCAGCCACATTCTCGTGCACTGCAGCAATATTTTCAGCTCAACGGCGCAAACGAGCACGCAAATGCGTTTTCACATCTGCCACTGACGCAGTTCGTTTGAATTTCTTACTGCACTCTAGATTGCTGGATTATGTTGACCAAAAATATCGCAAAGTGCGCGAAATGCATTTCGGTTTGAACGTCCATTTTCGTAATAGGCTTCGATAACGTTAACACGTTGTTTGGCTGTTAATCTTTCCATGGTTGAAATTGCCAAAGACTAAATTTGTTAAATCTGAAAGAGAAAGAAAGAAAATCTTTAGACCCTTAAACTTAATCCACATTTAAAATCGGTCCATGTTATTGGAACACATTTATTTTTAAAAAAGCTAGCTCTCTTATTTTTATCCAAATGCTGGATGTACACATTTTATTAGCCAGTCATTGTTTATATCTTGAGATATTTTTTGAAATTAGCGTCCTTTATAGTAGAAGCCAATAGAATATTAACTTCATATTTCGTTACATATTATTTTTAAGTAAATAAGACAGAAAAAACAACACTAAAAAGAAACAAGAGCCAAGTTCAATAATAGTCGACGTTTTTATTATATATTCTTTAAGTGCGTTTGTTTTAATATAGAGATCTCATGGCGGAATTACGTGCACTAAAAGGTGAAGAGTTATGTCCTTTGAGGCTGTGACATTTACTGGCGAAATGATATTATGTTCCTCTCGTATAGTCATTCTTTGCGTATCTATTTAATTCTACTTGTGGTTGGAAAAACAAAACAAAACAAAGCTGCTGATAAAAACGAAATGCGCTTGCGTACTGGCAAATAAAAATGAAAAAAACAGTAGCATAATCAATTGACAAATTGGCGAAGGGAATAACTTTCTGAAAAATATTAAAGTTATATCAAGAAACGCTTATGTACAGACATAAACGTGTCGAATGTTAGAGGAATGCACACCAAATTAACATCAAGTGTCTATGCACGTACACGTGCGTGCCTACATAAACTGAACGTTATTTAACAAAATTAAAATTGTGTTATAATAAAGCCAGGCAAAGGGGACATAACTCGGTCATTATATCAAAGAAAGGAAAACAGACATCTACGCGTCATTAGTTGTCTGTGCCGTATTTATAATTTTTATACTTTTCTTCACAAAATACAAGAACCAAGAGCCACTCAAGTTAGAGTGTTACTCAGTTAGCTTCTTGTAAGGGGGTAAGGAATGAGAAAGCAGGGAACGCATATTATTAAGATATGCAAGATAGATATTGTTTGGGCTTAATCTTGAAGAGATGAACCAACACTCAGCAAAATTTATTATGAGGGTAGCAGAAAAGTATTGCCGTGCATATAACAAACATTTAATGCAATTTTGGATTTTTACCAATTCCCCAACAAATGAATTTAAATTCATTTGTTGGGGAATTGGTAAAAATCCAAAATTGCATTAAATGTTTTTTATATGCACGGCAATACTTTTCTGCTACCCTCATAATAAATTTTGCTGAGTGTTGATTGTTTGACTTTGATATAGAGGGCCTCGAAAATTTGAAGTTTTTGTTTATTATTTTCGTGGTGTAGTATATTGGTGTTGTCGACAAGTATTTTCTTGTATTGTGAAGGTGGACAGGATGGACAATAGAACTTGTATCCAGCGAATAAAGTGGCAAACATCTTGATAATGTTGTGGTCATCAAACCAACATATGTACTTAATTTTTGTCAGACGGACATTTAAACAACTTTGATCTTTTCAAAAACACTAGTTGACGGTGAAGAGTTATTGCGCATGTTTAAATTGATTGGGTTTAATTTCGTATAATATATAATTAGTTTTATTTTTTACTGGGATCAGCGGAGCATATATTAGTACTTATGAGATATTTTAGGACTATTTCCATTTTCTTTATAGTTAGAATGATTTGATTATTCTATAGTAGGTTAATCTGTTTAGGGTTATTTGAAGATGTTGTACGTTTTTTTTTTATTTATGTTAATGTTCCTAATGATGCAATTAGGAGATGTAATTATTACTGATATTAGGTTGGTGCAAAAATAATGACGTAATAATGTCGTTTTTTGACGTTACGTCAAAAAACGACATTATTACGTCATTATTTTTGCACCAACCTAATAGTTTGTTTTTGAATGGAGGAGAGATGTAAAGAATATATATATATATATATATATATATATATATATATATATATATATATATATATATATAGTTTATGCAAAACTAGGTAATCCGTGTGGGTAGACCCAAGGAGGATGATATCCAGAGAGCTCAATGTAAGTTTAGAGCAGATATGTTTGAATAAAAACAGACCACTTTAATTTGAGAAATTTAAATTGAGAATTTAATTTAAATTGAAATATATTACCCTTTAATAATCATTATTGACGATAAAATTATGTAAATTGGAATAACCTTTGATAATTAGGGATCTAAAAACAGTCACGAGGTTATTTATTTAATGAACAAAAATCAAACGAATAGATGTCAACTTAACAATCAATAAGAAAAAAGCTTAGGAAAATAAAAAAGATTACTAAATATAAAATGGATTATTTTTTCAATGTATTTTCTATGTGTATTTCTAATCGACTATTTCATAGAAAATACCCAAAACTCCAACAAACTTCAAATTAAATTATTCGTAGATTGTTCAAACATTTAGATTTATATCAAACTGTAACCCCCAAATATGCCCTTTAAAATAATGCGAAATAACAGCATCTAAAAATTTGAGTGAAACCTGCCCTCAAGGAATTGATTTATTATTGTTGTTTGTTGTAGATTCTTCCTTTAATGTCGGTCTTCTCCCTCACCCCTTACCCATCTATATCTAGAGATAACATGCGTTAAGTTTAAGCGACGTCTAACCTAAACAGAGTGGGGTTAAGGATAAAGAAAAAAAATTGAAATGGTACGTCTAACTCACTCATGTCTTCTCTCTCACCTCACTTCGTTGATTTTAAATATGCTAGGTCCGGTCCGTCAAAAATGTGTAAATTTCATTTCATTTTTCATTTCAACATTTGGAAGTAAAGTCTGATGATCCAGAGCCCTTTTAAGGGGGTTGTAGTGAAATAACTTATTACATGGAAATATTAAAGTGGTCTGTTTTTATTCAAATATATATATATATATATATATATATATATATATATATATATATATACGGCATCTCTTCTTCAAGATTTAACTTCAAGACATATTTATCTAGAGATTTTTTTCTTGATTTTGTACATTTAACTTAGTTCCTATCTTTTATTGGTTCGTTGTTAATAACGTCAAACGGTTCCTTTGTTTCATTTGTTAAACTTTGCCATTTACGAAAATATCTTTGCACTCTTTTTCACGTTATGTGAACAATCAGACATCCGGTGTTCCTCTAGAAAAAGTCTGCCTATGCTTTTGTGACCTTTTAACACCGCATAAAAGTATTTGCATTTTCCGTTTCTTTTTTGTTAACTTGGTTCGTTTGGGAAATATATATATATTTTTTTTTTTGCGACATTTTTTATCAAGTTCGGAGCAACATTTACTTCATTTAAGATAATCGGATTTTTTTTTTCTTTTTAATTATTAAAATGTATTCACTTGTATTCTCGCTAAACGCCTTGGACATTTAAACGAGGCAGATTTAGCTCGGAGATTACAGTCGTGAATCGCATGACGAAAACCCCAGCTCTTATTTCAAGGTTTTTACTGGCAGTAAACAAAATCATCTACAACAAGGTATGTTTTCTTTTCTTCTTTATGCGCCGTATCCCTCTAGGATGTTGGTGACCATGGCTCTCCACAATTAACGGTCCTTTGTCGGTCTTAATAACTTTTGTCCTATTACTATCTCTTTTAAACCTTGCTCCGCCATACATTGGCTCAAACTGGCGAGGTAGGTTGTGCGTTGCTTTCCTCTGGCCCACTTACGTTTAATCTCCCCTGTGAGTATTAAATATTTCAAACTTTCTTTCCTTATTATATTCGCCAGAAAATTCAACTGTCTCTTCCCGATGTGGAGTATAATTGTACTTTTTGTTGTCATAGTCTCTCAAAACAAAATTTGTTAAAAGCTACAAAGAGCAAGAAATAGTGGGGAGCCATTATTGCCAACATCCTGAAGACACACGGCACATGGAAAAGGTAAATATTTTTTATCTGAGCGTCATGTTGTTGGGGTCCGCTCACTCACTCTGGAATAATAATAATATGACATTCTTCTTCTTCTACTACTACTACTACTACTACTACTACTACAGGGCACTTTTTCCAAGTTTTTGGGGCAGTAATCAAAAACATGTACAACAAAGAATATTTTCTTTTTTATATGACGTGACCCTTCAAGATGTAACCACAATTTTCTTTATTTGTTATACATGTTTTCCTTTGTCCCTTGTAGGGATATTATTATTATTATTATTATTATTATTAAAATAAATAAAATATAAAATAATAATAATGAAAATTATGAAAAAAACAATAAAACAATGACATAAAAACGTTGTATAAAACAAACTAAATAAAACATAAAAATAAAAGAATACACCCAGCATGCAACAAAAACTGTTCCTTCCGGAAATACGGACATCACGCCAAAAGTCGTTAAATTCAATCTCTTCGCCACGAACAACACATATGCAACTTCTCTCTGCGATATGACTTGTAATACTAGGGAGTAATTTCTCCCTTTGATCACATGTTCCATAAAACAATTGTAACCTATAAATACTCATACCAATA
>OZ010588.1:75219781-75222281 GCA_963932145.1 Acanthosepion lycidas | reverse complement strand
CGACGTATGAGGATCAAGCAGATCAGTTCCCTTCCCAGGAAACCGACAGTCGACAATAGCACATCAGATTTGATTATAGTGGTGAAGGTTTATGTATCGTATATATATATATATATATATATATATATATATAAAGAAATATAGTCATAAGGTGTGCTATATTTATGGGATAAAGTGCTCAATATCAGATATAGATTGTATGTAACTATAAATGTGAACATAGAAGTCAACACTTAGAGGCGACAGTATGTTTCATGCTAGATGCAATCGTCAGACCTGACGATTGCATCTAGCATGAAACAGACTGTCGCCTCTAAGTGTTGACTTCTATGTTCACTTATATATATATTTGATACCACAGTATGCATGATAGATTTAAAGAGACACCATTTAGTGTTTATTTTTTTTTATTTTAGTACGTACCTTTCGACCAACACTTCGTCAGAGACAAACAAGTGGAGTAACCGAAGAATATTCTTCCTCTGCTTGCACAGGGACGGCTGCTGTAATTTGATACAGACACCTTCTAACATTTGCAAATGGTGTTTGGAGCGAGCCATATGCAAAATAGAGAATGAATCAGAAGTAAATTGCGATGAGCACAGTTCATTCTCGAATATGTGTTGTCCAGTCGCAGATTCATGTGCTGATTTCGAAAGAACACGAGCGCGATTATGTTGATTTAATCTGATTTATGTAGATACGTGTTGACCTAGCCTTGTTTCAACCTTAAACAAATACCTCCTCTATATTCAGCTTCACAATGACATTTAAATTTGTAAATTAAGAAACTTTAACTTAAATAGGGTCTTTAACGAAGAAAGGAAAAACGAGGCGTGTCCTAAAAAGAATATGCAACTAGGCGTTATTTGGTGGATCGTGAGTATCTAAATTTTCTCGCTTTACACTTACGTTTGTATATTAATATCTCTTTTCTTAAATGTACGCATATTTTAATCATGTATTTATTTTTATACGTGCTTCAAATTTTCTTCCACCTATTCACTTTTTCTCATACCAGTTTACTTCAACCGTGCTCTGCCATTAATTCGCTCATCCTAGCCAGGTAGGTTGTGCATTGCTTTCCTCTAGCTCTCTTAACTTCAATAAGTCTTCCGAGTATCAAGCCTACTATCTTCCCGTCCAAGACATTTCAACTAACTCCACTTGATGATAAAGATAAGTGCCCTTTTTGTTGCCATTGTCTCTAGAAGTTTGTCGTTGGTCACGTGTTCACTCTACAGTATTTTCACCACATTTCTGTTACCCCAAGTCATTACTTTCTCTGTGATGAGATTGTCCAGAATTACCTGCCATAGAGAAGGACTGATACTACATAAGAATTTAGTACTCTTTTTCTGTGTTTCTAACGAGATTTTTCTGTCTTACTTGGATCCATTAACTTGAGTCAATAGGCAAACATTAGACGAGTTTATAATTAAATCTCTAGATAACCATAAGCCCTTATTTATACTTTCGTCAACCGATAAGCATTCATACATTAGTCAATATAGATTTGCTTTACGAAAAATCATTACAAGTCTTGAGCATATAAATTAGTTTAACTGAATCATCATCAACCTTGCTACCGTTAATAATGAATCTAGGAGAAAACAACACTCTAGTCACAGTCAGCATCTCCACCCATAAAAGCTTACTTGTTACGGAAATAAATATAGCAGAAGAAAACGTATTGAGAGTGTGTAACACGAGACGCTAACATGTCAGAGGACTGGACTAACACAAGTATCTCTGTGATGAAATACTTAGACATATACGTTATATAAACTGACATAAAAGCAATGCCATTTTCTCAACGATATATTTTATGTTTTTCCAAATAGATATTTTTCAAAATAATTCACTGCATATTGACATTGCTCATGTTCCTAAGGGAATGAAACAGTGATGCAAAATTGTTTTCACGTTTTTTCCCGTTCTATACATCAATATTGGTTTTCCGATACATTAATTTCTTTCTTTATTTCTATCTATCTATCTATCTATCTATCTATCTATCATAAATCACCTTAAATTGTTCATTATCTATCTATCTATCTATCATAAATCACCTTAAATTGTTCATTATCTATCTATCTATCTATCTATCATAAATCACCTTAAATTGTTCATTATCTATCTATCTATCTATCTATCTATCTATCTATCTATCTATCTATCATAAATCACCTTAAATTGTTCATTATCTATCTATCTATCTATCTATCATAAATCACCTTAAATTGTTCATTATCTATCTATCTATCTATCTATCATAAATCACCTTAAATTGTTCATTATCTATCTATCTATCTATGTATCTATCTATCTATCATAAATCAACTTAAATTGTTCATTATCTATCTATCTATCTATCTATCTATCTATCATAAATCACCTTAAATTGTTCATTATCTATCTATCTATCTATTTATCTATCATAAATCACCTTAAATTTTTCATAATCTATCTATCTATCTATCATAAATCATCTTAAATT
>OZ010588.1:75212281-75214781 GCA_963932145.1 Acanthosepion lycidas | reverse complement strand
TTCCCCTTGGAGAACTTTCGCAGTTTGGCCGAACGAATGTCTACATTTGCAGCGAACGCATCAATGTGTTTGTTGCGCTCGCGATAGTTCATCTCTATTGGGTGTAAAACAACCATTTATGCCACTAAGCCTGTGGGTTGCCTGAGTTTCTTTACGGGCTATGTTATTAGCCAACCATTGTGGATCCATGCACGGTATTCTTGTTCATAAGCATCTCTAACCGGTTACTCCGGTACCCTGAAGTGTAACCGAGTCGGCGACACATCAGCTGTCAATTTCCATTTTGCAGTTTGAATCCTTTACTTGTGGTTAAATTTCACAAAAATTCAGGTTGCTTAATATGAACCTCTGCACCTTTTGGTGTTTCTTTGATGCAGGACCGTACGGCTCCAGTTTGAGTGATATGTGTTGCAAAAATGTTTTGGGAGCACACACAGATAAAGCAAGGTAGGACGAGTCCAATAGGTTCACTCGGCAAAACAACTTCACACTTCTTGCCTCGACCTCCAATACGCCACTCACCGACCCGAAGGACAATCTCAACACCTGTTAAATGAGATTCCCATGTTTTTATCCACCTGACCCAGCTAACACGCATCCAATGAGCGCCCAGAAGCAGCATTTAAAAATGGCCACATGCAACAACACCACCATTAGCACGAAGTACTGTAAGATTCACAGTCCGTCCGAAGCTAGTCGATTCGCCGTCTCCACACTACTTTGCAAAACATACACGCTACTCTGGCACCTTTGGGCTGCCGAGTAAGTCACCGTTACAATATGGTTACCAACTAATTCAGTTATCGCATCTATCCCAGCAAGCAATTCAAAGTCTAGTGTTTTGTCACGCACCACAATGATATCAACCTCGACTGAGTTGCTATTGCCTGTGCAGATATTAACAGTCCCAACATAACAGCACGCCCGCATTCTGCTACAGTCACCTCTCCACATATTCGCATTTTCCAATCCACAACCTGCATCTCTCTGCACTAACGACTGACCGAGATAAGACAGTCACTGAAAGTTCAACACCATTCCGCATCAACCAATACGTTGACTACAAGCAGTGCAGCATTTATATCTGGGAGGGGAATGAGACTGGCGTTGATGTCTATTCTCCTTATCCGTTTACCGGAAATTTCCGTGATATACGGCCCAATTTGTCACAGCGATAGCGCCGTATGCGTTTCTGGCGTCTACTTTTCCTAGTTCGTCGACTCAAACAATATCTAACCACTTGATCAGCGCCACCACATATGTAGCCTACTATATCGCTCTGTGTGTCATAGACAATCTGTATCCAGTTTTTCAGGCTTTGCGGCTGCCAGAATCAATTCCGCCGACGGTGTATCGTCATTCTTTATGGCTCTAGCATCCAGTGTATCCATTCGAAAGGAAGCAGAAAAACAGTTTCCTGACGTGCTCAGGCAACCCTGCTACAAATGCATATGCAAGTCCACGGTCAGAACCCCTTCCATACAGGATTGACAACTTGCGGTGTCTACCAGATTTGTTCGAATTCAAGCGACTAGCTACAAACTGGTCGTATGCTAAGAATGGATCTGTGATAAAAGTAAAATAGAGGACGTCTTTGATACAGCCTACATCTTTTTTTTTATTTCCTTGCTGAGTTATTGGAACACGGCGAACACTCCTTCATTCAATCGAAGTGTCCCCACAGATCATAGACTATTTCAGCCTTTTTCAGTCAAATCAAAAAATAGGATAACCTTGGACTGAACCATCAATTTCAAGGATTAGCTTCAGTTCAAACTTGCCATCTGCCATGAATGCCCAAATAGGTTTTGTAAAGTAAGCTAAGATTTGGTTTTCTGGGGGAAAAACACCTAGCCGATTTCAAAACTAACAACTATGGGGATAATAGAAAGAGACGGGTAATGAGACGAGAGGTAACAAAAAATCACGTTGCCTCAGAAACCACAGCCCTTTGTGAACAAAATGAGCACGGGGGCTGACTTCACAGGGCACAGTATCTTTTCCAACTGTTGACTAGGTTTTATTGGCATGAGGAATCTTAAAAAGTCCCGGATCTTGACCAGGTGCAGAGCGGCTAGACATTCCATACTGATAGGCATGAGAACCGAGACCTCTTTTGCGTCTATACTGAGGCGCCTTCGCGACATATCTTGAAATGTAAATATCTATCTATCTATCTATCTATCTATCTATCTATCTATCTATCTATCTGAAGAGGCAACAAAGAAACAATTCTAATTTCATATAAGTAAGTTAGTACACACCCACATATATATGTGTTTGTGTGTGTGTGTATGTATTTATGTATAATATAATATAATCTAATACTATTTAAACTCGGTGGGTGAAAAAAAACTGAATAGAAAAAAATTCAAATAAATTGGCATCCGAGCAAAAATGGGGGAAAATAAAGAAAGCAGGACACAAGAAATCGTCCAGTACCTTAAATCTCTGGTATAAAGAAAATAAAAACAGTGAGTAATAATGAGTAATGACTCAT
>OZ010588.1:75182281-75207281 GCA_963932145.1 Acanthosepion lycidas | reverse complement strand
TTGGAATGCTAGGATCTATAAGCTTCGATGAGCGGGCGTCAGTCAGTCAGTTATATGACATGCGTGATACACGTTTAGGCGATCATGTATCTTTCGATACATGATTGACGTGGCATATTTTTTTCCTGCCGTAGGTTGCCATTTCTTACTTTCTGCCTTAAAGCAGTTACTATCCAAGGCTATATAAACAGGTCTGTCCTGCTATTTACCCATACATGGGGCGAGAAGAAGAGGATTCATACCTTTCCCAAGGTTATTAGCACGTAACTGAATGTAATGGATTCGACTGAAGTTCGAACTCTGTTCTCTGATTCCTTAATCCGAGCCGCTATCTATTACTCCACTGTGCATTCGTTATATTTACTAACGTGCAAATATTATTGGGAAACGTATGAATATGCCTCTTGTCCCCCACCCCAGCAGACAAGAAAAGGTGAAATAATTATTATCTAAACAAATTCTTACAAACTAATAATATTTTCTGGCTTTAAATAATCTGCAAAAGTTGGTAAGTCGCCGAAAAACAAATCAATCATTTAATCAATCAATTAATCTATGCTTAAGGAGAGATGGTTGATAGGACTTAATATAAAAAGATACTAAAACTTTAAAGTGATAATCCTTATTAGCCTCCTCGGATTCTCCAAACTATAAGACCCTACACAATGCTAGTTTTAATCACATGTTCAGATAACGGTGAATCTGGCACATTAACCCGCCTACGTAAATTGCCTACCCTTTCCTTGTAGGTTGGTTGACCTGTACCTCCAAACCTTGACCCATTCTGCATCACATATGTGGTATGTAGTCAGAACACCCTTCCAAATAGGTCTCAACATAAGTCGGTCACCAAAAACAATACGTGGATTGGCGGAAAATAACAATTTCTTACATCATTAGAAATCTCGGCAAATCTCGCGCACATCCGACCAATCCTCGGTAAACGAAAGTAGACGAGACATTTCTGGGGATCAAACGGCCTATGCTTACGAAATTATCGCCTTTTTTTTTCTCTTATGCTGGACACAAAATTATCCAAAGGGTAACTGTTCTCACTCAGAACCTTCGTAATAAATTCAGTTTCTGAATCTAATTTAGTTTCCGAGCAAATGACCAAAGCCCGATGAACGAAGGTTATAATTAAATTGATGTTCAGCTATTTCGATCGGAAAGGATCCAGAGGGTACATAAACCGGTAACGTTTCATTTCAAGTACACTAACGGTGGAAAAACCTGTATTTAATCTCTGTACCAAGACATCAAGTAAAAGAAATACTACTTTTCCTATAGGAAAATGTCATGACAGGGTGTAATGTATCCACTGCGTGATAAAAATGCCCAGTCTGAAGCTCATTTTCAAACACTCAAAAGGTCCATCGACAAGGTGCGATGGATAAATTGAAAATAAAATTGACATCTATATTTAAACAGATATATTTACCAAAATTACCCACCCCCCAAAAAAAATTTTTAAAATGCTGAAGAGTAAATTTATTCAATAAAATCGCCATTGGCTTCAAACACGGCCTCCAGACCAGTTCGGAATCTCCTGCATCTCGTCTGAACGATCTCCTTTTTTAAGTTGTTGAATGCTGTCATAAGCATTGCCTTCAATTCATCATACATAATAATAAAAGATGTTGCACTCTAGGGAGTTAGGTGGCCAGATGTAAGGGGTGAGGTTGTTGCTGAAATTGTCTGATAATCATGACTGGAGTCTCCTGATTGTGTGGTTTGGTACAGATTATTTTTCATTCAGCCATCCTCTTGACCCAGGGCAGAACTACATTCTCAAAGCTTCCGGTTTTAGTCTGAGGCCCTGAACAACAAATTTGGGAAATCTTTTCTTATCAGAATGATCAGAATTAGATTTCCGAGCAGGCGTACCTTCGTAATCAGCATAAGACTCATCTAACTCTTTCCGAATCCTCTACACTCTCCTGAGATTGACAACCAAATACTCTGAAATGTTCGTATTGACGCTTCAGCCGTGAATGCCAAACTGCATGCCGCTTCGAAATTAATGGCAGAATGAATTGCGTCACGATGGTCTTTTTCTCGGAGACGGTGCCCAACTGACCCTAATATACTCTGCTGTGAAGAAAATAAAAATAAGCAACGCGCATGTGCGATATTTAAAATATAAAATGGCGACAATTTACACATCGCACCTTTTATATACGAGTTTTGTCTGGTAACAAGACAGGTGTCACCAACAATTTCAATTTCCCAACAATAAAATACATGATTTCTGCTTCAAAGTAACCGCTCTCAAGTCTAATAACTTTTTCAATCCTTCTCTGTCACGCTTCTATGTACTGATTTGGAAATCTGCTTGGTTACGCATCAGTTCATTCGTTACTGTTCTCTTGATGCCACCCGAGCCTTCAAAACGGGTCCCATAGATGATACCCTTGAGGTAGGGGAAATGTAAAAAAAAAGTAACACGGAGCAAGATCAGGTGAATAGAGAGATTTTTTTTTTCCAGTACGGTGATGTTCTCGGCCAGTAACTGCCGGGTGCTCAGGACGTTGCAAGCGGGCGCATTGTTGTGCTATTTGCGATAAATGAATGTAATAAACTCGACTGGAATTTGAACTCGCCTCTCCGATTTTTTATTCCGAGCAGCTATCTATTCTATTATCCGCACATCCATTTCAAGCAAGAAGTATTTCTAACGACGAACGCTAAGCATATACATGTACAAACGTTATGATTAACGAAGAATTTTAAGGAAAATGTATCAATTACAAGGACGAGTATACTACCAATCAGAAAACTACTGTTGGAATTTCTGGGTGATACATTAAAGGAAGAAGGTATGGAGCATCTAACGCTCACATCGTATAATGACGCCACGACGAACGGGTGGCAATAACGAGTAAACTCTTTAGTTTGTGTAAATGCATCAACAGAAAGAAAGAGTAATTGCAAAAGGTCAAAAGTTAATTTGAGCAATAAATGACAGTGTTATGGAAAGACAAGATATCGTAAGTTTATGAAAGTACACGGTATCGAAAAATCTAAGTATCGACCTCCGGCGTTATTATTCTCGGCTTTCGGTGTCATTGTAACACAAGATGTCTGTCACCATGTATAAACTTGAAAGACAGCCATTGGGAGTTTAGTACATAACAGATGCCTTTATACCATGAATAAAAACTGGCATTCCGGTGGTAGAACAAAAGAATAGCCACGTCTCATTGTTAAACGCGCCAAGGCTGTATTACATAATTAAACAAGTCTATTATTCGACGAACGCGAAAAGGCATTCTAGAATAAGAACAAAGGAATAACAAGGCGCCATTGTTATCGTACTGAAGATGTATTGCATAATTAATGAACGTTATTATTTTGCTAATACAATCTCTCATTCGAGGTTTTGATTTATTAGATTTTTTGTGGTTTCTTTAATTTCTATTTATGTATTTTTGCAAACAACGTGAAATGATAATTTATCTCAATTGTAAATTTAACTGTGACTTTTAAACAATTCTTGTTCTACAACGAGAGTAAAATCGTGTATTTTTTTAGTTAATGATTTTTTAGTCTTCTATATACAATTGATGGAAATTAAAGCTATATTTGTATGACAGGCTAATTTCCAGTTTGTATCAAAACAAAATAACGTTTTCTAGCGTAGAGGGGAAAATTGTTCTAAGTTACAAGGCATCGCCCATGATTAAAAAGCTTTATACGAAACTTCTTCAAATTTTTATTTGAATTGTATCTACACTAACCAGAAAATAATTCCAATACCCTAAAGGACGAGGCCGATTTTGTTCTTAATCGAGTATATACATTCTAGCGGGTTCGTGGAAATCTTTTAATACATATTTTGTTCATCATCTTACGTAGAAAAACACTAGAACTCTATTTTACTTTGAGACTAAGCGGTGACGCATAATTCGATAATCGGTCAGTTTAAGGAAAGAGACCAGAACAAGTATATGCTACGCCTCCGAAATTATACTTTCGTATTTAAACATGTGGCACCGTTTGATAGGGAATACATCATTCGCCGTCGGAGATCTGGACTGCCATTTCGGCGAATTCAAACATACTTTTATGTGTCGTGACCATTCAAGACCTACGCGTTCATGGCCCTCCAATTCTTCCTGCCTCTTAATAAGTTTTGTTATTTCTCCCAAACCCTGTTCTACCCTCCATTTGCTCAAGCTCATCAAGAATGTTACGCAATGTTTTCTCCGTCCAGCTTCTCCTGTATTTGTTCTGCAGGTATCAGGCTTTCCAAGCCCTCCTTTCTTATTACGTGTCCAAGAAACATCGACTGTCTCTCCCTGATGTGCACGAGAAATTTAAACTCTTTCCGATGTTAAGTTATAAGTGTCCATTTTTGTTTTGTTTTTGTCTTTTTTCTACCTCTCCTAATTCCTGTTCTGCCAAGCATTTAGTTAAACTCGTTATGCTTTGATTTTCTCTGATATGCACTGTGAGTTTCAAATTTTCTAAGACCTCTTTCCTTTTACTATGCCGTAGAAATGTACACTGTGTTTTTCTGATGGTAAATATATGTCGATTTTATTTCCATGTCCTTTAAATCGTCGTCACTGACTTTATGTTCGGTCAATGGGATACTAAGCATCCTTTTGTAGAACTACATTTATAATGCTTCAAGTCAGTCGTGAGATTATCCAGCATTCGCTGCCATATATGAGAACTGATATTACATAAGAGTTCAGTACTATTGTTTGCTTCTAACGAAATATTTCTTGTTTCTTGATACTTACCTTAGATTTTGGAAGGCATCTTTCGCTATCCTAATGTGTTTTTTTGATTTCGGTATTCCACATTCCGCTCTTTGATAATACATTTTCTTTCCAGATATTTAAATTGTTGGACTTGTTTGATTTTGGTATCTCAAATTTGTAATTTGCTGGTTTGCTTCTTTTATTTGATGACAACCATAAATTCTGTCTTCTTGCAATTGATGTTTAGACATTTCCTTTTCTTCACTAACTTGTGTAGAAGTTCCTGTCATTTCCTGTCTGTGTTTGCTATCAACGTGCAACCGCCCTTGAAAAACACCTCCAATCTGCGGTTAACTGGTTCATTTAATCAGCAAGGAGAGAGTTTTTTGCCTCAGTTATCAGCATAGCTGATGTTAAACTCTAGGGTAGCAACACTCTACGTCTTCATGGACTCACATTTTTAACTGACATTAATGTGCAACAACAATATTGAATTAATTGCTACGTCTTTTATTAGGAAAGTTTATTTCTTGTGTCGTACCAGAAATGTTTTCTCGTCGGAATCCATTTTATATAAATCTGCCATAACAGTATTCGTCCGGGCATCGAATACTGCTGTCATATCTGGTGTATTTCTAGAGATTCTCGAAAAAAATTCAAAGAAAGTCTTTAATGTAATCAAACCTGACCAGACATCTAAACTTCAGTCATATTCTACAGACTTGACGTGGCTTCTCTCTGTCATTTCTTCAAATATATTCATGGCAACTGATTTTCATCGCTTTTACCCACAGATGCCTCGACTACATGAATTTAAGCGTGCCACTAGATTGGCAACTAGTTGCCATCGTTTTACTGTTGATGCAACCACCACTTCTATTCCAACAGTTTCTTTTCTCGTACTTCTTACCCGTGGAATTCCGAGGCAATTTCTTGTTTCCTTGACACCTAAAATCTTTAAAAATTTAAATGCTACGTCTATCGCCATCTACTGTCTTTCTGAACTCTGTTGCTTTATTGTTTTCTCACTTCTCCTCACTGAAGTCTTTTCATTTGCTTTAACTCGCTGTAACACCTTGCACCCTAGTATCATTATTGCTTTGCCTGAGTTGAACCGATTAAAAAATGTTAGGATAAAGCAGGCTTTTTTAAAAAGAGTTTGATAAATTATATTATTTCATTTTGTTATCATAATGTTCACCAACTACAATACGGCAGAGTCCCTCATAGTAGATGATTACGGAATTGGGTACACTATATTATTCGAACTATCGTCCTCATCTTTGTTGCCATATTTATCACAACGTTGTACGCTCCAGCCTTCTTCAGGTGGTTGGAATGTTGAACCGAACCCTTTATTTTGCTCGCTGGGGTAGACTGTTCAAGTTCCACGTGCCATGTTTGATGGATGTCAGTTATCAGTTATCTCCTGTTAATTATCCTCTCCAAGTTCTCCACTGCCTTAAATAGGTATTGAACTCGCAACTCTTTGTGTCTTGTCACTGGATCTAACCAACGCCTTTATCCATTATGCCATGTGAAAAATATGGCAACAAAGATGTGGGCGATAGAAATAGTATACATAATACGTCATCTCATAAATATAGACAGATAGTGACGGAATTTGGTGTGTGATCCGAATGTTAATTTGTTATTTGGTTTTGTTTAGCGGCATATCAACCTCTATGGATTATTTCATTCTGAAATCTAAATATTTTGAAAACCATTTTATGGATTCAACTAAATATATTTTGAAAGCAATTGTATGCGTTTAATTACATATAAAAGATATTGATGGTTATTTTCTTTTAAATATGTATTGTTGGTCCTTTTGTTTAAATAATTATTATTGGTAATTTTAATATAGATATATATTGTTGGCTGGCTGATTTTGTTTAGCGACATATCAATCTTTATTTGTTATACATTATTTAATACTAAAATCTAAATATTTTGTAGGAAATTCATGCTTTCCAAACATTATCATCTGCATATCTTATGCTGTTAAGATTGTTTCTCATCATCGTTCTGTTGAAAATCCAATCCAGCGTTGCTTAAATTCCCCTCTCCATCTGTAAAGGAATTCTGCTCCTTTTTTCAAACTCTTGTTTTTCAGCTTGCTCATCGTATCATTTACGCATTGAATTTTCTACCCATTAATACGAGATGACTCTTGTAGGGATATATCAGTGGAAGCAAGTCTCTTCAGGTTCTCATCGTTCTCTGCAATATCGTCACTGTTCTTAGTAATACCCAGCGACAATATTGAATACTTCGCTATGATACAGAAAATACTTACTGTCACTGGACATCTCCCTAAAAGAGCAACCTGAGAATAACAAGGAGAAAACTCAATACATACTATAATGCTTACGTAATACAGTATAAGATACGCAGATGACGCAGTGTTGATAGCAGACACAGAACGGAACCTACACGAACTCCGACAGGAGGTAGTGAAAGAAAGCGAGAAGAAAGGACTAAATATTTATTGCTAAAAGATAGCATGGGTTTCTACAGAATAATCTTGAAAATACAAGAAACGAGGCCATTTAAGGACAATCTGAACCAAAAAGAACACTGAAAACGAAAACTGACATTTCTGGGACACGTTATAAGAAATTTTGAGCTCGAATAATCTAACATGCACAAAGTGAAAATTTATTTTTGTTTGTTTAAAGGCATATCAACTAGATATGGGTCATTTAATGAAGAAAATAATTTTCTTGGAGTAATAAAGAATATGATGTTATTCTGCTTTCACAATTGAATAGATGGTAGATGATACTCAGCTTTTCTGCATACATATGCCTGTGTGGACATAATTACTAGAGGTGGTGATGCGTGTGTTTTATGTTGTAGTTTTGTTGAAGTTATATTTTGGAACAAAGTTTGATTTCTTTAAGAAATTGTAGGAAATTATATGGATTAATGTCCTGAAAAAGTTCTTTCATTTTGGTTATTCGTTTGATATCCCTTCGAGGCATATAAACCTCTTTTGGTTATTTAATACTAAAATCTAAATGTTTTGAACGCTACTCCATGGCTTCAACAACAGCTAAAATATATTTTTGGTTATTCTGATATGAATGTTTTGCTCATAATTTTACTATGAAAATGTATTTTATGGTTTGATAGTGTTTTGTTTTATGCCCATAGCCTTGACCTTAATAGATGATACCACGCAGTGTCAGTTTGGAACTGGGAACAACTGTGATTATGAAGCTGTTCAACGCTCCTAAAAATCTCCACTCTCCTTATCAGATGCCTTGCTGCCGAATATAGTTTAGTCCACATTTCCTATTCTGTCATCTTTTAAGACACTCTCGTCACTGATTTCACTCGCGGTTTCCCTGTCCACATTTAAATTAAATATGCTGCCAATAAACTACATCCAGCAGCAAGGCTCCTGATCGGGAGATTAGAGATTTTTAGGAGCGTTAAATAATCTCTAAATCACAATTGTTCGAGTGAGATCATAACAGGTTAAACATTATTCCCTGCTACAAAAGATAGAAAGTCATGTATCATCCGATCTTTGAAGACCTAATTTTGAAGTTAATTTGACTACAGTAAATGGATATATAGTTTAGACAATAGCGTAGCCAGAGCCACCTGTATATACACTAATTCTATATCTCGTATATGATGCGACGTCCTTAAAATTAGCTTCAAAATTAAATCCTCAAAAGTCGGTTGATACGCGAGTATATACGGTATTTTTCTCATGCAATTTTTCACTTCCCATCATTACCAATGTGTTGTGCCCCTTCAGCATATTTTTCTTTTTTCTATTACTACTTCGATCCTCAGGATATTGCATTGTATTCTAATTGTCAGCTTGATCCCTTTTTTCACATTTAATTCATAGATATTAATGCCGTTAGCTTTTCAACGTGATGCTACTCGACTGATGTTGATAGCATTAGACAAGCTCGTATCAAAATTCGTTTTAATTGTAGCAAATCTTTCTTTTTTTTAATTATTGTTTTTATTTTTACGTTGCATCTGCTGTTATAATTATTATTCTCAATCTTCTATGGTTTATTTGATCTGTTCTTGCTTGTTTTTGTTTCATGTTGTTGACGGTTTGTTGGTTGTTTCGTCATCTATTTTTGTTGTGATGTTTTCTTTAAGTTACTTTTATTATTCCACTCATCACAAACACTTTCATCTTTATCGACAACATTACTTTTATTTTCGATCGAGATCGTTCTCCACGCTCCTAATTATCTTTAATGGAAATGGAAGGATCTTTTTTTGAAGTTAAAAACTCTACACATGTTGAGAGTAATGAAAATCAAGATTTTAGAAGAACTTATAGGGATCTCAAATTTCCGCCGATCCTCACAATCAAAATAATGTTTCCTGTAATTTTCTGTTCCTAAAAAAATAATTTCGATAATAACCTTTAAAAGTTAAGCTGGGAAAAATATTTTAATTCTATTTTAAAGTTTAAGTTCTATATTTCGGCGTTTCATACAGTTTGTTCTAATACGCATGCGTTGTAAATTATGACATTTTTCATACCAATTCATATTTTTTTTCATCAACTCATTTCTTTTTTTTTTACTATTATTTACACAATTCATGCTCAAGAACCGCTCAAACTAGAGTGTTACTAAATGGGCCTGTTCCAAGGTCGTAAGCGCATATTATAAAGATGTAAAACAGATAGAGGTTGGCTCTACACATGAAATAAGTAGTTAAGACTGTAGTGATCGTTGAATCATACGCTTGGGACTCTGTTCCATATTGTAATAGTTCTGTAAGCTGTTTGAGGGAAACTTCTTCCATAACAATGGAAGATATAGTGAATAAAAATCAATCGACTCCGTGTACATGTCATCGCTGTGAAGGTCTGAACCGCTTAGACAAGTAATATACATAGGTGGTTTGAGAGGTTCATAGTATGGCTATGAAAGTGTGACGCTAGAGATGTGAAAGCTAGAACTCATAAATTTCAACTCTTCTGCATTGCTTATTTCCAGTTAAACTGAGGGCTTCAAATGTAACTAGTAGCGAATTCGCTTGAGAGTGAACAAAATGATTCTGGTCAATATATGTTCTAATTGAGCTAAGTTTCAATAAGGGATCAGTTAACCTTCGAAGGCAGGCTAAACGCTTATAGGCTGGCTATGAATGAGATGCGTTAGAATTGTGAAACCTTGCATGTATTAAATTCCAGTTTTCTTTTTAATAACTGCATTGATTCTTTCTAGGTAAACTGAGGTCTGACTTTTCAAAGAAGACTTCAAATGAAAGTAGTAGCCAATTCTCTTAAGAATGGACAGAATGATTATGATTTATATATATTCAAATTGTGCCAAGTTACAATAAGGGATCAGTTTACCTACGAGGGCGGTCCGAAAGGTTTATAGGCTGACTATGAAGGAGATGTGATAGAACTGTGAAACTTTGCTTGTATTAACTTCAAGTTTTCTTATTAATAACTGCATTGTTTCTTTCTATGTGAAATGAGATCTGACTTTTCAAAGACTTTAAAAGTAACTAGTAGCGAATTCGCTTGAGAATAGACAAAATGATTATGGTCAATATATGTTTCAAGTTAATAATTCGTAGGCTGACTCAGAATGAGATGTGAAAGAATTGTAAAATCTTGCATATATTACTTTCAATTTTTCGTATAAACAAGAAGACTTCAAATATAACTAGCATCAATCCCTCATAGCCGGTTTAAAGTTTCAGCCTACTTGCGTATCTCACTTGAACATCTAAAATAAATAGGGAGAGACTATTTGTCTATGAGGCAGGGTAGAACATATTTCATCTTCCACAAGTCCGCGCAAATGCTTTTTATCTGTTTCGGTTAGGAAGTGAGGAATAAGCAGCCTTACTTCATTTTTTGGTAGGATCTGGATCTTATAATGTATGTCCGTTGACATTCCTTGGAGACTGCGACAAATAATTTATAATTCAACATTCTCTCCATTCGAGCCGTTTTGACCGACGTGCTCGTCTGGAAGATATTGATTCATTTTCGGATTTGCGCTTATTATTAGTTTCAGTCACTGAGTTTTCACCCCCGTAGAAAATGAGGATATTCAATGCAGATCAAGTGATCATATAATACATCTGCTTTACTTCAATCACTCATTCTGTAGTCTAGCTGACGGTCGTAATACATTCACCTGAATAGTCTGAATTGTAACAAACTAGCAGCATGGCCCGTCGTTGCACGTGCTTGATTCAAAACTCGTACGACTCATACAGCAATCGCTATCACTTGACTTTAAAATATTTTTGACCTTCCTTGCCTTTAAAGTAGTGCCCTTTGCCGTGATGATGTTGCTACATGCCTTACTTCTTGCCTATCTCACACTGCGAATTTTTTCTAAGATCTATACTAAACATTAAATCTGTTACGAAAAAAGAACAAAACAAAATGAACACAAAACGATCACCTTTAAAAAACAACTCGTAACTGGAAAAACCGAATGAAAAAAGAATGTTAACAACAAATAGTTTTTCACACCCAACCCAGTTTTTCGGAATCAGAATCAACGTTGAGTTTAAGCAAGCAAATGAGCCAATTAGAGTAAAGTGCCATGCAGATTTAAATATTTCCCACTTGTGACGAATGCAGTTATCGATTTTTTTGCAAGCTAGCATGCTAGTTAATATTCGTGTCAGTCAGCTGTTGGCTCTCGCGGTGGTCAATAGAATCTTCCTGCTTATTTGTGGGAGCCAGCTATTGGATCTCACTCTGGACAGTAGAAAATGGCCGAAAACTACATGAAAACTGCCGTAGAAGCATGAAAAAAATCGATTATTTCCACTATCGATAGGAGTTGTGAAATGCAAATTCGGTCTTGGCCTTTCCGCTAACTTGGAGCATGTGCATGTAAACTTTGGTATAAATCCGTCGAAAATTGCGGCCGTGCATTCATTACACACACACACACACACACACACACACACACACACACACACACACACACACACACACACATCCTGCCTTTTATAGATAGAGATTATCAGTTACTATTATTATTATTATTATTATTATTATTATTATTATTATTATTATTATTTATCATTTCCTTTTATTTCTGGTGTCTTCTTATTTCCTTATTGGTGCCAAATAAAGACCTTAGGTCAACAATGACATAATGGCATTTTCCAATGCACATTTGTGTAATAGAAATAAATATATATACGCACCTAAGCATTTTCATAGATAAAGTCTTTCGCAACTTGTGAGTTGTGCTTGCGCTTTTTTCAAGACATGGGATGCCAGGGATTCATCCAGTAAGGCTATCAAAACCATTTTTTGCCGCTCAACCGCAGACACCCAAGGGAATTGTTATCGTCTTCATGTACTATAACTTTGAAATTTCTGCTTAAAGACCCATTCTCTTTTGATAGATTGTTTTTAATTTTGTAAAGCCATATTACATTATACAGCAACCTTAATAAGAAAACACACTACACTTTCTTTCCTTTATTCATATCATTCAATTCAAGGAAGTAAAGTCACTAAGACACAATGGGTTATCCGTGAATATTAAAGAAAGAGTAGGAAAAAAAGAGAGGGTTATTAAGGAATGAGAACAATAGAAGAGTAACCAAGAAGCCAATAGATAACGATTGACATTGCATTTAAATATTTGAAGATCAAAGTTGGCTGGAAAGCATGGGACCGGAAGAATGTCCCCAAAGCGGTAAATGCGAGAAAAGGAACTCTTAGAATAGAACTTACGGTTACATCTAGCAAATTCAACTGTGAATTGTTGAGACCTTGCCGCCAATCGAGTAACGCATTTCAATTGTTAAAGTCTGGTTAGCATAGCGAAGAATTCATCCTAACAGTTACCATGAAATTATTTATAGGAAAACCATATTTGTCTATTTAATTATTCTCTTTCAGGCATCTCTGATTAAATAAGTTACAAACGTTATGTCTGCTTTTTTTTAAATGAACGCTAAAACATAACTGCCAGCTAAAGCATCTAAACGCAAAAGAAAAATCAGTAATGTATAGCTATACATAGTTTTTGCCTTAACAATTGCAACCCTGGTGATGATTTTAAAAAAGAGATAGAAAGTACTTGGGTAATAAAAAAAAAATTCTCACTGTTACAGTACATTTCTTGCCACATTTAAATGTAATATACGAAAAATATCCGTGAATATTAAAGGATTATGATCAAAATAAGCAGACATAATGTTTTTAACTTATTCTATCACACACACACTCTGAAAGGAAAAATATCACCCTTGCAATAAGCAACAATGCAAAGTTTATATATATATATATATATATATATATATATATATATATATATATATATATATATATACAAAAGTAGAGATATAAACTGTCAAATTGTGATACACTCTGACGAGTGGACGGAGTGATTTTTGGAGTGTCGACATAAGTAAGTCTCATAGTCGCTAATTATAATCTATTCTTATTTGCTAGTGATTTAAACTAACATAGATTATTAACTCTAGAACACTAACCATGGGTATATAGTACCCAGCGCAAATTTTCCTATTTTTAATTACAATTTTCAGTACCTGATTCTCTTACCTAAATAATGTTTTTCAGTTCCTATTAATGTTAACTCAAAGTACAAAGTTTAAAGTGCCTGCATGTAAAATAATTAAAAATAAAGATTATATATATATATATATATATATATATATATATATATATATATATATATATATACATATATATATATATTGTGTGTGTATTTAGGCAGCATTTTTCATTCATACATGTTTGATTAAATAATATAGACAAGTGTTGTCTATTTATCTTATGTAAATTCTTTTCATAACGTCTGATAAGCTTAATAACATTATCGTTAAACGAAGAAAAAAATTATAATACTGATACATATTTTTTTTAATCCAATCTAATCTTTCAGCTTACATAAGCCATTATCAAAGATGCCAATTGCAGTACAATATATTAATCAGTACACGGACAAGAATGTGATGATAGTATGTTTCTGTTTACATGGATCATTTCCAAGCAACGATAACACATGCATATAAGACGCTGGAAGCGAAAATCGTACCGCAGTTCATGACGGCACACATGACCCCGCGAGAGTGAATTCAATAAACATTAAGTATGGGAAGCCGTTGGTATTAACCTATATTATTTAATGAAACATGTATGAATACATATATATATGCCATATCACCCCATAGGCAGTAAAGCCCCTAAGACACAATGTCATTAAGAAATGTGAACGAATAAGAAAAAGAAAGGTATTAGCCTTTCTTTTTCTTATTGCGGAGCGAGGAGAATAGAAGAATAACCAAGAAAACAATAGATAACGATTGACATTGTATTATTGAAGATCATATTTGGCTGGGATCTTGGTATCGGAAGAGATTTCTGAGAATTGTGAGAAAAGTAACTATTAACACATAACGTACGGATACAAAAAGCTAATTCAATTGGGAATTTATGAGACCTTGCCGCCAATCTAGTACTGCGTTGAAATTCATAAATTCTAGATATTATAGCGATGAGCTCATACTAACAATTACCATGACTTTAATCTTTATTGTGAACTTTATTGTGTTCATAAAAGGCGTTGAGTTTGGCGTGTTTTCAGTACATAGCTGTCAGGAACTTGGCCTCTGTGTGTATAAATTCGCCCGTAGGGAAATCCCAACATTTATCTAAAATCTTGCAGAGCATGTAGAGCAGTACCATTTGGGCGGCAATTATACCGCTGGAGATCGGCATTCTGTTCTTGTTAATGCAATGATAGCAGAACAAGTTGAACAATGCTCTGGACTCTTAGGTTGCTGTTGAAAGCTTCATGTACAATCTGCCAAACAAAGCAAAATGATACCAGGTCTGGGCTTATATAATGGAGGTTGGAATAGTCTTGAAATATGTCGAACAGTTTCCATGAAAGTATTTATAGAAAATGCACAGGGAAGTTACATTATGGCTGTCGTGAAGGCACTGAAGCCGAGATGACAGGTCATGACCAATAACCCTGATAAATTTGATAACTATGTCTAATCGGTTAGCGTGGAGTGATATATAATATTGTAGCGTGGCATAAAAACATTATCATTCAAATTATAAATTGCTATAATGATTATTATTTAATGTGAGAATATTTAGTCTAATTTGTTGTTTTATGGGGACCTATCTTGGTAATAATAAAGTTGTTTATCATAACTTTAGATTTGGCCGCTACTAGGCGCGACATAGTTCTCTCTTAAGGCTGTGTTATAATTTGACAGCAATCTTCTAGAAGTATCTTTTGTATTGTCCATATAATTATTTTTCCTTTCCATTTTTAGTCGTGATGTTGTTTTCGTGGTTTCTGTTCATTATTCTGTGATGTGAGTGCAATTGCCGGCTGTTGTTAAACGTTTTTACAATCTCCTGGCTGTGGTGTTGACGCAGATACCTTCCTTCTTCTTTTCACTATATATATATATATATATATATATATATATATATATATATATATATATATATATTGCAGCAAGATTGATTGTACGGTTGTCAGCAAAAAGTAACAGCCTAACAATCATTGAAGTTAGGCAACGTTGAGCCTGGTCAATGACTAGATTGGTGACCGCTTGGGAATACTAGGTGTTGTAATCTTCGATGTGTCGGAAGCGTAATGGATAATAGCTCGGAATTGATAATCGAGAGCCGATTTCCAATTCCAGTCGGGTTCATTATATTCAGATACACCCAAATACCCTTGGGAAAAGTTTGAATTCTCCTCTTCTCCCACACAGCTTGTATCATAAAACCATTATTATCTATAATTAAAAAAAAAATATTTCTTACAACCTGAAGAAAAAACATTTTCTGACTTTAAAAAACCTGTAAAGTGTTGACAAACCGTAAAAAAATTAATCTATCAATAAAATAAATGGATAGAATAACTAGTTTAATCCGATTAAAGGGCGATTTTGAAGAATCAGAATTAACGAAACAAACATGGCCTGGAAATTCAGTTCAAGCATAATTTTGTATTATTATCAATGTCCACAATTTTATATATATATATATATATATATAAGGTTGGTGCAAAAATAATGACGTAATAATGTCGTTTTTTGACGTTAAAAATACGTCAAAAAACGACATTATTACGTCATTATTTTTGCACCAACCTAATATACATATATATATTCTGCATTAAAATCAATCTTATAGTCGTGTATAATAAGTGCAAGTAATTATCCCATAGAAATAGAACGATAGTTTGATAGGAAAGACTCGCCCCTTCATTTGATTTTTAACAAAGAAGTCTCTTCAATTTTAGCATAATGCGAAATTCTTATTTCGAAAATTAGTTTTCGCCATATGATTATTTTATATCGTCCCTGCCATTGTCTCGAGATTTTGTCTTGGTTTTTATTTTTGAACAATTCGTTGACTACATTTATTTTTCTAATCCAAAGTTTTAATGCCTAAGATGAAATCATTATTTACAGACATTGTCTCACAGTGATCCGACGAAAATGGAAATTATTACTAATATTAATCATATAGGAAGTTCTATTAGTAATAGTAACAGCAGTGACAACTCGTGCGTGGCTTGACAAAAGCTGCCTACACATCTGTTCACAAATTTTATTCAGACCCCCATCAAAGCTTTTATGTAACTTTTTCTATGAGATAGAAGACAATAATTATAAATGTACGACGTCCTCTTCGTAAATGATTTCAGCTATAACTAATATTGGTAGAACAGTCACTTTATTGGTTAGAGCAAATTGTTAGCTCGATAAATATACATAATATAAGGGTTACTGAAACGGCCAAACACTCCAATATTGTAGGCGATTTTTGCAAAAAAAAGATACGTCTTCATTACAAATTCGTTTCACCCCTGGCCAATCGTATGCGTCGTGAATCGAGTCAGTCATGTGCTATGCGCGTAACTTTCGATACATGGCTGACAGATTCTTTTCCCGCAGTAAGCTGCCATGTCTTTCTGCGATAGACCAGTTACCATCAAAAGCTATAGAACCCAGTCTGTCAGTCATAGCCCGTGGCGGGAGGAGAAGAGGTTTCATACCTTTCCAAAGGGTTTTAGCACGTAACTGAATGTAATGGATCCGACTAGAATTCGAACTCAGCCCTCCGATTCCTCAGTCCGAGCCGCTATCGATTACTCCACCGTGCCTGGTGATTCGGGTAGAGAGCTTTAAAATCTGCTGATGTTTCTCGCGCGTAAGAAATGCTTTTTTTTTTTTTTTAGCTCTTCCACGTGGTGTAATGGTTAGCAAACGTGTCACACTAGCTCACTTACGAATAGGCATTGTGTTCCATCTTCAATGGGTGCTCAATGGTTTCGGCCTTGTGGCACATCGGATTGTACGCTTTGTAAACTGCTAGATTTAAAGGGCCTGCAGTGGTTCGGAGTTTTCTTTGATCACCGCTTTTTTTTCCCTCTCTGCCTTCGGACAGAGCGCAACAAAAATATGTTTGAGAGATGCCTGATCAAGAAAAACAGATACGGCAGCATCACCTCCAATTTCCTAGGAACCGGTACCGAGTACCGGTAGTAATATCGACGCCAGGGCGACCTTAGGTTGCGATGAATCTTCAATTTTTTGTCCGAAGCCCAGGTGCACACATTGGCGGGAGGATGAGTAAATATTGAGTAAGAATTGATCTTTTTAGATGGAAATGTAGTGACTCACTTCATCAGAATTTTGCGACAAGTGGTGTGAAGTTGGAGCCTGTGTCGATTGAAAGAATAAGAGTAAGAATCCCATATGAACGTCGATAAGACGTCAAGGATATTAGTCCTCTGGGTCGAATAATGGCTACACATACCTTCATAAGATACATTAACTAGGTTTATTACTTTTAAAGTTACTTAGATAGGGTATGTAGATATATCGTTCTGCATGCTTATTTCGCTATTTTTTTTGGTTAAATTCTTCCTTCCCGCCACGTTTAGGCGACTGAGATGTCTATTCTCTGAAGCTGTCTGTGAGTGGTAACAGTTTGTTTTAAATAAATCTTGACGCTATTGTCTGATGCGTTCAGGCATTAAACAGAATGTCGCCCCTTGATGTTGACATCGGTGTCCACACTTCTTATAATTACACATGGCCAAGTGAAGCCATATAAATAGTTACCGTGTCGCTACAAGGGAAAGAAAGAGGCAAAGAGGAAAAAAATGTATAAAGCCAATGAGCGGAAAGTATCAAGTGACATGAAAAACAACGGAGCGGAGAGATAATAACGACATTCAACACGTAGTCGCCTACACGAAAGCAGGCGAATGGACGTTCCCAGGCAGGAATGCATACACACATAGGCACGCGCGGGCGCACACTCACGCACACAAACACACGCACACACACTATGAAAGGGAAAAATCAACCTTGCAACAAGCAACAATGAAAAGTTTATATATATATATATATATATATATATATATGAAGAAAAATATACGGAAAAAAAAAACAAACAAAAATCCTAATATGCAATTATGCTGTTTTAATGTTAATATAATATCAACGTCGGACGTTTCGGTCTAATAGGCCATCTTCAGTACATACTCATAAAACATAATTTAACATCTATTAGACCGAAACGTCCGACGTTGACATTATATTAACATTAAAACAGCATAATTGCATATTAGGATTTTTGTTTGTTTTTTCCGTATATTTTTCGTCATTCTGTCAGATCTATATCCATATATTTGCTTACATATATATATATATATATATATATATATATATATATATATATATATATATATATATAACAAGAGCTTTATTTTCTGGACAAAGGGCGTGGAAGAACTGTCCAAATCTCCCCAAAGCAAGTAATAACGATAGCGAACACAGCCAAAAATCACATAAACATTTATTACAAAAACCAAATGCATATTAATTACAAACAAGACGAATCTTCTGTAAGGCACATTATAAAGAAATATACTACCCCAATTGACGCGAATAAAAAAAAACAAATTAATTATCAGTTATAACAAATTTAAGACAGCTAAACTTATCCTGAAAAATAACAACACAACAGCTAAATCAAAATTACAAAGAACGAACATTATCTATGCGTTCAAATGCCTCTTAAGGAACTGTGTTCCTGATCAAACCGGACTCATAAATAATTACATCGGTTACACAACCACATGCTTATCTAGACGTCTTACGTTACACCTATCTGAACAAAGCTCGATTAGAACCCATTTAAACAAACACACGAATTTGACTCCATTTGAAACACACTAGTAGAAAACATAAATATATTAACTGCATCGACCTGCAAAAAAGACTAAAAATAATGGAAGCTTTAATAACAAAAAAGAAAAAGCAAACTCTCAACATTGTTTACTACGAACAAAGCCACAATGTGCTAACGGTATTCGGAAATTAAAAACATCCCTGCCACACACTACGACATACACGTGATGCACACACTCAATTAAGCTGAAAAATCCAATCCTCTTTCACAATGGCTAAAGGTATAGCCGAATGCGCTCGGAAATATAAAATATTTGGACAGTTCTTACACACCCTTTGTCCAGATAAGAAACCTCTTGTTCGAACACAAGAAAAATTAAATAAAGAGCTTAACAGTAGTACCTTGTCTGTCGTTTTTAATGAAACATGCATAAAGGAAGGATTGCTGCCTAAATATACAAATATATATATATATATATATACACGCACACACACACACACACACACACACATATATATATATATATATATATATATATATATATATATATATATACAGAAGGAGAGATATAAACAGTCAATTTGTGATACACCCTGATGAGTGGACGGAGTGATTTTTGGAGAGTCGACTTAAGAAAGTCTCCTAATCGCTAATTATAATCTACTCTGATTTGCTAGTGATTTAAACTAACATAGATTATTAACCCTAGAACACTAACAATGGGTATGTAGTACCCAGCACAAATTTTCCTATTTTTAATTACAATGTTTTTCATTTCCTATTAATGTTAACTCAAAGTACAAAGTTTGAAGTGCTTGCATGTAAAATATTTCAAATAAAGATTTATATCTAATATTTTTTTTTTATTTAATATTTTCAAAATCAGGTATGATATACCCATGGTTAGTAATGGTGTAACTTTAAGTGATGGTTAGTGTTCTAAGCTTAAGAAACAAAAATTCCATTAGACACAAAGTAAGTCCCATAGTCGCTAATTATAATCTACTCTTATTTGCTAGTCATTTAAACTAACATAGATTATTAACTTGATATTAAATAGTTGCGTTTCTTCATGCATTAATCTTCCATGGAGTCCGAATTCATTATGGTTATTTTAGTAAGCATGTATGTATGTATATTTGTTTGTATATGGGCGCGTTGCCGAATGATTAGTACCATGAGACCAGCGATCAAATCTCACCGCAGTTGATTTGTCAGGAAGTAGACTTCCTGATGTTATCAGTGGGCGGCACCTTTAGAAAGTGCCTGAAAATATACCACGGGTTGAACCAAGCCTTGTGAATGAAATTGGGTAGACGGAACCTTTGGGGGCTGTCGACAGCTGTGCTAGAACGAAGTAACAAGCAACTGTGACCGAGGGTTTGAGTGTACTGGACTTGTCCAGATTGTTGAACACGCGAGATAACATGCTCTCTCCTAGAAACTGTAAATAATGTCTGCTCAGCATAATTGTAGTATAAACCACAGGTTTGCTCTTTGGGTGTTGAACAAACACAAATGTGCCTGAGCGAGCGTCTGTAATAGGGATAGGATAGCCGTCTTTATATTTATATATATATATATATATATATATATATATATATATATATAATCTTTATGATTGTGTGGGTGTGTTTATGTGTGTATTTATGCGTATATATATATATATATATATATATATATATATATATATATATTTGTGTATATGTATATATGTCGTTTCTATTATTTTTGTTTACATGGTTTGTTTTTTTTCCATGTGTACGTGTTTTGTTTGAACTTGCAGATTTAGTTGTTTTTTATATATGTATACGAATGTGTGTGGCTATTTACATTATTGTAAGACATTTTTTATGCTTATATATATATAATTATTTATATATTATATACGCGGTACTTCTTAGAAAGCGCTCAATATCAGAGATAGATCTAACATATTTGGTTGGATTGATGTGATTTTGTGACCCTGAGTTTCACGCTTTTGCAATTGTCAGACAAACTGATTATTTTTTTAAAATTTTGGGTTCATGTAGATTGCGTGTATTGGTGTTATTATAGAAGTGGGGGAATTGTCGTCGTGATGTCACTCATGCTAACGCAAACATAGATGCATCTCCGTACACCCGATGAGGTACGCAGACATACATACACACTCGCTCGTCCGCCGGTGCTCATACAGACATAAACATATATGGACAGTATGGGATTTGACATATGGACGTATATGTGTGCTGCTGTCTATATACATACCGATTTGTATGTTGACATTCAAAGATCGAAAGTGTAGTGAAAAGTTTTCGTGAATGTATACATGTCAGCGATCAGAGCTATTTTCTATTTTTTCGCTGAATAATATTTCCTCGCATGCACGTATATACGTGTGGTGGGGTCTGTGTAAAATTATGATAGGTAAAAGTTTCTATTATTTTTAATTTTTTAAAGTTTAATTGTTATGTTATTTTGCGTCGAATTCATAGCTTCATATCTGTGCTGTCTGTCATATTGTGCACATTTCTTAGATCAGTTTTACTTCGTAGTGATTTTGAAAGTTTGGCTATTTGTTTTAGTGGTTTAGAAGTTGCAAGAGCATATTTTAGTTGACTGGTGTTTAATTTTCAAGATCGGACAAATAACCATGCTGAAATAGCAAATAGAACACTGCCCACAGTATGGAGAATCCTTACAAGGCCTCGAAATGTGCAAAGAAACAGAGATTAATTTTTGAGCAATTCATTGAAGGTTAATCCCACTCAATTAAAGAACTCTATGAAGGCAGATGAAAGAATTTTGCACATTTCTTTTTCGCAACGATCTCCAACTGAAGATTTGAAGGGAATTGCATGCAATTTTCACTAAAATTTAAAATTAGAAATAAAGGCATGTATTAGAAAATGATCTTTGAGGAGGCTGGTTGTCCTTGAGATGATTTGTCAGGGAGATGAGGTTACTCTTAATGAGTCAGTGGTGTTGAATGTGTGGTGCATCCTCCATCCATTTTTTTCACACTACTGCTGAGATACTATCAGTAAAAAAAACCAAACACCACCCTCTACTGCCATTCTAACAATAATCGCCATTAATCTCCTAGTCACAATATGTAAAAAATAGAATATAACGCCGCTCTAAACATCAGAGGTTGAATAGAAAATAACATACGAGTCAGTTGATAGCTAGCGCTTTGGTAGAGCAGGTTAAATAAGGGGTAAATAATAAACTACTAAGTAAATAAAGACTTCAGTGGAGGAACCTTAAAGAGAAAACTGAGCTATATTCACTCACAAGTCCGGTGCGTTACGTTACATTGCAAAATTTCGACTCTCTTCACGAATCAGGAAACTCTATTAAGGGTATCTATCATATTATGCGGCTTTAAAGACTTCCGTTGACTGGTCGTTGAAGTCACATGACCAGTGCATAGGAATTGGGAAAACGCAGTACAGACGAATTGGAGAAGAGGAAAGAGAGTTAAAACAACACGGTGTTACTTACTGCAGCAATATAAACTAATAAGGAAGTCACGAGGATATCTCAGGTAATTAATCGCAAACATTTGAACCTTTATTTTTATTTAGAAAATGAATTTATTGTGATTTCGAAGTCTTTGATCTTGAGGCCATGTTATTATTGAAGGCAAACGTTTAAATAAAGACGAAACACTGGAAATAAATGAAAGCGCGAGAAAAAATGGCTTAATGAAACATGGCGGAGTGTGTATCTTAATGGATGATGTGATTACTTCAGGCGATTGTTTACAATGGAGAAAAAATAAAAGGACGTTATATTGAGAAGAGTATAAAAAATAAATTGTAGGCAGACGAGGTAACAAACAGAAATAAAAACGAGCATGGAGGGAAAGAGAAAAAGCTGAACACACTGTTTATGTTTGAAAAGGAATGTGGAGAAGATACTCGTTAAATCAGCAGAATAAAACCCAGGTAAAAGAACAAAAATATAATGAAATCAATGAAAAGGAATAATAAAGAAAAGACGTTCAATCAATCTTTGTGTTTAAAAAAAAAAAGAAAATGGCGGCACTGGTTAAGTGGACTAGTCCATTCGTAAAAAATATATATAAACATTTTCCAAGGAATAATCTTTATAGATTAGCAATGAGACCTTTCTCAACGCACAACAGTTGTCAGAATCGGAAATGTTTGATTTTTCATAGATTTCGAAAGGTTTGCTGTTAATAATATCGATACAGTGGAAAATCGATATCTGGACTTTTGCAGATTATTGGAAATAGATGTTATTTACAAATATCAAATATGAAACTTTTATTCAACATTGGCTTCTGCATAATCGTTTCTAATTTTACGAATACTTCAAAGTTTAATTTTATCTGTTTGTAAAAGCGTTCTTTGATGAAGTAATTTATTTTTCAAAAAATGTACAAACATTTAGTGATTAATAATTATTTATCTTGATTGAAGAATAAACCGATATATACTTGAATTGAATTATGTAAATTTTTTTTTTTGATATTTTTAATTAAAATCCATGTATAAATACTAGTAGAAATTTTCCTTTGATCGACTTTAAGTGAGTTATGTGAACCACACGATTTTTCAAAACCTTCTATACATCCTTTAGAAAGGAATCATTTCCCGTTATTGTCTATGCGTTAGTGCCACCGATGCAGAAAATTCTGTATGTCATGTTCATAAAACTGGCGTCTCACGTCGTTTTACGGAGTCACAAGCATGGCGTATTGCAAACACTATTGTTACCGCTGCTGAAACGCACTACCCGTGTCTTCCGTTTGTCCTCAGCACACGTTTAGTGGGCATCGTTTGTTCTTTATTTGAAAGAAATATTTTGAAAAAATAAGTGTGTTTCCTTACGCTGAAGAACTAAGTGCAATAACTCTGTAAAGAATCAGAAATCGATTTTGTACTGTATCAATATGATGAATAGGACCCCACATAGAAAATATTTTTCGATTTTGTCGCTACATGAGCAATATCTAATAAATGGTAATCTACAAAAAAAAAAAAGGGATTTTTTTTGTTTTTTGTTTTTTAAGAAAATATCTTCCTATTTTCTACGAGTGGACCAGATCCCCCAAGGAGTCTCAGCAAAGTAAAAGAAAGAAAGAAAAAAAAATATATATATACATATATATAACAAAATACTAAGAAACATAAACGGAGAAAAAAAAGTAAGGAATGAAGAAAAGGAAGAACATCTATTTTTAGGTGTCATAAGTTTTAAAAAAAAGAAATAGTAAACATTTATTAATCTAACATGTTTCACTTTTGTTAAAGATTCCTTCGAGAATTACATATGGAGAAAAAAAAGAAGGAAATTATAGAAAGAAAGTATTTTGTGTTGTTTGATTTACATTAGTCAGTCGTGTTTCTTCTTTTTCTTCATATCTCATTGCCTGAAACTTTAATAAAAGTGAAGCATGTTAAATTCATAAATGATTCCTATATGTTCTTTATCTTTTCTGTCGGATTCCAATCTATATTTGATTCATATTTGATCCCAGTTCATTCTCAGGCATAAAGAAATAAACGGAGATCGTGATAATAAATAAGAAAATTAAAACATTTAGGAAAAAAACAGATAAAATTCCTTTGTGAATATCAACACTGTACCAGATTCGCAGTAAGACCTCGTCCTTTTACAGTTGAAATGGCTAGAAGTAACCGTAAGTTCTATGCTGACAGTTTCTTCTCTCACAATTGCCACGTCCGAAAACCTCTTCCTGCTTCTTGCTTCCCTGTCAACTTTGGTCATCAAAATTTTAAATGCAATGCCAATCGTTATCTACTGCCATTTAATTGCTTATTCTTATACGGTCTCTCCCATTAATAGTGTTTTTTTTTTTGTTTTTTTTTCGATATTTTCTAACACTCAGTAATCAATATATATGCGTTTCCGTGGATTCATTATCTCGCTTGGGTTGAAAAGACTATAAAAAGTTAGTAAAGCATAAATGAGAAATGAAAAAAAAGGACCGGCGGTCATTGAGAATTAATAGAGGATCGAAGACGTTAAATTGACAGCTGATCTGTTGTTAACTGGGGCAAGGAATGGCTTCTTGATTTTAACATTACTGCTCCCTAGTAATCGTCTGGGGAAA
>OZ010588.1:75149781-75172281 GCA_963932145.1 Acanthosepion lycidas | reverse complement strand
GTTTTCTTTTTGAATTTGTAGTTCTGATGAAATGGATCGTATTTACGATTCCAATGGAATAAATTATGACCATGGAATATTAGTGTTTAAGCCTTTTTATTATATATATATATATATATATATATATATATATATATATATATATATATATATATATATATATATATTAGGAGGCACGGGGGAATAATGGATAGCGGCTTCGATTGAGGAATAGGAGGGCAGAGTTCGAATTCCAGTCGAATCCATTACATTCAGTTACGTATTCCAGCTATTGGTAAATAGCAAGGCAGACTGGGTTCTATAGCCTTAGATGGCAACTGGTCTAGGAGAAGGACAAAAGAAATTCTGAATTCAAATCCTGCGGAGGGTTGTTTGGGGACCCTGTGGTACGTAGTGCACCAGATCTCTGTATTCGGCCCTTCAAAATGTGTGGATGGTCCTGCACGAAACCTTCACACCTATAATCCAAACTCATCTGCTGTTGTGGGCCTGCCGGTTTTTGGAACACATACGTCGAATGTCTAGTATACATATTTGTGTATCTGTGTGTATGTCTGTGCGTGTGTGTGTGTGTGTGTGTCTGCTATTAACAACCTAATTTCAAGATATTTATATATATATATATAAAGATAGGTTGATTCACAAAACAAAAACAGACGGAAAGGCTACGAATATAATCAGTATGGTAAACATTTATTAAATATTAATCATGTGACAGAAATTAAGTTATTATGTTCGGAATTTTCGAACACGCCTGTGTCCTTCATCAACTGTCGGAGGAACTTGAATTATTCACCGACAGATGGTTATGTAGAACCGACTCATGGCTATGTAGATGGAGTATTTTCCAGTAATATTAGTAAAAAATATGATCTCTGACTGGTTCCTAGATGTGCGAAACTATTTATGAAAATAAAATAAAATAAAAAAATTTGAACCGTGTAAAAATTTTAGGCACGTCTATTGTTACTAGTGTGTGCCCTGTGGGAGTAAGATTGTAAACACTCATGAGTAGAGTTATAGGTTAGGGAGGGGGGAAAACTCCATGCGTGTAGCAAGTCGTAGCAAAAATTGGTAGATCTCGTGGTCGAGTATTGAAAGATGGAACTATGGTTAGAATATGATGTGATGAAAAAGAAGAAAGAGAAAGGGAAGGAATGAAAAAAATAAAAAAAGTGGGGAAAAAAGTAATATAAAAAAACAATTATTAAATAAAATAAAAAAGGAAGGAACAAACTATAGATAAGAATTGGGAAATCTATTGTTAACAACAAAAAGGTTTAATAAAATAAAGGGAACACTTAACTATGTGTAAATATATACAAGCTATCGTATAAACATATGAATCGCTATACACGTATCGATATAAATACATCTACAAAATTAATATGTACCTTCACTCATATTCCCTTCTTAAATTGAGCGTATATGTAAAGGAGCAATAGTGATATATTCAATGATGGCATACAGAGGGTGACGGGAAAGTAGCCCTCATGGCAATCCTTCTATTACTGACTAGTGCGCCATGAGGGAAATCATAGGTGGTAGACATAAAATATAGTAGGTAGTTGCGGAGATGGCTGTTAAAATTTAGCGGGGAAAAGAGGTGTGTGACTTACTCATCCAGAGAGTGTTGTTACTGATTATGGGTTTCCTTGTGAAATTTATACTCTCTGAGTAAACCCAAATCCCTCAGTGTGGGTATTTAATTTTAGGATATACTTCAAGTCCGATCTGCGTCTGTCCTAACGGCTGCCATGCTAAAACGCTAAAAGCACGCATCCAATAACGTCGAGGCTTTGACCAGGTTGGTTGAAGTGTATAGACACCGGGTAAACAGTTGTTGTTGTCCCTGATGATATTTTGTTGTTATTGAACCGTAGACGGAAAATTTCCGGTTCTGGTTTCTCTCACATAATTCCCCATTATTTCAACTTGGAGATGAAGAGATCAATTATAAATGATTCAAGTTAATGCATAAGCCGTCTGGCGCGTGAGAGAAAGGTTTTAGCTGTTACAGTCAAAAGACCAATGAAAAATGACTTGAAAATGAAATCGTATGTGAAACTTGTGAGGCACCTTGTTACTCCAATACAGAAAGTTAGGTTTGAAAGGGTGAAGATAATTAGATAATAAGTTGGATAATGATCCTGTAATATATATATATATATATATATATATATATATATATATATAAATATATTATTTCAATCTTTCATGAGCTTCCAACCCTTAATTAATTAATGATGAACATATCATGCTAGTTTATGATCGATTTCATCACGATACTTCTGTGATTATACAATATTGTTGTTCAAAGAAGAATCCAATAGTGTTATAAAAACCTCGTAGATTTCCAGTAAGATATCTTTAATCATTTTTAAGATACGCCACTTCAGAGCTTAATCTCACATATGAACAATTTTACTTTTACAAGATTTGGACAATTTTTCTGTTACATCCCGTATATAAACTATATTTGTATGGGCCAAAATAAAAATAATCCTATTAGGGGTGGATGTCTTAAAATCTAACACCCAAAATTCCATAGGTTGCATTCTATATCAGTATGTGCCACGGCATAGAGGCCATTTTTTCTACCAATAGAAGGCTCAAGGAATACACAAGCTAGAGGGTTACTGTGTGGCGTTGTATAATGTTAGGAAAAGATAACGGTTGACTTCGATAAAAAAAAGTTTGCATTAATTGGGAAAAACATTCTGTCAGGAGTCTGTGCCTTAAAAGAGAAGTTCTTCGGAAGAAGCTACCCGGATGGAACTTATTTTTTTTACGAATGAAATACAAAGAGAATAATGGATGATTCATCCTTGTGTACGTAGCATGACAGGCCACTGATGCGAATATCAGGGCTGATGGGACCAATTAATGCAGCTTGTTAGAACACGCTCAACTTCCAGAGAGCTCCTCTCTGCGGCTGCTCGGTCTCACGCTGTCAACTGACCTGAGATGGAACAAATTCATTGAGTGAATCGCTTCGTCCACTGCAAGGAAATTTAGTTCCCTGTGCCGCGACAAAAAAATTTGTCTCCCCTGAATCGATCCTACAAATCTACATTCGCCCTTGCATGGAGTATTGCTGCCATATATGGTCTGGAGCCCCTTCTGTTTGCCTCGGGGTTCTTGATAAGATCCAGAGACGGATATGCAATATAATTGGCCCTGATCTGGCATCTCGTCTGCAGTCGCTCTCTCACAGACGTGCTGTCATCTCTCTCTGTTTTTTTACAAATACTTTCATGGTAATTGCTCCGACAGGCTGCTCTAGCTGGTTCCCAGACTTCGCGAATTCAAGCGTCCTACGAGGCTGGCATCCCGCCCTCACCCTTTCACTGTAGAAACTGTTAAATGTAGCCGCCTCTTCTACTCCAATAGCTTCATATCTCGCACCTCCCGCCTGTGGAACTCCCATCCCTATTCCAGTTTCCCTGATAGCTATAATCTTCAACTATTCAAATGTAATGTCAATCGACATCTCCAGTTGCCTTGATCTATCCACTATCCTTCTCCTCATCCTTTCCTCTATCATTCCTATCTTCTCTCGCTCCAAATCCTCTATAACCTCTTGCGTGCTAGTGGCTTCCCGCCTTGCTTGGGGTTAAACGCTTAAAAAAGAAAAATTGCCAAAGAAATAGCGATAAGGAAGCGAGAAAGATACGATGTTTCGTCTGCGGGAAAAGGGTGTGTAGGGTGAAAAATAATTAATTACCCACAAACTCACATAGACGATTTTGAACTCTATGGGAACAGGTAGATAAGGACTGGCTATCACCAGCGTAGATGTGACTCTTTTAATGATAGAGTATAGCAAGAAATATCACCTAATCACTGACCGTTTTCCTTGTATCTTTCGCAATATATTCTATATATGAGTCCCACTGGAGTTCTGGGGGAGAGGTTGTGACAGTAATTCTGGAAATACAATGAAGGAAGTATCTCTAATTGAAAGTTTTAAAGAATATGGTCAGGAAAAACTGGAATGGCCAATGATGCATTCGAAAAACTAAACAGAATACTAAGAAACAGGAAAAATTAGTTAGAAACAAAGTGTGCTGAACAGTTACTTGATATCAGTTTTTCTATATGGCAATGAATGCTGGACAATCACCTCGAAGAAGAACAGACTTGAAGCAAGAGAAACGTAATTCTACAGAAGGATGCTGAAGAAAGCATGCGAGCAACAACGAAGTTACAGAGAAAACAGAAACAAAAAAGGAAAATTTATACTTAACGTCAGGAAGAGATAGCTGAAATTTATAGGAGACGTAATGAGGAAAGATGGCTTGGAAAATCTAACACTCACAGGACAGACTGAAGAAAAGTGAGACAAAGGGAAGCAAATTATTTAGTGAGCTTGACTTAAATGGATAGTGGAACAGGGTTTTGCGTGAAAGAAATAATGTGAAGACACATTTTATTCAGAGCTAGAAACGACTGGAAATTGTGGAGAGCCATGATTGCCTTCGTCTTGAGAGGACACGACACATGAAGAAGACGACAAAAGAGGAGACTTGTATCTAGAATTTGAGCGAGATAGAAGAAATTTCTGGGACATATAATAAGGGAAAAAAAAGCTTCGGGAATTTGATACCAACGGGAAATGTTAAAACCAAGATGGACAGAGGGAAGAAACGCATTATCTAACGTAAATTACCTTACGTAAATGGATCCCAGAACAGCGATTGGGAAGAAAATTGTAAATAAAAAAATATTGGTTAGGGTTACAAAGGTTTGGAAGTTGAAGAAAGCTGTGGTTGCTCACGTTCAGGTGGTTATATTAATAGTAGACCGAATAGTCACAATCTGGTGAAAAAGATAATTCAGGTCAGTTTAAATTAACAAAAATCGAAAAAAAAAATGGATATTTAGTGAGAAGCGGTCTAAATGTGTTTGTACATGTTCTACTTGCTATCTATCATTTTATCACAGAAACGATTTTTAAAAACATTTTTGACAAATACGGATTTCCTGTCTCATATAATTTCGTAGAAAAGAAAAACCCTCTTGTCTTTGATTTTGACCCACTTCATCGTGGAAAATATTATTTGAATAATAAATTTCCATTCTCAAGAGTAGTGATTTTTCAAAACTCTTTATTACGTACACAGTGGTAGACTCGTTTCAATATGGCGGCAAGTAAACAGTCATTTTTGTCTTTCCCAAATGTCACGCAATGTTATTCTTTAAAATATATTTTATTGTATTAATTCGACAAATTACTTCATTTATATTTGGCAAAACATTAAATGTAATCTATTGAATACATTAATTAAATCTTGATTATTTTTAGTAAATTCTTAAATATGTCCGTATACTTTCTTAACTTTGATTTGTTGTCTTATACGTTCTTTATGAATTAGGCTTAATCAAATATTTCGCAATAAATAATATATACTGATTTATATTCTAGTTTATAGGAAAACCATATATAATGTTTATATATCAAGAAAAAATTTAAGTATGACAAAGTGGAAAAAATTCGTCCTTTAAATCATTTTAATGACAAAATAGAAAAAAAAATCAATTTAAATTCATCAGCGTCCACATTACTTCGACTGCATGTGTAATGGCATCAACGAGGCCTAAAGAATGAAACGCGTCACACAAAATACCTTTTCCACTTCGTCATATATTTCACCCTTAAAATGTTCTTGATATATACAAAGATTATATATCGTTTTCCCATATATCCTGACTGTGCCTCTGAATATGAAGGCACATGGTTTTCTATTCTGCAGTGTGCTCTCTCGGTTTACCACCTCCGAGTTATTGAGGCTGTGTATATAAAATTTTACCAGCCGCGACTATATAGACAAAATGAGCATTTTATACGCTCCTTACGATTGATTGAGGGACTATGTGTTTTTTTTTTATTTTATACTCTTGGGGAACATGTTAATCTTTTATTAATTATTTACAATTAAAATTTATTTTATTTTAATCGCATTTCAACAAATTAAACCCACGTGCAACTGCAGAATAAAGAACCAATGTCCCTTAAACGGAAATTGTTTACAAAACAACGTAATATACCAAGCCACGATAAAATCACCAGATAATGAAGAAAAAGTATACATAGGAGTAACTGAAGGACCCTGGAAACAAATAAATTATACACACAAAACATCTTTCACAAATAGTAAATTTGCGAACAGTACAATGCTTTCTAAGTATATCTGGGAAATTAAAAACAAAACCCACATCACACCAAAAATATCTTGGAAGATAAGGAAAAATCCATCAGCCTACAACAACCAATCAAAAACTTGCAAAGTATCATTACTTTCCCCGACCAAAATAAATTATTAAATAAAAGATCCGAGCTCATCTCAAAATGCAGACATGAAAATAAATTTTTACTACGTAACCTAAATGAAAAACGGAAAAAATAAAATAAAAACAAATAAATATACTAAAAAAAAAAATGAAATAAAAAATAAATAAATACTATGTTACTTGAAAATCGAAAAGAGAAAATATAGAAGTAAAATAAATTGACCTAAATTCATCCAAGTAAATAAGTAAACAACCCAATCCCAAATAAAGGTAATCAATTAAAAACTGTTCCCGCCAAAATAATAGTTAGAATGAACTACAAAAATCAACCCCAAAATTGAACAAATAGCTTTAATTAAATTCTCAAACCAAAACAAAACTGTTAAATAAGTGATATAAACAAATTTTTACTACATTAATAAATAATTAAATAAATAAAATAAGAAACAAAACAATAAAAACAAGCAATATAATTTGACCCAAATAAATAAACAAACGACTTCCGGTAAAATAACCGCCATAATAGAAAACCCACAATGCACCACTAACCCGTATATATATAAATAGCCGAGAAAAATAACAGCATATGTTGCCTGACGATTGCATATAGCATGAAACAGACTGTCGCCTCTAAGTGTTGACTTCTGTTTTCACTTATATATATATATATATATATATATTTGGCAGACAATTTAAATTACCATATATATAAATATGTGTGTGTGTGTGTGTGTGCTAAAGTTCCCAGAATATATCTATAGAAAAGATTGAATGAAATAGACAATAGGAAAACATTACTTAGTTTTTTGGTGACGTGTTTTGTCATCCGACTTTATCAAGGTAAGTGATGATAAACAAAAGCGAAATGTTGTATAGTTAGTAGAAATTCAAAAATTTCAATGATGCTCATGATAAAGTCTCGTTTAGGATATTAGTAACTTGTTTTTCTTTTTTGATTAAATGTGTGTTTTTGTTTTTTCATGTTGACAATGTGAAAAAGGTCTAAGAATATCTTCAGACAAATGACAAATTGAATAAAGCAGACAATAGGTATTTTTGAATTTCGAATACCTATACTACATTTGATAAAGTTAGATGACGAAACGGGTCGGCAAAAACTAAGTACTGTTTTATTGTCTATCTTATATATATATATATATATATATATATATATATATATATATATATATATATATATATATATATATATATATGAATTTCCAAGAAGATAGAACACAGGTAGAACTCAATATCTAGGACAGAGTAAGAATATAATATAAAAGTATATTATATATATAGTATTCCATGTCTATAATTTATTAAATTGGAATCGTCATCACGATCCTTTCTGAATTTGTGGGTCTGATCGTGAATACAATTCCAATGTAATATATATATATATATATATATATATATATATATATATATATATATATATATATGGTGTATCAAAATACTTTAACAAAGTAGGAGGGAGGGATCCTCAAACCAAACTGCATTTCTTGGTGCTAAATGATTAGTAATTAAAGTAAACTTCATTTTATTATTTTCTTTTATAACCACACATCGATCATTTAATATTCTTTGTAAGCAAAGTATCATTCAGGATCATACTTCCGTTCAGGTGATTAAGTTAGAATTTATTGAATGTTTCGAGGCAAGGGATATATTAACATGGATGATAAACTCATCCGGAATTAATAAAGAAAATATTTTATTAGAATTATTCGGAAAACATATGATTTTGTCTATTAAATTTAGAACAGTATCTGCTACCATATTTCCCAGAAAGATTTGGGCATTTTTATTATGCATGCCCTTATAATAAATAAAAAACCCCAAAAAACAAACCTTAACGACGTATACTATATCTCAATCAACATTCGATCGTCACTGACAATTTGACGCCATAATCGATCGTTATTGATGACCTCTCTATCCTTGATATTGATAACAATGTCCTCATAAATAAGGCACCAATTTCACTGTTCGAATTATTGGTCACTGTTTGTAAAAATCGTTTAAATTTGACGGTTCGTTAAACCGTTTAAATGTGAAGGTGTGTAAAATCGTTTAAATTTGACCGTTTGTAAAATCTTTTAAATTTGATGGTTTTAAAAATGATCGCCATTACGGTCATTAAAAAAAAATATATGAATTGCCCAGAAAAAAAGAAGAAAAATGAAACCTTCATGAAAAGTCTATGTTTTTTTGTTTTTTTTAATTGATGTGGTGAAAAGATTTCACCTTGTGCATCAGTCCATTTTATTTTTCATTGGCAGAATTCACAAAAACGCTGATTCTTATCAAAATTTTGTTATTTTTTATGTTACCAAAATTCTTATTGTTAACTCTGTTAATAAGAATTTTGGTTACCATAAAAGTGATGTGAATTTTTCCTATCTTTGCATAACTAACAAAAAACAAAATGCGTATATCATATAGAAGGGATAAAATCTGAAAATTATGCATGTGACTGAATGACAAAATCTGAATAACATTAGCTAAGAAGACCACGTTCATTTCGAACGGATTTATAATGCTTGGGATCCTAGTCAAAATGTCGCTGGAGACCAATTTCATTTAATTTTCCCATCCGTACTGCTTAAGGATGAAAGTTTGGCAAAAATAATCTGGGTATTAGTATAACTGGCAATGCTATCAGCGGTTTCACTGCAAGGACACGTTTGGCATTCATTGGCCGAATAACCAGTAGTTGAAATTTATAAAATATTTCTCTGGAAACAATTTTGTTTTTAGGAAAACTGTTTTTTCAAGTCCAGTAAATGTTATCGCTCTTTCTTGTATTGATGGTGTTTTCTTTTTAAGTTGTCTGGAATGTCAACATCTTTATTATTTCATTATTTCCTTTTTGAGTTGCATGTGCTATCCATTTTAGTTGTTGCTGCTGTTGACGGTCCTCGAGGTCTCTGTTATCTTGTAGAGTCTTTTGTTTGTGATTCTGTAGTCTCAGTTCAAAATATTCAAAGATGAATGGTCATCGCTAAGACCCTCAGACTTTACTCGTCCAAATCCTTTTCTCACTATTAATCTTAGGAAGTGGTTGTATACTGCTGGAAGTTTAGATATTTCTGAACTGTTGTGACGCCATACATGACATCCATATTAAAGACTCGATTTGTCGAGATTATTTAAGAACACGTCTCGAGATTCCAGGTTGAAGTTTTGTTTTTATAGCAATCTGAGTTTTTGAAGGAAATCACAATTGGCACAGCCTATTTTCTCTATATTTCTGAGATGAGGTATTATATACAATATTTACATTATTCCGACTATTATCCTCATCTTTGTCGCCATAGTTATCACAACGTTTCGGTCGCTGTACGCCCCGGCCTTCTTCAGGTGGTTGTAATGTCGAACTGAACCCTTTATTTCGCACACTGGGGTTAGACTGTTGTAGTTCCGCGTGTCTAATGGATGTCAGTTATCAGATATCTCCTGTGATAATGCAAATATTATACAGCCTGTTCTATGTTCAATCTCTTTTTCTCATATACTTTGTTATAACAGATCGATACGTCCAAGTATCTAAAGTGTTTAGTATTTACTAGTTCCATATTCTGATTGTTTATGATGGTAGGTGCCTTCACTGCTTTCATTCCAATTCAAGATCATAGTTTCTCTTTTGGAAATGTTTATCAGTAGGCATCATTAATAAGACATACAGTATCGCTTGCAATTGATAATGAAAAATAATTTATCGAAGGATGTCGTTTCCTTTGTACAGGGTGCCCCACCAAAATCCAGGGAATTTTAGATTTACTATATGATGAAGAAAAAAATACCGTGTCGAACAACAATTTCAATTACAGAGGTGAAAGACCACAGACGTCTTTCTTCTTTTTATGTGTGGTGTCCTTTCCGGACGTCGGTGATCATGGCCCTCCACTTCCATCTTGCAGCTCTCAACAGGTTTTGTATTTCTGTCAACGCTCCCAGACAAAGCTCTGCCACCCACGTTCCCAAGCCCGCCACGTATATCATGCTCTGCTTTCCCCTGTCTCTTTTTCGCTCAATTCTTCCCGTGAGTATCAGATTCTCCAGGCCCTCCTTTCTCATCACCTGTCCAGAAATTTCATCTTCCTCTTCCTTATATTAAGCATAAGCTTCCTTCTTTTTTGCATCCTCTGCAAGACTTCATCGTTATCATCCTCAAAAAACTGTGTTGATAAAAGCTTGGAACAATAATGCCGCAAATAAAAAAAAAATCCAACAATTAAATAAACTGAAACTTTAGTTACAGAGGGGAGAGATTACAGACTTCACTCAGTTATGTGTCGTACGTGATAGACGCGTAAACGATCATGTATCTTTCGATACATGGGGGACGAGGCCATTCAAGGCTATAGAACCCGGTTAGTCTTGCTGTATACTCATAGTTGTGGGGAGAAGAAGAGAATCCATACCTTTCCTAAGGGTAGTAGCACGTTAGTGAATGTAATGATTTCAACTGGAATTCGAATTCAGCTCTCCGATTCTTCAATCGGAGCCGCTATACATTACTACACCGTACCTCCCGTTAAAATCCTTAAAAAACTATTTTGATAGAAACTTGAAACAATATCCAGCAAATATTCCAACAAATGAACGGTGCCAAATTTTCTGTTTTTGTGGGGGCGCCTTGTAGTCGCTTTATATAACGTTTTTATTTTTCGACTAAATATTTGCAAAATACTATTTTTTTTTTTTCGAAAAATCAATTCCCTCTGTTTTCTATTGCTTTATTTCCTTAATTTTATTTTAATATCTGTTTTTCTTGGCATTCTGCTATTCCTACATGCTTCAAAAATGAAGACGATCATTATTATTTTCTGGGAACTTTTTATAGGTTCCTTTGCTTGTTCGTAATCGAGGATTTATTTATATCTTAAAATGCGATAGAAATATCTTTGTTACAAAGGAATTTGAAGGGTGGGTATATTGCTTTGCTGCTTTTAGATACTGTAAACAAATAGCTTTGAAACTAATTTAAAAAAAAAAGTATAGTTTATCAATAACAAATAATGGGAAAGAACGTTTTGTGTTTATCGTAATAGTTTATTTTAGTTAGTTTTTTTCTTTAATATTACTCTTCGTCTTATTCTCATTTGATTGATTTTGAGACAGGACTATAATTATGAACAGTTCATTGAGAATCCAACATATAAACTTTACATAAGGAAAGGAAAAAAATGAAAGACTAAACATCAATTGCAAGAAGACACAACGGAAGGTTGTCAACAAAAGGAAGACCTCAACATCCAAATTACAAATAGGAGGTACCAAAATCAAGCAAGCACAAACATTTAAATATCTTGGAAGTGTTTTAACAGAGGGAAAGTGCAAGATAGAAATCCGAAGGCACACTGAGATATCGAAAAATTCCTTCCAAAAGCAAAAGTAAAATCTTAAGAAACAGGAAAAATGTCGTTAGAGACACAGAAAAGTGTAAAGAAGTCTTACGTAATGATTTCCTCTTAGATGACAGTAAATGCTGTACAAAGAAAAATGACGCAAGAGAAATATCGTTTTACAAAGCGTCTGAGAATACCATAGACTGAACATGCGAACAACGACGAAGTTTTAGAGAAAACTGAAGCAAAATGATGTTTAACATCAAAGAGGTTTGAAATTCTTAGGGCATATAATGAGGAAAGCGGGTTTGAAAATCTGACACTCACAGAGACATACTGAAGGCAAGAGTGACGGAGGAAAACATCACATAACCTAGCTAACAAACTTAAAATGATTGACAAAACGGGGTTTAGGAGAGATAACAAAAATACAACCTTTACGAAGATTTAAAAATAGAAATAATGATAGATTAACCAGAATCTTTGTTTATTAGAAAGGGATTGTCGGGGGTAAATTAATTCATTAACCGCAAAGCACCCTAACTCCTTTGAACAATGTCAACACTATAAATAAAGTTAGGAAGCTTCAGCTCAGATATATTTTTTTATCTTTTTTCTTGCAATTCTTTTTACTTTAGATAACCCGATGTAATACCAACAAAGGGCACGCTTATTGATTGAGATTGTTCTAAGGTCGTAAGTGGGGGGGGCAGATGTAGTCAGAAGTGCATATTATAAGGCTATGTCAACCATACCTAGTGTAACAGAAAACTTGTCCAAATCGTGTAAAAGCAAAATTGCCCATTTGTTTGATAAAGCTTTGAAACGTTATATCCTCGAAATGATTAAAGATATCGTACTGGAGCTCTCCGATGTTTTTATAACACTAGTGGACTCTACGTTGGGCAATAAGAATGTATAATTAATCTCCAAGCTTCACAGTAGCATCGTTAAGTCGATCATAAACGAAAATGACATGTTCCTCATTTTTTAATCATAGCTAAGAATGATTGAAATTAAGTCCATATATATATTATTCGAGGATCATTTTCCAACTTATTCAAGATGACCTTCGCCCTCTCTAATCTTTTAACTTTCTGTCTTAGAGTAATAAGATACCTCACAGGTTTCACGTACGATTACATTCTCAAGTGTTTTTTCACTGGTCTTTGAACTGTCATAGGTGAGACTTTTCTCTCACCTTCCAAACGGCTTATGGATTGAATTGGATCATTTCCAATTAATCTTTTTACCTTTAAGTTGAAATTATGATCCCTCTTCCTGTTGTGACCTCCTGATCCAGTTTTCCTCTCTAATATTCCCTCTTTTTAAACCTTCTTCACTGTTCTCTTGATAGATCTTGAGTGCACTTTGAAAATGGAAACCAGAATACAAATATTGTTACCATTACTGTATGATCTTTTAACTCTCACAATTGCTTATTTTGGAAGACAGTGGGTGTGAGACAAAACCATTTTAACCTGTTCTCTTTCTAGCTGAATAACACAAAGTTTTTTTTTCTGTGATCTGTACAACAAATTGTGTCAGATGGCTAAAGGCCTTATGTGAAAACCTGGGAAAAAGAAACTCAATTTAGTGGTTTTTCAGTTATTAAACATTTTGTGGGGTGCACAATTATACAGTTACATGATTTGGACGATTTCCCTTTAGCCCCAATATATCGGTTGAGACAAGACATAATAATGTTAATTTTGTTGTTGGCGTGAAAGCATCCTGTCTGGAGTCTGTTCTACAAAGAAATTGTTCTTGGTAGCAAAAGCTAAGTGGAACTTCCCCCTTTACCAATGGGATACAAATGGAACGAGGATGAGCTGACTCTGTACGCAGCATGTCAGGATGATGAGATAGACATTATTATAGATTACTCTCTATGACATTATTCGTTCGAATTGACATATCTTAATAACAACGAGATATCACTTATGTCCAAATTGTCAATAAGTCAACGAAAGTTCTTCATAGGCGGTTACTCTTAATTCATTAAAATGAATGCGCTGCAGTGATAAATTCTTCTTTTATTTGCTTCAGGGCGTGGGTGATCATGGCTCTTCACAACTGCCTATACCATGTAGCTCTAAGCAATACACGTTATCCTTCATCTCTGTTTCCCTCTGTCCTTCTTGTGTACAATGTATGATGTGTCAAAATCTTCAAATTTTATATCTTCAATATGTTTCCAAGAAATTCCACATGTCTTTTACTAATTCTCATATTCTTGAAAACTGTCTTGTTGCTCACATGTTCAATCCATTGCATTGTCAGCATCATTCTGTAGATTTTTGCTGTAGTCAGTTCTGTCTTCAGCAATTAGGAAATTCTTCAGCATTTACTAAGATATAAGATGATAAATATTACATAGCAGCTCAGCACACATTTCTATATTTCTAACGAAATGTATCTGTTTCATAATTCTTTGGTTTTTGGTTTTTCTATATATTTGTTATGGTCCGGTTCCTTGTAGCACGGTGATAGTCCAAGGTAGAACCAATAAAGAAGAACGCGAACACAGGTATGGAATAACACAGATATATTATAAAGAGGAATATATACAGAGAAGTAGAAGTGTTAGTATGAACAATCAGGTTTAGTAGGGAGAACAATGTGGTCTCGACCAGTATCATTATTCCAATGTCTTGTAGTAATTGTCTGAACGCGTCTCTGTTTCGGACTACCTCTGACTCGACTCTTGACTCGACTTGAACTACACGTGGGCGTCATGTGGCACAAGGTTTTTTAACGTGGGATCTCCGAGCCCGTGGGCTCCGCCAAAAATATGCCAATTGAACCCGTATAAACGGGTTCAGGGCCGGCTTACCTCCCCAAAAGAAAGTCCGCCCTTCAGCGTAGCCTCCTTCGGGTTCTACCCGCCTGAAGGCAAAGAGTTCAACCGAACAGTCGGTAGTGAACTATTGACTGATGATATGCAGTCACCCCACCGCGAAGGCGTCATGTGGCACAAGGCATTTTTAACGTGGGATCTCCGAGCCTGTGGGCTCGGCTAAAAATATGCCCATTGAACCCGTATAAACGGGTTCAGGGCCGGTCTACCTCCCGGAAGGAGACTCCGCCCTTCGGCGTAGCCACCTTCGGGTTCCTCCCTTCCGTAGGAAGAGAGTACAACCGAACAGTCGGTAGTGAACGATTGACAGACGATATTTAGTCACTCCCCACGAGGGTGTCATGTGGCACAAGCCCTTTTAACGTGGGCACTCCGAGCCCGTGCGCTCGGCCAAAAAAAAGAGTACAACCGAACAGTCGGTAGTGAACTACTGACTGACAATATTCAGTCACCCTTCCCCACGAGGGTGTCATGTCGCACAAGGCCTTTTTAACGAGGGTTTTACGAGCCCGTGGGCTCGGCCAAAATATGCCCATTGACCCGTATAAACGGGTTCAGAGCCGGTCTACCTCCCCGAAGGAGACTCCGCCCTTCGGCATAGCCTTCTTCGGGTTCCTCCCTTCCGTAGGAAGAGAGTACAACCGAACAGTCGGTAGTGAACTACGGACTGACTATATTTAGTCACCCCTCCCACATGGGCGTCATGTGGCACATTGCCTTTTTAGCGTGGGCTTTCCGTGACCGTGGGCTCGGCCAAAAATATGCCCATTGAACCCGTATAAACCGGTTCAGGGCCGGTCTACCTCCCCGTATGAGACACCGCCCTTCGGCCTAGCCTCCTTCGGGTTCCTCCCATCAGTAGGAATAAAGTTTAACCGAACAGTCGGTAGTGAAAGACTGACTGACGTTATTCAGTCACACCACACGAGGGTGTCATGTGGCACAAGGTTTTTTTAACGTGGGCTTTCCTAGCCTGTAGCCTCTGCCAAAAATATGCCCATTGAACCCGTATAAACGGGTTCAGGGCCGGTCTAACTCCCCGAAGGAGACTCCGTCCTTCGGCATAGCCTTCTTCGGGTTCCTCCCTTCCGTAGGAAGAGAGTACAACCGAACAGTCGGTAGTGAACTACGGACTGACGATATTCAGTCACCCTCCCCGACGAGGGTGTCATTTCGCACAAGGCTTTTTTAACGTGGGCTTTCGAGCCCGTGGGCTCGGCCAAATATGCCCATTGAACTCGTATAAACGGGTTCAGAGCCGGTCTACCTCCCCGAAGGAGACTCCGCCCTTCGGCCTAGCCTCTTTGGGGCTCCTGCCGTCCGTAGCAAGAGAGTACAACCGAACAGTCGGTAGTGAAAGACTGACTGACGATATTCAGTCACCCCGTGAAGGGGTCATGTGGCACAAGGCCTTTTTAACGTGGTCACTCCGAGCCTGTAGGCACGGCCAAAAATATGCCCATTGTAAACGTATAAACGGGTTCAGGGCCAGTCTACCTCCCCGAAGGAGACTCCGCCCTTCGGCGTAGCTTCCTTCGGATTCCTCCCGTCCGTAGGGAGAGAGTAAAACCGAACAGTCGGTAGTGAATTACGGACTTACGATATTCAGTCCCCCACCGAAGGTGTCATGTGGCACAAGGCCTTTTTAACGTGGGCATTCCGAGCCCGTGGGCTCGGCCCAAAATAGCCCATTGAACCCGTATAAACGGGTTCAGGGCCGGTCTACCTCCCCGAAGGAGACTCCGCCCTTCGGCGGAGCCTCCTTCGGGTTCCTCCCGTCCGTAGGATGAGAGTATAACCGAACAGTCGGTAGTGGACTACGGACTGACTTGAACTACGGACTGAGGCGCAGTATTTATTAAGTATGGAATAGTCCATTATTATTATTATGGGTTACATCCTATGACACCCCACCTCCGAAGCTTTTCTGTAGCAGGTTTTTTTTTAATATATTTTTTTCTTTGGATCTGTTTTTAAAGGTTCTGTAAATTTTCTTTTTCTAGACGATTTTCTTGGTTCTGGCATTGTTTGCGGTCTTTTTATATCGAATGTGTCGAAAATCGTGTCCAATGCCTCTTCTTGAGGTGGACGGTTAGCATCCTGTAACGGTCTCTTCCTTATTTGGTTTACATGTTTTTGTGTGAGAATTTTTTTCCTTGTACTATGTACATCATATTACCAATTTTTTTCTCAATTATGCCTTACTACCAGTAAGAGGTAATATATATTAGGTTAGTGCAAAAATAATGTCGTTTTCTGACATGTTACTATTTGAGAAAACGACATTATTTTTGCACCAACCTATTATTATATATGCCTTCAAAAAAACTTTTTCTCCTGGGAGGAATTTTCTTTTTGGTGCGTAGGACAGTGTAACTTGTTTTGTTTTACTTGGTAGTTATTATGGGTAAGGTCCCATAACAATATTATATTTCGAATTTTGTATCGTTCTTTTATAATACTTACCATCCACTGAAACACATTGAAGCGCGTTTCGCAAATATTTAAATTTCTGAATGTACGATGGTTCCTGATGCTCTTGATAGTTGTGGTCCGGTTAGGTTCTTAACATCTGGCCTCAAAATCAATTGTGACAACATTTAGGGTTGCTAGAAAAAAAGAAGAAAAAGAAAAGGCGAGAATTAAATTTAGGTGATAAGAAGCCATGACGAACAGGACACTAAGCGATGTCATTTTTCTAACAAAGAAAAGTGGTAAAATTTTATTTTCATTGTCGAGAAAGTAAGATGCTGTATTTAATCTGATTTACGTTACGGGTCGGAGAAAAAGATATAGCCAATCTGCCCATGGCAATGGTGAAAATTCCAGGCTAGTCAAATGGCATGCGAGACAGAATTCTAAAGAGATAAAAATTAATTAAGCACGCACTGACCGAAAAAACAAAATGCCCGCGCGACCTCTCGCAGGGTGCTGGGAGATAAAAATTAATTAGGTCTAGCCCTACCGAAACCAAAATTTACGTGGAACAACCTCCATGTCATTTGGGAAAAACACCTGTTTATTGTCAGGGATGGCTATGATAGCGAAATTATTTTATCAGAACAGTTAATTAGCAACAGAATGCAAATACGTCCAATTGACCACCCACTTGTTTGGTGAAGGCCCCGGCTGATAAAGTACCAGTTCGAGTTCCAGTTGAGAGGCAGTTGAGTGAAGTTCGCAGTTGGAGTTGCAACCGCCTCGCAGATAGCTGACTTGAAAGATTCCAGGCATCACGACCTCAACTTCTAGCCAAGAACAATTTATTTTTGAAGAACGATTTAGACTCATACCACCAAAACAAGTTTTACGAATATCGCCTGAAGATACACCAAGAATCAGTTTCTTAAAGAACAAACAACTTAAGATGTTAAGAATCGCCTAACAAACACAAAGTGTCACGAATCCATATAGCGGGTTGGGAAGAAGACTCAGCAACCAGATATAAAATATTGTTATCCTTTTTTAACACATTTGAACTTTTCGAGTTATTTTATTTACTTTTACATATACTTGTGCGGTGTTGCCCTTGATAGAACTCGGCTTGCATTACGGCCCGGCGACTGATTGATTTCGTCTGCCTAAGATCAAATAACAACCTGGGTAGGTTAGATTGAAATCGAAACAGTTACTTCGGTAACCAGACGTTGGAGGCGAGCTGGGAACGACAAGGCTGATACCGAATCTAACCAGATTCCCATCCGAATCACCAAAAGTTTAGAACGTCACATTTGGTGCCGTGACCAATACCAAGCCAGTTGGTCGTCACTGGAAGGGATAGCACGACCGACGCAGCCAGGCAGACATCACATTTGGCGCAGCGACACCGGGGGACGTCACACAATGCTACAGTATATATAGATGTACTAAACACAGTGGCCAAGAACGTTATGCACTGCAATGATGCATTAGGGTTCTGCTGGCTTCCAAAAGGCCTCAGGTGAACGAAGACTGACGGATTGATCATCTCGTCCCCAACAAGTGACCCACCATTGCTGTGCTAATATCCTCATGAACAACCGGAGCGTTGTTGTTAGGAAAACCAAACGAGCGCTCCACAAGACTAAAGATTTACCGAAGACGGCTATTGCTGACGGGTTGTCAAACATAAACAAGATTCACCTTTTCCTGGTATTAAGTTTTTTTTTTATTTTTTTTTTAAACTATAATTAAAACTCTACAGTTCTGAAGCATGTTTTATTGACTCGGTTTTTGTTTAAAAAATAATTACTCTTTCTACACCGAAGTAATTACCGTATTTCTATTAAACATTACATTTAATATAATTAAATGGCAGATAGAATCCACTCTGCCTCCCATCAGCGTGGCTGATACAAACCTCCATGGGAATTACTCATTGAACCGTGTTACCATAACTTTTCCGCTGTAATGAAGTGGAAATATTATTTGGAATCAATGGCTAGTTCTGCTGCTAGAGAATTGGTTCACTAAGATATTTTTTCTCTCGTATGTTACATAAGTCTACCATTCGTCCGTTCGTTGAATATTGCTGCCACATCTAGCATGGTGCTTCTGCTATGGATTTAGAGATGCTTAATAAAATCCAAAGAATAAAATGCAAAGTTATTAGCCCTGACTTAGCATATCGATTTCAGTCACTTTCCTACCGCCGTAATGTATCTCCCCTGGTCCTTTTCTATAAATACGCCCATGGTAATTGTTCTGATTAACTTTCATCTATGATACATAACCTAGACGTGATGAATTTACTCGGCAAAATCTCATCAGTTTTGCATTCGAAAGGTTAAGTCGTATCAGAAGTTCTATATTAAAAGATTCTTCTCTCGCACTTCTCGCTTATAGAAATCTCATCCGGGTTCTTGTTCTCCAGTCAACATTGATATTCAAAAGTGTAAATGCATTGTCAATCGTTAGCTTCTGTCTTCTTGATACCTGCACTTTTATTAATGATTCTCTTCATAATAATGTTCTTTTCTCATATTTTCACACAATCAGCATCCCTTGCATGTCAGTAATTTTATTACGTTGCTCGAAGGGAAATAATTAATAAACACAAGCACACACACACACACACACATATATATATATATATATATATATATATATATATATATATAAACATTATACATAATATCTTACATTAATTACAGAACTCAAATCTGGAATTATAATATTTATTTTTATTTCTATCTACAAATATATATATATATATATATATATATATATATATATATATATATATATATATATATTAATTATCATTTCAGCAAATGAAAGTTACATCGACATGAAACTCGGAGTTGCGCAATTAATGTTAGATATTATGTATGTTGCTTATATATATATATATATATATATATATATATATATATATATATATATATATATTAGGTTGGTGCAATGACGTAATAATGTCGTTTTTTGACATTTTTTAACGTCAAAAAACGACATTATTACGTCATTATTTTTTGCAACAACCTAATATATATATACAGATATATTAATTATCACTATTGCTTAACATTGTCCATTGTTTTTCTTACACTATAGATTACTTATATGGAGTTTTATAAGATTCATGTTTGATATACCTACATATATTTATCCATTCGGTTATATATATATATATATATATATATATATATATATATATATATATATATATATATATATATAGATAGATAGATAGATAGATATAGATATAGATATAGATTGTCCCAAACAAGGAAGGAGTGTCACTCTCTGTAAGCCCTTGCGTGCCAGACCCTATCAAATGCTTTAGGGATATCTAAAGCTACGGCTCGAGATTCTCCGCTATTGTCAAGCATTTGGTACATAAATTCAGTTATGTTCGTGAGCACGTCAGCAGTGGACCGGGCAAAGCAGAAATTATATTGCTTATCTGAGAGCAGATCATGGGATGTAAGGTGCTTAACTACTTCCGCGTTGAATAAAGCTTCGAAGACTTTGCCGAGAAGTGTCAGGAGACTTACAGGACGGTAGTTAGATAGATGAGAAGGGTCACCAGATTTCTTAAAGTCAGGGACAACAGATGAGGACTTCTAACAGACTGTAAAATAAGTGAGGCAATAGTTATATATCTTGGAGAGTTATGTGTGTATGTATGTGTGTGTGTGTGTGTGAAAGAGAGAGAGAGATAGAGAGAGAGAGAGTGTGTTATAGGATTAGGAAAAAATGGAAAACCTTTATAAATTTAACATATTTCAATTTCATTTAAGCTTCATCAAAAAATCATATATTGAGGGGAATATAGAATTCTGGTAATTTTTTGTGTTTATCATTGTTTAAGCAGACCTCACATGTATCTATCCTGTAGGGCAGTATTCTTATGTATAATTCATGTGTGTGCGTTATAACTCTATTACTTCTATGAGGGATTCTCATATTTATGTGTATCCTTTTGTGTGAATGTCTTCGTTTGGTCGTCTGGTAGTCTTTTTTATCTGTGTTTTTTGGTTTTCCGCATGTTGATTTGGGGACGTTTTGTATTGCGTTAAATAATTTAACTTACACCTGTTGTGGTTGTGGGAAGACATATATTTTTTTTACGTTTGGATTTTATAAAAATTGGGCATATAAAAAAGTTTGTCTGACGTGCGTTTGTAATAGCAAAATATTTATCAGAATTCCCTCTAAGTATTTTTTACGTAATAAATTAGGGTGTAACATAATTAGGACGGTATTTATAAGATCGAACATGGCCTATTTTTCGTCTGTGTTACGGGCGAGGTCATACGTACCGACGTAAGTATGTATATGTGCGCGAGGCCGAGTGGTTAGAACGTTCGCTTGCTGATCATGTGACGGTTGATATGTCAGGGAAGCGACTTCCTGATAATATCGGACTGAATCGAGGTCGACCCCAGCATGCGGCACTTTGGAAAGTGCCTGAAAACTATACAACGGGTTGACCCAAACCTTGTGAATGAAATTGGGTAGACGGAAAAGTTGGGGTTGTCTTTATGACCGAGGATTTGAACGTGCTGGCCTTGTTCAAATTGTTGATCACGTTTGATAACACGCTCTTTCCCAGAAACTTTAACTAAGCTCTGCTCAGCGTAGTGCAGCATAAAAACAGGTGAGCTCTGTAGGTGTTGAGCAAACACAAATGTGCCTGAGCGAGCGTCTACAAAAGGGATTGTCTAGCCGCCCTAGTAGACGGGTATCCTCGAATAAGAGTGACCAGCTATTATGTATGTATGTTTGTATGTAAGTATGTATAGCAATACCCCAAAAGAAAACTTAGCCAATGCAAGAGTTTCATTTTTCTTTAAGTATATTATCCATTGACAGATATATATTTTTCACATATATATGCATTTCTGTAAACACGTGATTAAGTGGGTTTCATTGGAGATTAAGACATTTGAGAAAACATGACTTTTAAAAAATATTTTTAACAAGGAAATTAATGTCTACCGGCTTAGAAAAATGTCAAAAATACTCCTCCCGAATCTGTATTTCTGTTTTAATACCAGTTTTAAGACAAGTTTGTTTTACTATTGGGCTAAGGGGAGTTATACTAATAGTGCAACGTTCTATTAATCAATGCAAGAGATGCACGTCTCTCAATATAATTTCTTATTGAAGTAGTGATTTTCCAAGCGTAGCTTAGATGTAGCACAAGGCCGAAAGTAGGGGACACCCAGTGAGGATCGAACTCACTACTCAGTTGTAATTGTTCTAGCGAGACAAACTTGCTAACCATTACACGGCCTCGAGGTGCCCAATTTCTTATTGAAATAACTGTAGTATTTAGTGGGTATCGTAATGAGAAAAGATATATATCGAGTAAAGTTAACAGATATAGAATACGAAGTGCCCCAAAGAGATGTATAGCTCTTGAATAGGGAAGCTGATTTTCTTTTATTTGTTTTAGGAATTTTAAGCAACCGCTTTTACATTTCAAGTCTCTTCGCATTAGCGCATGCATTCCAAAACAGACCAATTCCTTTCAGATATCTCATGAATGTCTCGATGATAGAATTC
>OZ010588.1:75137281-75144781 GCA_963932145.1 Acanthosepion lycidas | reverse complement strand
ACGCCTAAAATACCATGTAAAACACGGAAAACATAATCAATCTACAGCAATAATTCGAAAAAAAGTAATCTATGGAAGAGAACATAGCCATAATCAGTTTACCAGACCAACTCAAATTATTAAATAACGAATCAGAACAAATTTTTACTAGGTAAGTTAGTAATCAAATACTAAAGAGGAATACCTTGTAAAACACGAGCATGAAAAATCAAATATATGCACTAAAGCAACGGGCTTTATACAAAGTCAATATTTAAAACGAAACAAATGAGACAACCAATCCGCGCAAAATAAAAATAAACGAATTAACAAACTACGAATGCAGACATAAACAGCGGAAAAGGCAATAATAATAAATAATGAAGTAATCAATTATAAATAATGAGTAGAAAGTTAACAAGCATCTTTAAAAAAATAGCTGCAAATAATCGCAATCGGACTCAGAATTGTTTCCACAAGATAGCTTCGAGAATAATTAAAACTATAACCATTACAGCCCACCCAATAATACAATAGATCTTGCTACCCATAATGCACCATTAACCAGCATATATAAATAGTCGAAACAAAATACAAGACGTACATCATGGCAATTACGTTTAATCATGGAACAGACAACGTTGATTCGTGTCGACGGTAGTGTCAAATTTTATATTTAGAAAAACTTTATCCTTGATATTGGGCACTTTCAACCATAAATATAGCATACCTTAAAACTATATATATATATATATATATATATATATATATATATATATATATATATATATATATATATATATATAGTGTGTGTGTGTGTGTATTTAGGCAGCATCTTTTCATTCATACACGTTTCATTAAATAATATACACGTGTATACACATATATATAAGTGTTGTCTATTTATTTTATGTAAATGTTTTTCGTAACATCTGATAAGTATAATGACATTATCGTTGAACGAAGAATTGGTAACAGAAGCCATTGGTTTATACCAACGGCTTTCCATACTTCATATTTCTACAATTCACTCTCGTGTGGTCATGTGTGACGTCATGAGATGCGATGCGATTTTCGCTTCTAGCCTCTTTATGCACGTGTTTATCGTTGCTTAGAAATCATCTATGTAAACATTGACAGACTATCATCACTGTCTTGTCCGTATATTGTTTAATATGTTGTAATTGACATCTTTGATAATGGCTTATGTAAGCCGAAAGCTTAGATTGTATTAAAAAAAAAGAAGAAAAATATGGATCCCTATTGTGAATTTCTTTCTTCGTTCAACGATAATGTTATTAAACTTATCAGATGTTACGAAAAAAATTTACATAAAATAAATAGACAACACTTGTCTATATTATTCAATGAAAGGTGTATGAATATATATATATATATATATATATATATATATATATATTATATATATATATATATATATATATATATATATATATATATATATATATAATGTATATTATGGCAGCAAACTTTCTGTGAAATATGTTTCGCTGAATGTAACGGACAAGGACAATTTCTTAATGTTTTTTTGAGAACTACGATTAACAACTCCTCCACCCTCGAAAATAGCTAATGAATTGGTTGAAAGCACTTGGGAAAATAGACACTACGGAATATATATATATATATATATATATATATATATATATATATATATATAATTAGTATTTAGTGCTTTAGGAAGACCTTGAAGTTAAGTTGATTTACTTTCCTTTTTTCTATCACCAATATGTTATTAATCCACCGGCGATAAAAAGTTAGTGGTGGTAAAAAACAAAAACAAAAAAACATTTACTCGTAAATGTGTTTCAATGTAAATAGTAATGTATTTTGGGAATTAATTCTATTAGTTGCAAACAGAAAACTGTCTGTCGATTAGAATTATGTATAATTTTGGGGGGTATTAGTTTACGATGTGTTAACAAGATGTCGATAATTGAATATCAAAAATATGATCGATTCACCAAACGAATATATTTTTTATTCCCAGCGGATATATTAATTATAAAAAAAAATCAAATTTCTGCTCAGACGAGAAAGAAAATAAACAAATTAAATAAAGTCCTGATGTATTAGCTAGGACGCTGTCTTGAAAAACGTTCAAAATTTGACTTAATAAAATAATTAGAATGTCTGTCAGGATCTTCCAGTATCTCAGACTGTTCAAAAGTTGTAAGAAATCAGCCAAGTCCAATTTTTAGGAAAGATACAGGACATGGGGATAGTATTTTCTGACTTTCATTTGTTGGTTTCAGGCATTGGTGTTTGTATTATTAGAGTAACTCATCTTCATTTCGATTCTACCATTCAAACTGGGCTTTTAAGTTGTTTAAAAATGATCCCTATCCCTACCATGTATTTTAAATATCGCTGTAATTATCCAAAGCACAGGCGAAGCGTAAATATTCCGGTTGATAGAAATTAATTTTAATATCAAAACTGCCGCTGATGTTACTCTTTATTTATTACAATATATATTCACGCAGTTTATAATAAAGAATGCCAAATTTATTTTGAATTCGTTGGATACATTTTGTTGAACTAATAAATGAATACACTTTCAGACCTTATTTTATTATATCAGAATGTTTTCTAGTTACGCTAAGCAGAATAAAATTAGAAAATATATTACAATTTTTTAGTTTCAATCTCTGATAAAAATGAGTGATAAAAATCCCTTCGCACTAAATGTATAAACAAACCATTACAGATGCATACTGGGAATTCTTCAGAGCCAATAAAAATGCTCCCTTCTTGGTTTTACTCAAAAGATTTTCTTTCTTGCCGTGAGATCGGTAATAAACAACTGACTGTATCCCTTTTGCTTGTGAACAGCATTTCTATTTTATGAACATTTTATTTTCATTACGTTGTCTCGTATTATTTTGTCGTGTTTTTCTTCCTGCACATATTGTTGTTCCTGAGAATTTTGTCAGTTCCGCATAACGATTACTGCTTCCTCAGCACTATGCTTTAAAAAAAAACATATTTAATAGGCAATGATCTTATCATCCACTGAAAAGTTTATCGTGATATCGCATATATAAAATAGAAGAAGCGATTGGAAGAAAATATAGCACGTCTCGGGATCACCATATGAAGAAGTTGGCATCAGCCTTCAATACACTTGGGGTTATATTATAAAATTGTATTCTTATAGACAGAAGTACCCACAATATTTCCCTAACATGCATCACCATTAAAATCTCCATTATTAGGTGCGATATTTGTTGAATAATACCAAGCATTGATATAACATACCCAGAGAAAAAATTGGAAGTTTCCATATGCCGTACCTTCAAGGACTTATCAATTTTTATGTACCATTAATATCCACATTAAAACCTCGATTCAACACCCCAGGGTTTAAGGAATAACTAATGTAAAAAAAATGCTTATAAATCACATAGGCGTTGACTTTTTATTTTTTACCGAACGAGATTTGGTAAATATCAGAACAAAACATCCATTGAGTTCGTATTAATTTACTAAATACACGTTAAACTTTTTAGCTATAAATTTATCTGGAAATGGAAAATCTTTTTGAGTTTAACTATTTTAAATACAGTTTTCATTATGAATATCAATCGCTATGTTGGTTCAAATTTAGGCGAAATAACAGTTAAGAACAAAAGGCTCCCAAAATTTAGAGACGTATCCTACAGAGGAATATTATTTTTTTTTTTCCTAACAAATAAAAAAGGACAATTCTCGGTCTTATATCCCATAATTTTGTCCTTATTTGTCTTGAAGTCAGAATGATGTAACCACTTGACTGTATCTCATTTGCATGTGAAGACAATTCTTACTTTGTGTATTTTTCGCCTTACTACTGCTACTTTACCTCGTTTTGAATTTCATATATATTGTTTGCTTAGTATTATCTTTCCTTGTTCTTTTTCTTCCTTTCGATGTGTTCATTGAGAACATTGCCAATTCTGTTTGTTCCGAATATTGTCAACTGTACTTAACCCCGTTAAATTACTCCAGACCTATTTGTTGTGTGTGTGAGTGATTGAAAGAGAGAGAGAGAGAGAGAGAGAGAGAGAGAGAGAGAGAGAGAGTTAAACACACCCAACGCAATGTTTCGGGTTATTTAATTTAAGTTCTCTGTTAAGAATTTCTTCTTTCGCACTTCTCCCTTGTGGAACTCTCCTACGACTTCTTGCTTTCCAACCAAATTTGATCTTCAAAAATCTAAATCCAGTATCAATATTCAACATCTATCGCTTTGAATCCTGTACCTTTATTGTCTTCTCTCCTTAGAAAAAAACCTTCTTCATCGGATTATATCACTCCCAGTAATCCCGTGCGTCTTATTGTTTGTATTGAAATGATATAAAAAAACAGTGTAGACATGGTGCGATTATTGACTGATCACCGTGCAGATTGATTGATAGGTAAATTTAATTGTCTTAATCGATACAATAAATAAGCTTCATACGTTAGAACTTGTCAACACAAAAAAAAAAAAAAAAAAAAAAAAAAAAACTTAATATTTATTCTGAAAGATAGCTTACTGTCTGGAAATTTGTCAGAAAGAAGAAAGAAATCGATATCCAGACGAATATAGTTTTCACATCACTCATACGCAATAAACTTTGCTCTTTTTTACTTGCTCGCAATAAATATTTCAAATATCGTCAAAAAATTTTTTTCAGGTTCTTTTTTATTTTGGCAGTATTATCATTTCCATTAAAAGACATAGACTTGCTTCAAATTGACAGATTTAATATGAATGCATAAAAAGCGCATCTCGTTTCTTTGCAGTTCTTTTTTTTGTGTTTTGTTTTCAAACATCCAAAATGCACTCGTTCAATCCAAAACATTTTTATTTATACAGACATGTTCGTACATTTGAAGTCAGATATCTGCAATGATATGCACATAATCACGTATACACGCACAAACACACACATACGTAGATAGAGAGATTGATACGGACAAACATAAATAGATAGATAGATAGATAGCTAGATAGATATGGGCAGTTTGGGATAGACAGATACAGATAGACAGACTGTAATATAGAGGTAAATAAGGACAGACAAAACAAAATAGATAAATATTAGGTTGGTGCAAAATAATGACGTTTTTTGACGTTAAAAATACGTCAAAAAACGTCATTATTTTTGCACCAACCTAATAGATATATAGACATATAGTTGCGCAAATATGGGACTAGATAGATAGATAGATAGATAGATAGATAGATAGATAGATAGATAGATAGATAGATATGGGCAGTTTGGAATAAAAAGATACAGATAGACTAATATAGAGATAAATAAGGACAGATAAAACAAAATAGATAAATAGATATATAGACAGATGCGCAAATATGGGAATAGATAGATATTGACAGTTTGGAATAGACAGTTAGAGATAGTCTGTAATATAGAGATAAATAAGGACAGACAAAACTAGATAGATAAATAGATATATAGACAGAGAGATGCGCAAATATGGGAATAGATAGATAGATAGATAGATACGGACAGACTAGAATAGATAGATCTCTATAGGGACTACTGGACAGCAATAAGTACAATACTCTTCGGCAACCGTAAAACTGTCCTTTTTAGGACTACGCTCTTCAGCAGCAAGTAAACGGTTCTTATCATGACAACGCCCTTCGGCAATCACAAAACTGTCCTTTTCATGACAACGCTCTCCAGCGACCACGAAGTTGTACTTCTCAGGGCAACGCTTTCCCACGATTTCCAAGACTGTATTTCTCAGGACAACGCTATTCACACCATCTACATGAGCTTGCGTTATATTTTGCCTAGTGCACTGTAAAATATTTCTTGTTTATCTATTTTTCTTTAACAAAAATAAACTTGGTAATATACTTTTTTTACGCAAATCGTCGTCTTGTTTGTTGTTGTCTTTTGTCATTCAATATCTGACTGAGGGAAATATACCACCCGCAACAACTCTCATCAAATACTCACTCCCTGGGAAGGATAAAGGAGTATACACCTATGCACACAGAAACATATACATGATAAATTAATTCTTCTAAATTTTGCCGAAGGCTACATAAGAATAAGATGCTTGAAAGCTGGGCATTTAGATGGCAAAATACTCAGTTAATGGATAGTTATAGAGATAAAAGAGACTTTGAAACGTTAAACGTAAGAGAAGGAAGACTAAAACTTAGAGTATGGACTAGCTTAGTTGTCAACAACCGAGGAATATCCACGGGTTAGCCTAATTCTTGTAATACCAAACCGATCCCATACTTCCTTAGATTGCGGAATTTAGTTCCAAATAAAGGATTCTAACAATTTGATTAAATGGAAATACTCAACTGGTGAGGTGGTCACTTGAGAACAGATAATAAAATAGCAAATATTTCATTTACAACGTATGTTTACAGTACATACACGTGTATCATGCAACATTTGAAGACCTAATTTTGAATTTAATTTTCAAGGTATTGGGGGAGGGGGTTCGCATCATACAAGAGATATTGAATTACCATACTGTTTGCCCTCTCTACGCTTTTGAATATATTCGATTACCTTCAAATTTGGGTCTTCAAAGGTCGCATGATACGCCAGTATATCCGGTAACCGAATTTAAACTTCAGTCTGTCCCAGTCTGTTTACAACTGAATATACTTTTTTTTGATGGAGTGGGGAGCATGATCAGTGTTTTTAATTCGTTCCAATAAATAGCAACTTCAGCTCACTAGCAAAATTCTTGAAGCTAACATTATCATCATCATCATCATCATAATTGTCGTCATCATCAGCAGCAGCAGTTGCAGCATCAGAGTTGTTTCGACTCGAAAACACACTGTAAATCCATGTGATTGACCATCTTCAGAAACTTTGTAAATAAATCTTATCAGTCCTCTTGAAACCTCCCTGTCCAGTGCTAAATCACGAAAGCTTTTCAGGTATTCCAAGAAGGTCTTCAAGACTTTTACGCGGAATGATGGAACTTTATCGGCCGTTCTTTTCGTTGCGTTGTTCACCGTGCATACGATGTTTGTTGGCAGTCGTCTGCGTAAGGGCGATTCATCGTTTTTCCCGAAATAATAAAAGCATTGCTTTATGAGAAATAGATTGCACATCTAATCGCAGAACAGGTCCAAAAAAATTGCCTTTGTTATCAGAGGATGAAAAGTGATATCGGAATGTTTTACAAATTATACAACTGAAAATGTTGCCAATTAGATGTTTAACTCTTTTCGATAGAATAAATCATGTTTTTCTTTATTCTTCCTTGCCAGTCTTCACGTAGCAGAATTGTATGTGAATATTGGTTTTACTATCGTCCTGTATAATTTTAGCCAAGTCTTTTCACTAATATTATCTCGTCTAATCTATAAATTCTTCAAAATAGTCATACTAGCGATTGCCAAATGTTTATGCCTGGCTATATTCTCAACGATTTATAATAAAGTTGTACATCATAGAATTTCAGCCATATCATTGAAAACAATAAACTGTGCCTTTTACATTGTAAACCTCTAGCTCTAGTGGC
>OZ010588.1:75089781-75134781 GCA_963932145.1 Acanthosepion lycidas | reverse complement strand
GCCAATGGAAATAAATCATCGGGCAATGATCCTTTGACCTTTCGTCAATTTAATACTGTCTGATATTTTTTTTTTTTTATCCATGATGAGTATCCGTGATCTAAAAGTTGTGACTCTAGTAAATTCTTTGGCATTTTTGCATAAACGGTTCAGTCAAGTGTAACCCGTCCTTTGTATGACAATAAACTATATGTGCATCGTGGATAAGACGATAAACTACGTCCAACAGCAACGCTTCTGATCAGGAGGTTTTGAGGAGCGTGAAACCACCACTTAATTGCTGGTGGTCCCAGGTTCACCTTGATCCCTAGTGGTAGCACCTGTTAGGGTCCAAGTTATGAGCAAATAGTTAACCCCCAAAAAAACTGAGGTCAAAACAATATGAAAGTGAAAAAATACGTTTTAAAACCAGAAATTTGAAGAAAAATATTACCAGAAATATTTTTTGACGAAAAAAATATTACCAGAAATACATTTTTGAAAAGAAAAAAAATATATTATCAGCAATAAAAATTTTGTCGGCATTAAATAACCCATTGGGGTTAATATGGCGTAAAACAAAACAAACCAAACCAGTCAAATGTAACAGACGTTCATCATTAGTTATCGTTTGGAAGATTATTCAGCGGCATTTTCATTTCTTGTTGCAGAAACCTGAAATTCTGGAGGAAGAGAAACTTGACAATGCGCCGACTCACATGAATTTAAGCCTGATACTAGAATGACATCGAGACCCCACCCTCTTATTGTTGAAATACTTAAATGGAACCTCACTTCTACTACAACAGTTTCTTTTCCTGCGCTTCCCACCTGTGAATCTCCCTTCCGTTTTCTTGCTTCTCTGTTAACTACCATCTTCAAAAAAATTAAATAAAACCCCAATCGCCATCTTCTATCTTCTTGAATCCCTTTCATCTTTTGTCCTTCCCCAATCCTCTATATATTTCATTCTTTTCTCTCACTTCCTCTTTCTGTAAACACCTGCGCACTAGTGGCATTCCTGCTTTGCTTGGGGTGGAATGATTAATTAAAAAATGTCTTCCTAAAATTGCTCAGCGTGTGTCACGAAGAAATGGATCCGGGTTGAGGGCATAGCGGAAAATGTAGTAGCAATTTGTTTCACCGGTTTTTATAAAGTTGGTTAAGTAAAAATATCTCCAACATAGGACGAGATTTTTAATACCGTTGCTTCACACTGTGGCGGGTGGTAGCGTAGTTTTGAAGAAACAGATTTTCGCGTCAATACAATATATCCACTCTTGAAAATCAAAATCGCCTGTGGCACTCTAAGAGTTCATCATAAACGGAACAAAAAATATCAAACAGTAACGGAACTTATATATGAAAATAGTAAAGCAGATATGGACAGACTAATAGAAATAGATAGAAATATAATGAAATTAGATAGATAAGGAAGAGACTGACACAGATAGATAGATAGATAGATAGATAGATAGATAGATAATGAAACTCAGATAATGAAGAAACTGACATTGATAATGAAAGACAGACAGATAGATAAATAGATAGATAGATAATGAAACTCAGATAATAAAGTAACTGACATTGATAATGAAAGACAGACAGACAGACAAACAGATAGATAGATAGACACATAGATAATGAAAATCAGATAAAGAAACTCACATTGATAATGAAAGACAGGCAGATAGATAGATAGATAGATAGATAGATAGATAAAAAAAGAAACACAATGATATATAGATAGATAGAGTGCTATATAAACGTGCTCTGATAAAAATAAATATAGGGATCATCCTATAAAAAATTACAACACAGATCAATTCGCCATTTAAAACTCTTTTGAAGTTGTTCCCTTCTGAAGCCACACATTCTATGCAGTTTCGTTTCCATCGATGAAGCATTCCTGGAACCCCCCCCCCTTTTTTTTTGCATATCGAGCAGCTGCCTCGTCGCATGTCTTGGATAACCTTAACGTCTTAAAATCTTGTCCATTTCAAGTGGGATTTCATTTCTGAAGAGGGACATGTCGCAAGGGTTGCCATCTGAAGAGTATGGTAGTTGCCGGACCACTGGAAATTTGTACTTGCCCCCAAAACTGATGTACAACCCAAGTCACTCATAGAAACTCTCTGGGGTGGTGAGACGACCACACTCTGCAAATTTTATTTTCAAGGACTGACTTAAAGTATGGAAGTTACCGAGAATATTATAACAGTGTGAATACTCGATAGAGTTCAAAATCAATCTGTGCCAAGCGGTTTCACTCTGCATAATTTAACACACAAACACAAACACACACACATATATATTATTAATTAACTGTTTTAAAATATGTATTTTTCGCTACACAGTAATAACCAGGTTTCAAAAATGGAAACTAAAAACATTACATTTAATTTTGTATTTAAATTAAAAACATTAGTTTTATTTCATCCCTAAGCAAATTAATGCTCTGTAAATTTACATTGAGCACTATTTTGTAAAAAATAAAAATATCAATAAAAACACAGGATTACATATCTTACTGTTCTTTATATATATATATATATATATATATATATATATATATATATATATATATTTCATTAATGACGATTGACATGGTACTGCACTGAAATTTGATTCTGTCTTTTCTGGACTAACTGTGTAAAACTTGTCCGAATGCTTCGTATGTCCGAACATCTTCATGTATTCTTTTAGCCCTTATCAAGGATTTTTTAACTGAATGTGTAGATATTATATGTATCTAAAATTATGAGAATGTCTTTTCTATTTTCCAAAGACGGTCAGCATATTGTGACCGAGTTGATGTTACTGAGTGTTGGTTTTATCTTTTTAATTATCAATACTTCCATTATTTTAAATCAATTTGTACATGTGAATGAAGATATACTTGTATTTCCTACTAGAATATAGCGGATGCAGTTTGGGAGATATCCCTGTGTGTTTAAATGTGTCCTAATTTTGCTCTGGTCATGGAGATGTAGCGTAAGTCTTCTTGATATGTATGTAGTGGTATGACCAACAGAATTATTCCTGAATTTAGTTTGATCAGAAACAGAGTTCCTTAAGGGTCATGACAATTCATAAATGATTTTGGTTCTCTGTAATTTGGATATTGCAGGTGAGTTGCTGGAAATAAGGTTATTTTTTTTCATCTTTATCGTAGATAATTTAATTTTCTTGTTCTGGTCGACCAGAGATCTGTATTACTTTTTTCTAGAAAAAATAAAAAAATCGTCCTGCTTGTGTATTTCATTGTTATAGAAAATGTAAATGTTATTATTTTTATCTATATATTCAGTGTTGCTATTGGTTACATTAGAAGGAAATACGTATTTTAGAAAATAAAAAAAAGAAATTATTTACATTATTCGGACTATTGCCCTCATCTTTGTCGCCATATTTATTACAACGTTTCGGCCTACTTCAGGTGGTTGGAATGTCGAACTGAAGCCTTTATTTCGCTCACTGGGGTAGACGGTTCTAGTTCCACGTGCCATGTTTAATGGATGTCAGTTATCTCCTGTTAATTCCCCTTTCCAAGTTCCAAGGACACATGGCCCAGTGGATAAATGCGTTAGTAAGATCCAGTGACAGGACCTAAAGAGTGTGACTTCAATTCCTGGTTAAGGCAGTGGAGAATTTGAAGAGGGGAATTAACAAGAGATGACTGATAACTGACATCCATTAAACATGGCACGTGATACTAGAACAGTCTACCCCAGTGAGCGAAATAAAGTGTTCAGTTCGACATTCCAACCACCTGAGGAAGGCCGGAGCGTACAACGGCCGAAACGTAACAAATATAGCGACAAAGATGAGGACAATAGTGCGAATAATGTAAATAGTGTACATAATACCTCATCTCAGAAATATAGACAGCTAAAAAAGACATAACCATAACTCTAGATACTGTCTTGAATCTAAACATTCAGTTAAAAATAAAAATACATTATTATCCTTGATAACGATTAAAAGAATAACCAAAAACTCACGGTAATACAAAACATTCCGACATTTTTTACACACTTTATGTCCAGAAAGGAAACACTTATAAGAACACAAGAAAATAATTTAAGTATTTTTTTCAAATTTGCAGCAAAAGCGCTTCGAGACGTAATGTTTTGTTTTTTTCTTTTTACTATTTGTTCAGTCGTGTAAATCTTCCTATATTATTTATCTCTCCAATATTTATTTCGCATCTTGGGCTGTTCCTTTTGCTGAAAAACATACATTTTTTAGAAGTGTTTAGTCCTTTCTTCTCGCTTTTATTTACTAGCTTATCTCGGAGTTCATGGAGTTTCCTTTCTGTATCTACTATCAACACCGTCCCCTCTGCATATTTTAAGTTGTTAAGATTGTGATCACCCAAAATAAATCCTGGAAAAAAATTTTATTCTCTCGGGATTATTTCAATGTTAAGATTGAATAAATCCAATGTCACGACATATCCTTGTTTTAGACCCTTTGTGTATTTTAGTTAATTTTCTATCCGTTTGAAGGTGGTATTCTACCAATATAAGTTATGGATGTTAGACATTTTCATGACGGTCGTCTTCGAGTATAGAATCCAGAGGTTGGCAGTGAATATTTCGGAGACAGTAGGAAAGCGTAGTTGAGGTTCGCAGTGGATATCGTAGCAGAGCGTAGTTCTTCCTTCTATCATCTTCGCCTGTCAAGTTGGCACTGGTCTTTCCGGTAGGGTAAACAAAGATGGCCGCCTTTATACACGACGGATACAATGTTCTGCGGCTTCTGATTGGTTAACCTTCTATTGGTAGACTATAAAGGAAGTTAAGTCATTTGGATTGTCTCACTAGTCATATATATATATATATATATATATATATATATATATATATATATATATATATATATATATACCCAAAAAACCGTAACAATGGATAATTCTAATAACCTTTCCAAAAAAATAAAGCTCATTGTTCAAGCAAATCTGTTCATTGTGGCGTACTTTATCAAAAGCTTTTACATAATCTTGCTCATTTGTGTTATTATCATAACGTTCCGTCCGTTCAAAAGCCTCCGTTATATACTTGTTAATCCGAGTAACCTTCAGAGAAACCATTTATTTAGTATACGGAGCTCTCCGTTCTGCAGTCTTGCTTTGTTTTTTTTTTACTAGACAACCCGTGACCCGTTGGATTAATAACGGTTCAGGTCATAAAATATTGAAGTTGAATTCAACATTCTATTGAAATGAAAGTTATTTTTATTATGATGCAGTTAAATATTTCATTTCGTTCGTGTCACCATTGATCCGGTTTACAAAGTCCATGTTTAACGATTTACTGATTGTTTACAGCCTTTAATAGGAATAGATTTGTTTGTTTGTTTGGGTTTTATGGCATATCAACCACTGTGGGTTATTTAATGCCAAATCCAGTTTATATGAATTTTAAATGCCTATTTTGTATGGAATAAAAAATGTATAGCTGGCAACATTATTGTTTCAAAAACTTAGAGCTGGCAACATTATTGTTTCAAAAACTTAGAGCTGGCAACATTATTTTTCTGAAAACATTATCTGAGACCTTGCTGTTGGATGCAGTTTATCGCCATACCCAGGACGCGGGTGTAGTTTACCGTCATACCCAGGACGTGAGCAAAACCTGGAAAACTAGGAGTTCACTATTTGCCCATAGCTGGGACCCTAACAGGTGCTACCACCCCGGGTCAAGGTGGACCTGGGAACACCAGGAATTAAGAGGTGGTTCCACGTTCCTCAAAACCTCCAGATCAGAGGCCTTGCTGTTGGATGCAATTTAACGTCATACCCAGGACGCCTCATTGGGGGGGTCTTACCCCTCTACAGAGGTGCAGTCGGCGTATTCTAAAGCCCCAGACGACGGGGCTGTAGGAATAGAATGTCCGTGATGAACTTGAACTCCAGTAACAGCATTTATTTATGTCATTTATTTATGTCACTTGTGCAAAAATTAAAAGGAATCGTTATATTACTGCATAAAAACCTTGGTATTTTTAAATTTTATTCGCTTAAAATATTTTTAAATCAGATTAACATTGAAATATTTTTTTAATGTGCCAAAAAAATTCTTTAAATCATATTCACCTGGAAATATTTATTAAATAGTCCAAAAATATTTTTAAATATTTGAAATTTAATTAGTTTGAAGAAAGCTGAAATATAACTAATTACTCTGCAAACAATTCGATGAAACGACAAATCGGGATCTCTTTGTAACTGTCTTTAACTTTAAAATATTTTAATTAAAAAAAATGTCTGTTTGAAGAAAGTTAAAATAAAAATGCTTACTGTATGAATAACTCGTATTTTCAAATCTTATTCACTTAAATCAGATTATCTTAAATCGTTATGCACCAAATGGAAACAGCAAAGAAGCAATCATAGCCTTTTACTATTATATAGATTAAATCCCCTATTAACACTGAGTCGAAGTGTAACTGCCCGACCCAAGGATTAAACGCATAATTCGTCACGAAATTCATGAATAATTGCTTTAATCCACTAGACTATTTTCCTTGGGACAATTCTGAATGTACAAGTAATCTCTCTGCTAGTGGGACAGCATTGGCTGTTGCTTGTCACGATTAACTGTATTCAAAGAGTCTCCTCTCATACAATATATGCCCATCAGCCAAAATAATGCGTACCTGTAGGCACGATCGTGAATTCTGATTTTTAAGGTGGACGTTGTTTCATCAATGGAACTTTAAAAATCAACGCAAGTTTTTTACTTCCATTTTATCATGCCTAGTTTAAAAAATACGATTCAGAAAACTTTATGGGCATCCTTACCACCATTTATTGATTAAAGTATTTGTTACATCTTCGATTTTTTTCTTTTCTTTTCTAATGTTTTGTTAATTTTTTTTTAATTTTTTTTTTTTAGATTTTAATATTTCTTATTCTTTTCTTCCATTCTTTTTCTTAATCAATAAATTTTTCGTTCGCACGGTTTTCTCCGCTTCTTTTTTTATTTTTATTACGTTGCTTATTTTATTCTTTCTTCCTGCCAGCCTCACCCAGCAGCCATTTTCACCCAAATACATTAAATCAAAAAGGTGATCTCGTACAAAGTGTTTCCCCAGCAACCCCGCACATGGAGGCCGTTGCGACACGACCGTTAAAATGCACGCCTGCATCGAACACATGTCAGAGATTAATTTAATTATTATGACCGTGCACCAGGATACACTTTCCCCTGATGTACAACCTTTCCCTCTGGTGCGTCTAACACGCTGACTAGGACTGCATTTACAATACTTAGTCATGTCCAGAAATATAGATAAATGACAAACACTGTATAGTTTGTAGTAAGCATAAAGGTACATTGTACTAAATTATGATTAAATCAATCGTAGCATCATCAATCTTGTGTAATGTGAAAATAGGCGAGTCGGGTTCAAATCGCAACCGAAACCTCTATAATCCCTTCAGTAAAAATGCCTTGAAAAAAGGGTAGGTATCTGACTATTCTTCTCCTCAGCTACGTGTTGACTGGGCATTTTAATTGTCTTGGATAACAACCGTTCTAAGAAAAATAAAACTGACTTTCAAATCGCGGAGAAATCAATGGAAAACTACACTAGTATCTGTCGCAATAATGCGTGACAAATCGTAGATAATTACTGAAACCAGAAGCCAGGTTTGGCTACTTCCTGAAAGCATTCAAGATTTTTTTTCTTTTATCGATATTTTACCCCAGACGAGGCGAAAAAAGCCATATGAGGGTCGGTATTAATGAGAGAAGGAGACTACAAAGAAAACGTTATTGGTTAGAAAGGACAATGAAAAGAAAAGAATCAAAGGAGACAGAAGATGAAGACTGACATGAAAATAATTCTTAAGAGAACATAGATGACAGGAAATCAAGACACTAGAAGAGAGTTCAACAGGCGAAAAGTCCATGAGAAACAACTATTAAAATATAACTAAAACCTACGTTGATCAATTTTAAAAGAAAAATGAGGAAGACTTGGATGAATTTAATAAAAATAAACAAATTTTAACTACGTGTGTATCTCTATCTATAAAAGACAGGAGGTGTGTGTGTGTGTGTGTTTGTGTGTGTGCGAGTAACGAATGCACGGCCGCAATTTTCGACGGATTTGCACCAAAATTTACATGCACATACTCCAAGTTAGCGGGAAGTCCAAGACTGACTTTACATTTCCCAACGCCCTTCGATAGTGGAAATAATCGATTTTTTCATGCTTCTACCGCAGTTTTCATGTAGTTTGCGGTCATTTTCTACTGGCCAGAGTGAGAGCCTATAGCTGACTGCCACGAATAGGCAGGAAGATTCTATTGGCCAGCGTAAAAGCCAACAGCTGACTGACACGAATATTAACTAGCATGCTAGCATGCAAAAAAAACAAACAATAGCTGAATTCGTCACAAGTGGGAACAATTTAAATCTGCATGGCACTTTGATTCTGATTCCGTTGAACTGGGTTTGGTTGTGAAAAAGTATTTGTTGTTAACATTCTTTTTCATTCGTTTTTTCCAGTTACGAGTTCTTTTTTTTAAATCTGATCATTTTGTGTTTATTTTGTTTAGTTCTTTTTTCGTAACAGATTTAATGTTTAGTATAGAGCTTAGAAAAAATCGCTGCGTGAGATAGGCAAGAAGTAAGGCATGTAGCAACATCAGTACGGCAAAGGGCACTCGTTTAAAGCAAAGGAAGGGCAAAAATATTTTAAGCCAAATGATAGCAATTGCTGTATGAGTCGTACGATTTTTGAATCAAGCACGGGCAACGCCGGGACATGGTGCATATATATATATATATATATATATATATATATATATATATATATATATATTAAAGAGAGGAGAGAAGCGGAAACTTTTTTAGTTATACTATGGATTTTTAAATATATATTATACTTTATTTTACATATTCTTGCTACACGGGTTTCCGGTTTCGCGATCTTCATCATTCAAAGAGTGGTTATTTCCAAATATTATTAAATACAAATAATTTTCCTTATGTTTCCTGATGTTGTATCTATTGTCGACAATTACAGTTATTGTTATAGCTATTTTGCGGATGTGTAGTATTATAATTGCTATTGTTTTTATTTAATATTCTATTACGTTTTTTATTATTATCTTCATATTATTCATACAACTATAACTGATTTTTATTGTATTTCTGTTAATGATTTTTGGTAGTTTTCTATTTTTAGTGAAGTGGTTTTTCAATAAATTTAAATAATATTTGTCTATTTTTTTATTATTATAAGGAGGTTTAGATTATGTTTCTTTTTCTTTTGTATTTGCATGTGCTTTTTTTTAGTTAAATCTAATCTAATAAGTCTAATCTTATTAGTCTAAGCTAATTTCGTAGAATATTACATACAAACCATATAGGAGAACAAATAATAATCATATATATTAAACAAAAATTCAAATCACCCTCCTAATATATTAAACATATACCAATATTTATTAACAAAAGAATTGACACTATTTCCAGAAATATACAAGGATTTCATGAAAAAAAAAAAATAATATATATATATATATATATATGCATCAGTATTATGAAAAAGTGGTTAATCTACTAAATTAATATACCTAAGATATTTAAATGGGAAAATCTAGAATAATAATTGCCAGAAGAATGCATGAAGAGTAATTTTTTAACAGTAATTTTTATTGAAGAAACATCGAAGATTAAGATTAACGGGGCAAAATCTGGAGTACTACAGTATGGTCCGAAAGTCTTGTCGCCCCTACACAGTATAATTTTCTATTTCAGATGACTGACACGACAGTTTTGAAGAGAGGCTGCTTGCAAATCTATGGAGACATGATCGTGTGCATTCTGGCAAGTGCATAGAGAATGTGCGACGTGACTTCACAGCAAGATTCGGCAAACCAGCTTCTCAGAATAGGACAATAGTGCGATGTGAACATAAACCATTTCTCGCAGGAATAATTATGGACACATCGAGGACAGGACGACCCTTTACACGAAGGGATATATGTGCAGAGGTGGGGGCATCTGTGTTACGATCACCCAAAAAGTCACTAGGAAAACGGTCTTGTGTTGCTTTCAGTACTTTTTTTGAACAGTAATTTTTATCGAAGAAAAATCGATGGGTAAAACGAACGGGGCAAAGTCTGGAGGACTACAGCGTGATCCGAAGTTTTTGTCACCTCTATATCTTGTAATTTTCTATTTCAGATTGCTGACATGGGTTCCTACAGTTTGGAAGGGAGACTGCTTGTAAATCTATGGAGACATGATCGTGTGCATAGAGAATGTGCGACGTGATCGTGTGCATAGAGAATGTGCGACATGACTTCACAGCAAGATTCGGCAAACCAACTCTTCAGAAGAGGACAGTACTGCGATGCTAACGTAGACTGTTTCTCGCAGGATTAATTATGGACAAACCGAGGACAAGACGACGATAACCCTAGAAGTCACTTGGAAAACGGTCTTGTGCTGTACTTTTCGGTAAGGGGTGACAAGACTTTCAGACCACTCTGTACCCTTTTTTGCCATCTTCCCTGCCTTAAGAAAAACTTTATCTACCGCTTTGAAAGATATATAGTTGATTTTACGCCAACTTTTTGTTTTTCTTCTAGGTTGTAATTTGTCAAACACGAATTTAATTCCTCTGTTTACTATCCTCGATGCAGTATTAGGATTAGAGGGGGGGTGATCAAGTATATAAATGCTTAAACTGTTAGAGCATTACTTACGTCTCACCCACCCGCAGTATGATTTCTTTAACAAACTTTTGAACATATCAACAAAACGTTCAGCCTGACCATTTCATCTTGTGGCGTTTTTATATGTTTAACTGCACAGTATTTGCAAAATTTTGTGCGTTACTCGAAGTAAATTGAGCCCCATTATCAGATACTATAGAACAACACTCTTTTTGTTTTGGTAGTTTTATAAGGCAACCTTCTCTATTCCAATGCATTGAAGGTTCTCTGTGACACGTTTTCGGTCATCTTTTATAACATTTCCCAGATATTTAAATTGGTGTATATGTTTGATTTTGGTTGATTGAATGATTGATTCGTTTGTTTAACGCCATATCAATTCTTTATCAGTCATCAAATGACGAAATTCAGTTGTTGTTTTGTGCATAAACATGTTTGTGTGGAAATAATTCAGAGAGGCGACGATATGGATGTTTTTTTTTTTTGTCCTTTGGTTAAAGATATAGTTTAGAATACAGTTTGATTTCTTTAAGAAACTGTGGAATATTATATAGAATAATGTTATGAAAGAGTTCTTTCATATTTGTTGGTTGATTTCGTTTTGCGTCATATCAACCACTGTAGGGTATTTAATGCCAAAATATAAATATTTTGAACACAATTTTACGGCTTCAACGGCAGACAAAATGTATTGTTGGTTATTTTACTATAACATGTCTTGTTGATCATTTTAATATAAAAAATGTATTACTGGTATTTTTACCATAAAAAACTGTATTTTTATACTTTCAAAGACTTTTTTTGTTTAGTGTTCATTATCTTTCCACAGCTGTAACCATAACAGATGTTACCACTCTGAGCCAGGATGGACCTGAGAACAACAGCAATTAATCGGTGTTTCCACCTTCCTGAAAACCACCAGTCTTGCTGCCCGGTCAATTTTGGTATCTATAGACATAAGTCACTACACGGGCTCTATTTGACCTCTCCAGTTCCTAACAAGCTTCTTAAGCTATCTGACTTGCAAGCGAACAAGCATTCTAATTTTAATGACTTACTGCAATGAAGAATACATAGGAAAAACCAGACGTAGATATATTTTCTCTTTGACTGTGAATCTTTAATAGTTTCTCAAACATTTGTCACACACACACACAAATATTAGTTGACATATTCACCACGAAATGGTATTACAATTTTATAAAGACAAGAAGTTCTATCTGGCAGTCAATACATTTTGTACTGTGTACTAAATTACGCTGAAGTCGCATAAATACCAAAAACGGTCTCCAGTTCAGAAATGATGGCGACAATTCTTTAGAAGGAGCAAACACTTTTGATACTGATCTCTTTTGAAGCAGCTCTTTTTCAAAGCTCAAGCAATTTATCTCGGAGGAAGAATACATCATCTTTAATTAAGCCAGAACTTTTCCAGCAAATAACAAAAAAGAATCAAAAGAGAAAGTTTGAGTTCTCCCTAAACTCTCTTCATACAATCGATTGCAACCTTCGATCATTTGAAAACGTCTACTAAGCGAGAACAAAAAAAAAATAAAAATAAACTTTCTGCACCTTTTCCTTTCGGCCAATGAAAGAAAAGAATAGGATGTATTTGCTTACAACAAATCTAAAAATGCAGTCTAGATAACCCTGTTTGTATCGATCAAAACACCTGAACTTTATTCATAGTAGTTTTTTTTTATGTATCTAGTGGAAAATGTATATTTGTTACTTGTTGATTCTATGACGACGAGATGATTAAATTTCAAATTTAAGTTGTTTATCCATTTAAAATTTCTTTTTTTTTCATGTGCCTTCTCCATTTAGTACGTAGGCGATCGTGGCCCTCCATTTACCCCTAGCCCTTGTGGCTCTCAAAAGGTTTTGTGTTTCTGCCAACTCCCCTAGACCACGATCCACCATCCGCCTGTCCAATCCTGCCACAGCTTTCACCTTTATGCTTTTTTCGTTTTTTTTTCTTCTAATTAGAGTGTGGCCATTATACAATCGAAGGTATAGACGTTTTATTTATGCTATTACACGGTAGTTTAAAGTTGTTGTCCAAACGTATGTCTCTTACATTCATAGATGCAAGCTTTAAGATTTCTAAATGTTTCGCCAATGTAACTCTTCCAACATTGCAAGCTTTTATGATGTGGTGTTGCATTTATTTCTCTTCTTGACTAAATCTCTGGTTTTCATAGGGATGATCCTAGTGTTGGTTGAATGAGAGTGGTACGTGATGTCTGCTTAAACAAGGAAAAACAAACAGCAGACAGACACACCCAAACACACACACACGCGCGGGCGCGCACACACACACACACGCATATATATATATATATATATATATATATATATATATATATATATATATATATAAAGCCCAAACACTACACTAATATTCCATGGTTATAATTTATTACATCGGAATCGTAATGACGATCCAATTATTCAGGCCTACAAATTCAAAATAAATCGGAAAAATATAATTCCAGGTATAAAAAACAAATTTTTAGTGAGAGTGTATGTGTGGGAGTGGGAAAGTGAAGGTGGGGATTAAAATTTAACAGAGAGAAGTTTTAAAGAGAGGAGTTAAATAACAGTATAAATGAGTGAGATACATACACACACACACACATACACACACAGACACACACACACACATATATATATATATATATATATATATATATATATATCAGTCTGGTCATATTTATCTCATTTTATATTCAAGTGTCACATACTGTTCAGGACATCATATATATATATATATATATATATATATATATGTATATATATATATATATATATATATATATATATATATAAGACCATTAATTTTACAACAGAGTATAAATACCTCATCCGCTACTTCAGTTTCAAGCTGTTTTGACTAGAGACGCAGTGATGGCACTGATATTTATTTATTTTTAAGATAAGCCTTCTTAGTAGTGGAATAGAGTTTATGTCGTGAGCACTTTTTCAAATCGATTAGAACTAATCAATAGGTTTCGCCCACCAACTGATTTAAGTGAATGGAGATTATATATATATACCCGGTTGAACAGCAAAATTGTTCAAATCGTGTAACTGCATAAATGGCCATCCTACAAATTGTTTAATATCTGAAAAACACTAAACCAATTAAGTTTCTTTTTTTTCATGTCTTCAGATAAACCTTTAGCCAACTTGATACAATTTGTTGTAAGAATCATTGAAAAACCCTTTGAGTTATTCAGCTAGAAACATAACGGGTGAAAATCGTTTTGTGTCACCCCCACTGTCTTTTAATCTGAACAATGGTGATAGGAAAAATCTTTCAGGTATTCGGTAATGGCACTAACATTAATAATCTGGCCTCAATTTTCAAAATTTATTTAAGAACCAATCAAGTGAACGGTGAATAAGTTTTACAAAAACAAAGATCAGTAAAGAGGAAATCTGAATCAGGTGGTCACAAGAGGAAGAAATATTATCATTTTAACTTTTGAGCTGAAGAGATCAATTAGGGAAGATTCAACTGAATCCATAAGACGTTTGACATGTGATAGAGATGAGTTTCACCTATGATAGTCCAAAGAGCAGTGAAAAAAGAGATGAAATCGTACGTGAAGCGTGTGAGGCAGTATGTTACTCTAGGAGAGAAAAATCATCTTGAATAAGTTGTAATATAATCCTGGAATAATATATATATTTGAACTTTGTTTCATTTTCATTTGATTTTCCTTTCATATCCTTTTATTCATATATATTTGAAATATATTTCAAACCTTCATGAGCTTCCAGTCCTTAGCTATTTATTAATTCAAGATGAATATGTCATTTTCGTTTATGTTCGATTTCATCACGATTATTCTGTTAAGTTTGGAGAGTAATTATGTATTCTTGTGATCAAAGTAGAGTACAATCGTGTTAGAAAAACCTCGGAGAATTCCAGTAAGATATCTTTAATCATTTCTAAGATACAACGGTTCAAAGATTAATCTAACAATTAGACAATTTTGCTGTTAAACACGATATATATATATATATATATATATATATATATATATATATATATATATATATATATATATATATATATATATATATATATATATATATATATATATATATATATATATATATATAGAGAGAGAGAGAGAGAGAGAGAGAGAGAGAGAGAGAGAAGCACGGTGGAGTAATGGATATCGGCTTGGATTGAGGAATCGGAGAGCCGAGTTCGAATTCCAGTCGAAACCATTAGATTCACTTACGTGCTAATACCCTTGGGAAAGGTATGAATCCTCTTCTTCTCCCTCCAGTTATGGGTTAAATAGCAGGACAACTATAGCAGGATGGCAACTGGTCTAGGAGAAGGACCACTCTGAATTCAAAACCTTGTGGCATTCGGTGCACCATGTCTCTGTATTCGGCCCTCCAAAAAGTGTGGATGGTCCTGCACGAGGCATTCACCACTATAATCAAATCTCATGTGCCGGTTTCGGGCTGTCGGTTTCCTGGAAACTGAACTGCTTGATCCTCAAACGTCGAATCTCGACGGGAGAGTCGATGATATATATATATATATATATATATATATATATATATATATATATATATATATATATATATATATATATATAAAATAAAAAGGCTTAAACACTAATATTCCATGGTCATAATTTATTCCATTAGAATCGTAAATACGATCCAATTCATGGGACCTACAAATTCAAAAAGAAAACAGAAAAAACAACTCCAGAAATAAAAGCAGAATTTAGAGAGAGTGTAAGTAAGAGAGTGTGGGACGAATGTTAGAGCTAAAGAGAGGGGTAACAGACGAGAGAAAGAGGGAGATTAAACCTTAACAGAGAGAAGTTTAGGAGAGGTGAGTGTAAGATGCTTAAGTGAGAGACATATGAATGTTGTCGGATGTCTAATACATTAAAGATACATTTCGTGGTGACATACACACACCATAGACGATCTAATGTTAAAGATCAGAATAAGAGGGAGGGAGAGGAAAGGAAAGAAAAAGGGGTGGGGGAGAGAGATAGGGCGGGGGAAACTAAAACTGAAGGGTATTTATTAAAAGGGCCGCAGTGTAATTAAGAAAATTTGACAAAATTAATATCGGCTATAGATTACAAATCAAATATACACATCTAAAAAATAAATATAACGATTATCTAATCTAGTAAGGACCTATATTTTTATATTCAGAAACACATGCGAATACACACACACACACACACACACATATATATATATATATATATATATATATATATATATATATATATACCTGTGTTTTTATGTGCGAGCGTGTGCGTCTGTTTGTAGAATGCATAATAGTATCCGAAACAATAGTGAAAATAATAAGTGGAAAAGCTATAAACGACGCGTTTTGCCGAGAGCATCTGCTCTCTCTCTCTCTGTGTCTGTCTGTGTGTCTGTGTGTCTGTCTGTCTGTCTGTCTCTCTCTCTGGCTTCAGTTTTGTCTTTCCATCAATCTAACCTAAAGAAGCCGGAGGCAGTAGACACTCTCGGCGAAACGCGTCGTTTATAGCTTTTACAATTTATCTCATTGTCTATACGTAAAATATTAACTTTACTTTATTGACGTGTCTCCAGGGTTGAAGGAATAAGAATTCGAACTTCTAATAGAACACTATTTTTAAGATGATGGTTTCTCCCAAGAAAATGAAGAACACCATAGCAACCTCAAGTAGAAGATGATATTCTGAGCGTATTGTCTTTTTAAAAATATACTGATTTTGAGCAGGTTCCCGTTTTTAATCTGACTAGCGAACATTGACAATCAGAACAAACAACAACAAAAAAAAAACATTTAATCGTACAGAAATTAAAGTAATCGTTTCTCATAGAACAGAGTTAACATATATCTTTAATTCATTATCAATGATTCTAAAAATTCAATTGAAAATCAGGAAGGAATATTGTCCGTGGTCAGGAATTAATACAATAGTTACAAATGGAATAGTGTTATCATATGTATAATTTACATTGTATATTTGTGCATACACTGAACTATTCTCTATGGTCATGGGAACTGACACAATAACAATTATAGTACGTAATGACATTCTTTAAATATAGAATATGATAGCATATTTAACAGAAACGGCTGAACCTATGGAATTGCTCCATTATCATATCAATGGATAAAACAAACGTACTACAATAAAACAGACGCAAAAAAGAAATAAAGAAGTATATTAAAACGATTGCTTGGGGTGAATGTAAAATATTTACGTGATTTATCCATATATATGCTGACAAAGCATCCAAAGCTTCAGCCACTTGCCCACCACTGTAATGAGGCTTTACTCTGCTTTTTCCATAAATAATTTCATGGTATTTGATCTGAAGAAAGTTCCTCTATCGTACCTAGACTTTGTGAATTTAAGCGCAGTACCAGATTAGCAAAAAAGATCTCAGAGTTGAAATGGCTAGAAGTTATCGGAAGTTCTTTGTGAATATTTTCTTTTCTTGCATTTCTTGTCAGTGGAGCTCACCTCCGACTTCTTGCTTTCCGGCGAATTATAATTTAAACACAATGTCCGGCCAATTATAATTTAAACACAATGTCCATCGTTATCTGCTGACATGATTTCTCTTGTTTTATTGAAGAGGAACGTAATTCCTCTGTGCCTTTTGTATAAATACGTTAATAGTAATTGTTTTGCTAAACTCTCCTCTATGATACTAAGAAGTTATGAACATACACGCAGTACTAGTTTGGCGGCAAGATATCGTCATTTTACAGTTGAAATGGCTAGCTATATCCGCAAGTTCTCTGTTAACGGTATTTTCTCTCACAATCCACACTTCTGTATCCCTGTTCTGACAGCTCGCTTTGATCTTCAAAGTTCCGATTTCAGTGTCAATCGTTAGGTTCTGTCTTCTTGATTCCTGTTCTTTTGTTGTTTTTGCTGCTTAATAATGTTTTTCTTTTTCTTATTCTTTCCCACTCAATAATCCTTGAGGCTTAGTGGCTATATTGCGTAGCTTGAGATGAAAATATCTGCGCCTGTGACAACGAACAGCGATAGGAATCAAGGCATAAGTACGACGCATTAATTTATTATGCATTAAAAACCAGTTTTTGCATATTACGATTCTAATTTTCCGCCATAACATTTAAATAAAAATGATATTGGGTCATTAAATTCTCTACGAAATTAACATTCCATTATTTTTTTTGTTTTTTTGAGGGTATATGATTTAAACTGGTGGTAAACTCTCTGGTAATAAATTCATTTTCGTCATTCTGTTGCTTCGAGCCCGTGCAAAGAGAGTTAAATGAATTTAAATTGGACAAAAAGAAAAAAAAATAGGAGATTTAATCATAAAAAGAAAACAGAGTTTATATGCTAATCACGAATCAGCAACATTTAAAAAGTAACTAAAGGAAAAAATTTAAAAAAAAAAGTGTGGGAAAAACCGTGAATACTTAAATTTAAAAAGCTGTTGCAATGGCCAGAGATTACGCGAAATCACGTCAAATAATGATGGTGGATTTTTCATGAACAGAATTCATTACCGACGTCATCGTTTCGTTTTTCTTTTTTGTTTTTTTCTCTAAATGTAAATCATTGTTTATTTTCATTTATTTTGATATATATTTTTTTACGTTATTTCCTTTAATTCTTTATTTCAGCGTTGTTTATTTCGGACGTTGGAGGTGTGTCAGATTGGAAGTAGAGGATTATGGGAATTAAGTGCTTTAATCATATTTGTTTTCATTTAATTTTCTTCTGCTTTTTAAAACGAAACTAAAAAAAAAAAACCCCAAAAAACACAAGATTTAACAGATGGACGGCCAGACAAAGCATTTGGTAGAGAAAAATACACATGGATTATAAGCGTCGGGATTTTTCTCGACTATCTCTCGATATTTATTTCTTAGACTTCCTCACGAGGCTCTCTGCATCTTACCTTTTTAATTGTGTTTTAGTCGACGCCAACTCGTTTTCAATCGTTGCCCCGAAAGTTTGGGTGTGTTAAGTAAAAAGAAACTGCATAGTTTGAGATATTATACAAAGCATAACTGGCGGTCAAATATGATAAGATTTAATTTTAGAATTATTTGTTTGAATATGTAGTCAGTTATGTGCCATGCGTGATACATGCTTACGCGATCATATATCTTACGATACATGACTGATGAGGCAGATTTTTCACACGCGGTAGATTGCCATTTCTTCCTGCGGTAGACCAGTTGCTATCCCATGTTATGGAAACCCATACTGTCCTGCTTTTTACTCATACCTGAGGAGAAAAGAAGGGAAATCATACCATTTCCAAGGGTATTAGCACGTAAGTGAATGCAATGGATTCGACTGGAATTCGAACTCGGCTCTCCGATTCCTCATTCCGAGCCCGTATTCATTGCTGCACCCTAAGGATGTTTAGCAGTTGGAAAAAACTGCGGCTCGGATTGAGAATTCGAAGAGCTGAATTCGAATTCAATTTGGGTTGGTTGCATTCATGTAGCGGCGTTAAAATGGTATGAATTCATTTTGTCCTCAGGTGTGGAGTAAAAATTATGAATCTGGAAAATTGTTATTTAAAATACTTGATGTAATATCTAACACCCCCCACCCACAAAAAAGAAATATTATTCTTATAATCTAAAACATGTTTCGGGTTTAAATAATCCATAAAATTTTGATAAACCACAAAAAAGTGCCTATACGCCATTTTGAGATCTTAAATTTTTTTCCTACATATAAACCCATTCCACAAAGAGATCTCCCACGTAGAAAGCAAAAATCTGTAATAGAATTTTCAGTTTTAGATTTAGAAAACTTTTAAAATAAAGAAACGAGATTATTAAATACTCATATAAAGGCTGATATTATAATAATAGCAAATAGATAGGTCAGTAGAATGAATAAAATACCGAACCTAGTGATTAAGAGAGTGACGCTTTCATTAAAACAGACAGGAAATTTGCTATGACAAAACGTGTGGAAGCCTTCAGATATAACATGACAGAAACTGCTGTATAGTGCACACATTCTCTGCACAAGATTCTATGCAGATTTAGTTCCAGCTAATAAGTGAATTCTCAAACTTTCAAATGAGTAGGCGCAATATGGCGGACTCAGACGACGGTTTTTTTTTTTTGTTTTTTTTCTCTCAGGATAACGAGCTGTAAAGGAGGTGCGGTTGATTAATGGATAGCCTCTAGGATTGAGGAGCCGAGTTCGAATTCTAGGCGGATCCATTATATACACTTATGTGCAAGTAAACTTGGGAAAGGTATGATTTCTCTTTTTCTCTCCCCCAGCTGTGGGTAAATAGCAGGAATTTAAAACCAGCCTGGAGAAAGTAGGGCTCCGTTGGGCTATCTTGACCAAATTCGTCAGGCTACCTTACCCCAGAAACAACACTTCAACTGCGGCTGCAACCGTAATGGGTTATAGGGGTGTGGAATGAGCTGAAAGCGACGGCACGAACATGGTTAAAAAAATGCAACCAAAGAGCTTCTATGAGACGAATATGCATATCATCACTCAATAGAGAAATAACATGATACAGAACAAAGTAGATTGTGTTGGGGAAGAGATTTGGAAGTTCTTTTTGGTCTTCTTTTTGGCTCCAGTTGCAATTAAAGAAAATACTATTACTTCTCTAATATGAAACCATCGTGTTCTCTCCAAACTATAGGATAATTTGCAGGCCTGAATTAAATTCAGAACCAGCATCAAGTGTGGTGGTTTCCGTCAGCCTATATCGCCATGGACACAAAACTTTTGATATAATAGTTATATGAGTTGTGACCCTGCGACCGTACTTGTGTTACTGAATTTATGAAGTGATTATTTTTTAAACTGACATTCATATTATACTTTTTGTTACGCTAACAACTTTCCTTATCTTCCTGGGGACATGTATAAGTCTTTTGTCTTATTTTCTTAGATGTTTTTTTTATCTTTGCTAACAGAAAAGTTGTTCTGCAGAAAGATGCTGAGTATACAATAAACCGAACATGTGAGCAACGACGACCTTTTATAGAAATTGGAAGCAAACAGTAAACTTATTCTTAACATCACGAAGAGTCAACTAAAATTACTGGGGCACGTAAGGAGAAAAGAGGTCTTGAAAAATCTGATACTCACAGGATAGATTGAGGGAAAGAGAAATAGAGAATGTCGGTGCGTGACATACTTGATGGCCTTGAACAAAAGGATAGTTGAACAGAGTTTGGGAGAAATAGCAAAAAAAAGACAAAATAGATTAAGGGCTACAAGGGAGTAGAAGATGTGGAAGGCCATGACCGCCTACGTTCTGAATAGGCACGGGATATATATGAAGAAGGGGCTTAAAAGTTTAAAATGCTGAAAAAATTACATAATTTCGTCCACCGTCCCTGTAAGGATCAACAGAAATTGATTAATACAGTCAGATTTTAAGGAAACTACAAACCGTAACATATGTCAAAGTGCAATTCAAAGCAATCTCTTCAGATAAAGATTGTTAAAACTAAACGCTTCTTCTTCCACCTAACAGCGCAAACATCTCGCTTTTTAATTTTTATTTTTTTTAATCTAAATATTAAAATATTTTCATCGAGGGCATATGGGAATATATTTTCCGTTGTGATATCTCTTATAACTATGACAGAATTCAATACCGAAGTTTTTGTCGCAAAGATTTTATCGTTGTTTAAAAAAAAAAACTACTCTTGAGATTTTTGTTTGCAGGATTTTTGCTGATTAGACAATAAGTCTCAAAAATCCGTTTTGACTGTTAATCCGTATGAAGAGAAATTTACTGATACGGAAATCAAGACTGCTTTTTTGCACAATCATATAAATAACCACAATATATGTGCATAAAAATACAAGGCATAAAATTGCCATTACAAGTAAATCTGTTTCGGAGTCGATATGCGGGAAATGAATTTGGCTAGACATGTGATATATATATATATATATATATATATATATATGAAGAAATATATATATATATATATATATATATATATATGAAGAAATATATATATATATATATATATATATATATGAAGAAATATATATATATATATATATATATATATATATATGAAGAAATATATATATATATATATATATATATGAAGAAATATATATATATATATATATATATATATGAAGAAAATATATATATATATATGAGAAAAAATATATATGAAGAAATATATATATATGTATATATATATGAAGAAAAAATATATATATGAAGAAAATATATATATATGAAGAATATATATATATATATATATATATATATATATATGAAGAAAAAATATATATGTGAAGAAATAAATCTTCAGGAGTGCTATATTAATGGGATAAAGTGTTTAATATCAGATATAGAGCGTGTGTAAATATAAAAGTGAAAATATAAGTCAACACTCAGGCCTGACGATTGCATCTAGCACGAATCAAACTGTCACCTCTAAATGTTGTGTTCTATGTTCACTTATATATATATATATATATATATATATATATATATATATATATATATATATATATATATATAAATATATGTATATATATATGTGTGTATGTGTGTGTATATATATATTTATATATATATATATATGTATATATATATATATATGTGTGTATATATATATATATATATATATATATATATATATATATATATATATATATATATATATATATATATACATATATATACTGTGTGTAAGAGGAAAATTGTCAAAATCGTGTCAAAGCAAATTTGCCAGTTGGTTAGAACTGGTGTATCGTAGAAATAATTAAAGATATCTTACTGGAATTCTCCGAGTTATTTATATCACTATTGGACCAGTAATCTGAGTAAATATTTGTGACTCACACAATGCATATATATATATATATATATATATAGATAGATAGATAGATAGATAGATATATAGATAGATAGATAGATAGATAGATAGATATAGATATATATTATTTCAAAGGTTATTATACTGTATATTTTATAGCTGATAAATACTGTTGACTTTAGTCAATAATAATGTATAATTACTCTCTAAGTTTAACACAATAATCTTGATGAAATCGATCATAAACGAAAATAATATGTTCAGGATTAATTAATTAGCTATGAAACAGAAGTCCATGAACGATTGAAATTAAGTTCAAATATCTAATTCCAGAAGCATTTTCCAACATATTCAAGATATTCTTCGTACACTTTAACCTTTGTATATGTGCTGATGTAACAAGCTGCTTCACAGGTTTCACGTACGATTTCATTTTCAAGACTTTTTCACTGCTCTTTGGATATTTTATGAAATTATTCACCGTTCTGTTGATGGTTCTAGAATGGACTTTGAAGATGGGAGCCAGAGTATCAGTGTTGGTAACATTACTGAAAGCCTGAATGATCTTTTTTTTTCTTTCGTCATTACTCATTTGGAAAGACAGTGGGGCTGAAATAAATAAAAAAAAAAACATTAACCTGTTTTCTTTTTAGCTGAATAACTCAGAAGATTTTTAGTGGTTCTTACAACAAATGGTGTCAAGATAGTAAAACGTTTTATCTGTAAATCCGGAAAAAAGAAACTCAATAAGTTAAGTATGCTTTTTTAGATATTTTGGGGGATGAGTAATTATGCTGTTACACGATTTGCCCAATTTTGAAGTTACGTCGGATATGTAAATATATATGTGCGTGTTTGTGTGTTTGCCTGTGGGTGTGAGTGTGTGTGTGTGTGAAAATATAAATGTTTATAAATCAAGAACAGTTACAGGAAAATCTATGACAAAAAATAAACAAAAATTAAATTTAAATTTTAAATTTCAGGATCCATCGTACGCATGTATAATCACATCAGATCAACGTAAATATCAGAAAAAATATTTTCGACATTGTCATAGATGTTCGCAATATATATATATATATATATATATATATATATATATATATATATATATATATAAAGAAATAGATGTTAGACGCAGATAATTATTTATACATATATATATATATATATATATATATATATATATATATATTTTAATTAAAAGGTGCAAATATAATTTATAAATTCATGAATCATTCATACAAAAAACAAATATAGAGGTTAATGATTTAAATGCCGAGAATACATCGTCGCAAACAATATAAATAAGATACATCAACCCCGAACCTGTATATGAATGATATGATCCCCATTTATAAATTCCAGTTGCATATGTAGGAACAGACGAAAGCTTGTAAAAATTAAAAAGAACTTACGCAACAGGAATTTATAAACGGGGTTCATATCCTTCATATACAGGTTCGGGGCTGATGTATCATATTTATATTGCGACGATGTATTCTCGCCACTTAAATCATTAACCTCTATATTTGTTTTTTGTATGAATGATTCATGAATATATATATATATATACATACATACATACATATATATATATATATATATATATATATATAATATATATATATATATATATATATATATATATATATACATATATATATATATATATGCATGAGATATGCGTAGACTATATAGAAAATAAGTATTTCAAAGCTCACCAGCAACGTCAGATATCTACTGAGTCTAACTATATATGTATATATATATATATATATATATATATATATATATATATATATATATATATATATATATATATATATTGTGATATTTTTTATATTTATAATTTTTTTTTAAGTTCATACGTTCTTTTTATCGATACAAATATTTAAGTAAATGCTATGCTTAAAATATATGAGAAAATCATGGAGAATTGTAGTTTAAAAGCAGTAATATCGACCTTACTAACCGAAAAAAATCTCACTGAGTCTGGATATTCCCTGAAAAAAAAAAAAAAATATATATATATATATATATATATATATATATTTATATATATATATAGATATATATGTATAGTGAGTTCTGCACAAAATGTTCTCATTATTTTACTTCCTACAACTTACTGATTGTCATTAAAAATCTGAGTAAATATTTTTGACTCACACAATGCATATATATATATATATATATATATATATATATATATATATATATATAGATAGATAGATAGATAGATATAGATATATATTATTTCAAAGGTTATTATACTGTATATTTTATAGCTGATAAATACTATTTAATGTATAAAAATATGGCGTCTATTTCAAATATAATATAATATATATATATATATATATATATATATATATATATATATATATATATATATATATATATATATATAAATAATGACAAAAGAGGAGACTTTAGAAATCCATGGTAATATTTTATTTCGTAAGATCGATTAAGCAGTTTTGTCTCATCAGAACAAACACTTTCACAATAATAAATTAAGTTTTAAAAATTCGTACAGACACAAATGAAAAAGGAATTTTTTAAACATAAGTTGGGTTTTAAAATAAAGTTTTAATATGGGGAAAGGAAAATGAGAAACGAGTAAAGAAGTGAAGAAACAGTCTGTCTGTGGATGACATTATATATATATATATATATATATATATATATATATATATATATATATATAAAAGTGAACATAGAACACTTAGAGGCGGCAGTCTGTTTCATGCTAGACGCAATCGTCAGGTCACGGTTGTTGTTATTTTTCTCGGCTTTTATTTTGTGGTATTTATAAATATATGATTGTCTTGTTGATGCTTTTTTAAATAATTAAATTGCTTAGTTATACAAATAAAATATTTTTGATTTTAAAATAGTAATCACTTTAAAATCTAAATCACAGCTTGGGAATAAATGGAAATGAACAATATATAAGAATATGTAAGCAATGCATATTTTCATAACATATTCTAAAAATCGAACAAGTATGAATGTTTTTTTCTCAGATATTTAAATCTTCATAAAAAATAAAATAATTCGATTTGTTATCTTCAATAATCGATTTATTTGCTCATCTGTATTGAGTATTTTATGAAAAATTGTTAATCTGCAACAGAAAAATTGATTTTTTTACGCTTTAATAATTATTTAATTATTTATTTCAGTTACTAACATACAATAATATTCAAATAAATTATAATACATACATACATATATATATATATATATATATATATATATATATATATATATATATATAAATGTAGCAGAAATTATTTTTCTTAAGTCTAGATTTAGAAAACCAGTCTGTTTTTCTTGCACGTATATTTTCTCTACAGCTTGAATTAGATTTGTCTGAATATTACCTTTAATTCGAGAATGTTTTAAAATGAAAACGAGTCTCGTGGCGCTAAAAAAGCGGGTTCCGTTTACTGGTATCTAACTTTGTGTTTTGTGTTTACGCCGGTAAATGTATGATGTAAAAAGTACAAATAGCACTAGCCTTGGCCCTGACATGAAGATTTTTTTTTTTTAAATTTTAAATTAGGATTAAAAACAATTTTCTTTGTTCGCATATGATCACAGTATCACACTTATTGTCACTTCTCCAGCCACTCGTCTCAAATTGTTTATTAAACATGTCTTTTTCTTGTACACATGTAAACAGGACAAAAAGACAAGAAAAAAAATCTGTGTTGTGTCAAAATTACTATTGTTACTTGGCAAATGAGCCTTTGAATGTTTTTATCTTTTACTGTGTCTTGGCGCCTCAAGCACCGACAGCAAATACTTATTTTAGGCTTACGGTCATATTACGATGAAACACCGTTTCTCGTACGTCGAGATTCGACAGTACCAAGATGGCTGACAGCTTGGGAAAACAAGGTGCTGTATGTTTTGATATGAGTCTGGTGCAATGGATATAGACAGGGAATTGGAAGTTGGACAACTAAATTCCCATTCCAGACTGGTTCCTTAAATTCAGTTACGCGAGAATACTCTTTGGAAACTTATGGGTCCACGTCTTCTCCCCACTACAGCTATGAGTTATTTAGTAGGATTTGTATCAGAAAAGCATTATTATCAAAAAAATTCTTAGAATCTAAAAATATTTTCTAACTTTAAATAACCTGCAAAGGGTTGATAAGACGTAAATACAAATCCATAGATAAGATTTAAATAGAGTGCTTTTTTGTTTTCATTTTATATTAAACTTTTTAAAAATTTCAAATATGTATCATAATATTGTGCGGGAATTACGGCTATATCACATTAAATCACCAGTTTCCGTATAAGGAGCGTGATCAGTACCTAGATGGGTGAGCGCTTGGGAATAACAGGTGGTGAAAGATTGGATGTGTGGGTGCCATAATAGATAATGACTCGAAATGTTTAAGCGGAGAACCAAGTTTCACTTTCTGTTGGGAAAGTTGTAATCATTAGCTGCAAATACTCTTGAGGAAAGTATGAAACCACATCTTCTATCCCTTCATGGGATGGGTTAATTTGTTAATTATTCAACGTGATATGACCGTAGGTCTAAAATAAGTATTTCCTGCCTAGACAGTAAAACATAAAAGATTCAAATGTTCATTCACTTTTAGCTCGACTAGACTCTCTTCCATTTTAAAACTTTCTCGAATTAAATGTAATATTAAGACAAAGCTGATTCAAGCTACAGAGGAAAAATATATTTTTCAACAAAAACAGACTGGTTTTCTAAACCGAAACTTAAACAATATATATATATATATATATATATATATATATATATATATATATATATATATGAAGATGAGCCATCCTCAGAGTGTTTATACAACCGTGAAACAAAGATATCCACCGTCAAACAATGATATTTTGTTATTTTGACAAAGAAAATTTCTATGCGACAATAACTGTTGCGGAATGTGAGCCGACAGCTTAGGACTGAATTAATAAAAAAAAAATCGAAATGTTGGACAATTACTATCTATTTTCACCAGAAATTAAAGCAAACATTCGACATTAGAACGGTTTATGGTCAGACATAATAAACCTTCATTGTTTGTATGTTATATGTAATAATATTTGTTTCAAGAAATACGTACAATTACCCCAAAATATTCATTTTACACAAATCTATTAATCAATGAATCAATAATAATTTTAGCTATGAAGCAAAACTCCCCGTGAGGTTTAATTTAAACGCACGAAATGATATTCCCATTTATATATCAAACTAATAGTGGTTAAGAAAATGACAAAAAATTGAAAACAAGTCACTCTTTTCGTTTCGAAATCCGAAGACACAAAGCGAAAAAACTATGTAAATTCTTAAGAAATAGAAAAAAACAAAAACAAAAGAAAACGATAGAATTAAAGAAAAGCGTGTTCAAATGCTATATCATATCTATCCTCCTTGGGCACCTCGGCGTGGTGTAATGGTTGGCAAGCATATCTCGCTAGATCAGTTACGACTGAAAATTGAGTTCGCTCCTCACTTGGTGTTCCATAATTTCGGCTTTGTCCACATCTAAGCTCAGTTTAGAAAATAATCATATCTATCCTCCTGTACGGCAATGAATGCTGAACAATATTCTCACAAATGACCAATAATTTATGTTTACATGCAAAAACTCGTCCGCACAGACTCATTCACACACACACACACACACATATATATATATATATATATATATATATATATATATATATATATATATAAACACACGCATTCATTATTTTCATAAGCGTTATTATAGTGTAGCACGTGTTAAGCTCCAAACGTTTAAAAAGACATATGCCTCTTGGCCTGCCTATTTCAATCTCAAGAGCATTCACTCTTATCTTGGACAAAACACTTCCTAGGTTTCGCCCACATACAGACAAATCCGACAAAAAAAAACTGTTCATATAAACGGTATTTTATTGTGTGCAAGTGTTACGAAGTTACTATTAAAATAATGTATATCCTCATAAGAAATAGTATCTTAAGAAAAACAAAGAATTCATTAATATATTCAATTGCTTTTTACGTTTCCGATACAAAAATAAAAGTAGGTTAACATAGACTACGATATATCCAAAAGAGTGATGTACATTTTTGAGTCGTATTTGGTCTTGTTTTGATTTAAGGACAAACTTAGCTAAACGGTAAAGCACATCTAGCTAAAATATAGTTTCTCCAAAAAAAAAAAAAAATAAAAAATTAGAGAATGCAAGTTTTATCTCCCTTGATTTGGGAGATTTTCTTTAATAAGATTTTCGAATAACTAGTTCGGTTGATTATAAATAAACAGATAATTCAAACACATTTACCTAATAAATAACATATATAGCTATAATACGTTACAGTATTATAATCAAACGAAAAAAATTGTTTAGTGTTGCAAAAAAAAAAAAGCAGTCTGTTGAGAGCCATGATCGCCCACGGCACATCTAGAAGTGTAAAAAGCAGTGGATTAACAACGATAAATCCCCACAACCGACCCTGAAATCATGTTCTGCAGAATCATAGGGTATTACACATTTAGAGTTAGTCTTTTCTATATTCATTATTAATTATTGGCAGCTACAATTTTAACAACATTAGGTAATCATATACAGATGACAGTGTTGATAGCAGACACGGTAGGGAAACTACAGCAAACCTTAGATAAGATTGTAAACTGAAGATAAAATAAAGGACAATCAAAAAAGAAATATCCGTTGGATTTAAAACGAACGTATGTTTGTCAAAGATGCGAATTAAAAACTGGAGATACCAAAATCAAGCAAGAACAAAAATGTAAACTTCTTTGAAGTGTTTTAGCAGACGACGCCGAAATTGCGCATTGGGATATAATGCCTTCCAAAAGCTAAGCAAAGTACTAAGAAAAAGGAAAATTTCGTTAGAAACAAAGAAAAGAGTACTGAAGAGTTAAGTAATATCAGCTCTCAACTTGATATCAATGGTAACGAGACAACCATTTACTCCTGCCTCGCTAGTAAATCTGATCAGATCGATGAGGTCAAATTCGTGGTTAGTCTAAAAAAGACCTTCAGTCTGTTGTGAACAGGGGCAAAGGATAGCGTCTTAATCATAATGTCACCAAAACAAAATCGCTCCCTATTAATGATAGGAGTGACCTCTTTTCTGCTTTCCATCTGCAAGGCTGATACTAACCTTCAGGGGAGTGATTCGTTGTGCCGTATCTGGTTAACATTCTCGGTTGATATGAACAGCAATGACTATATTGGATCCATTACTAGGTCAGCTTGCAAAGAAGGTTGGTTCACTGTATCGTGCCAGACAAGTTTTCTCTTCTAAATGTATCTTACATATTTATAAATCTACCATTTGTCCTTATCTCGTTTATTGCTGCCACATATGGTCCGCTGTTCCTGATTTATATTTCATAATCACGTCGAGAATTCTTCTCAGGTTCTCCTGACTCGTTTCTTTCCAACCATCTCTGTCAGACATCACCGTCGGCAGGTCCTCCTTATATGGAAACCAGAGTCATCTACAAGTTGGTCAATGTAGGTATGATGAGGTCTTCCAACCGATCTTTTGCCGCACATGTGTTTCATAGAAGGGTGTCACACACAAGTTCTGACTTACTTCTCCAGGAGTGACCAACTAGCCGAAGCCTTCTCACTCTTAGCGAAACTGAGATAGGAGGAAGGTGTCCATACAGGTTTTTCTCGGACGGGAGTTTCTTCCAGTTGATGCCCAATGCAACACATAATATCCTTATGTAGATTCCGTCAAATTGAATTTATATAATTATATTGACATCTAGTGATTCTTAATAAAATCCAAGACCTAATATTATTGCTCTTTGGGCCTGACATCTCGGTTTCAATCACTTTTTCATCACCATAAAGTAGCTTTCTTCTGCCTTTTCTATTAATACTTTCATGCTAACTGATCTGATCAGCTCTATGGTACCTAGATTCTATGAATTTTAGCACAATACTAGATTAGTAACAATATCCCATTGGTTTACATTTGAATTGATGAGATGTAAGCGTAAGTTCTATGCGAACAATTTCTTTTCTCGTACTTCTTGCTTGTGTAACTCTCTTCCGGTTTCTTTCTTTCCGGACAACTTTCATCTTCAGCAATTTAATTTCAATATCGATCCGTTATCTACTGTTTCTTGATTACACCTCTATTGATCTCGCTCATTAATTATGTTTTTTTTTTTCTAATTCTCTGTCACACAGTTAATTTTTTGTGCCTTTGTGGCTTAACTGACTTACTTGGGGCGAATTAATTTTTTTTTAAAAAGTTCCCCTGTATGGCAATTAATGCAGGACAGTCGTATCGTATATGAAGACGAGCTTTTACAGAAGGATGCTGGAGATAGCAAGGATTGAGCACGTGAGCAACGACGAAGTTTTAGAGAAAATCGCAACAAAAATGGCGCCCATACTTAACATCAGAAAGATACATTGTAATTTATAGGAAAAATAATGAAGATAGAGGCTTAGGAAAGTTTAAAATTCGCAATTCATTGCGTAACCTTGTTTAAAATGCTTGTGTAAATAGTTGCCAAAACAGGGAAATAACAAAAAGAAAAAAAAATTACTAAGAGCTACAACGGGCATGAAATTGTGGAGAGCCATAATTGCCCACGTCCTGAAAGGACACAGCACAAAGAAGAAAAGAAGAAGAAAAATGGTAAGGAAACTCTAAATGCATATTTATATATCATGCAGCAAGAAGGTTCCGATAAAAGTTTAGTCGAAAAGCGCAAAGTGCTTATAAATTAAAAAAAAATGTTTTTTCATCTATGGTAACAGCACACAGGAAAAAATAACACCGGAAAAAATGAAACTAGGTTTATCTGTTCTACATATCCGCCATATTCACCTGACCATGCACCAAACGACTATTATCTTTTGGGAAATTAGAAAGATCGTCGAAAACTTTCTCGCATTAAAAACAGCGGAAATTTACTAAAAATGCTTCGAAGAGATGCTGGATAAGAAGCAACAATCATAAATAATTTCGAATATATTAATGAATAAAACGGAATTGTAGTTTATTATTTCGAAGAATATAGTTGATAAACAAATACAGAAATTATTTATAACTTAACCCCCATGCATATATATGCGTATCGGGGTGGTCTATGTATGTATGTGTGTGTGTATTTACATGTGCAAGACGCGCGTACAAGTGTATACGCCCACACGCATACTTTCTTTTCGTTAAGTTTTGTTGAATCTCTCCTTTTTTTTTCTTTTGCTAAATGGTTTTGAGCAAAAGTTGTTTTCTTCCTCATCTCGTACGGCAACATTTACCTAATGAAATCATTTAAAAAGAAAAAAAAAAAAACAACCCCCAAAACCCAAAACAAAACAAGAAAACGAATAAGGTACATGCAGGCCACTTAGAGCACAGGCCAAGTGATTACCCGCCAGGTATCTTTAAGGAAACTACATTTTTATTTTTCTTCTCCAAGTTCTGACTTCGTTTTTAGTGCATATTCTTTTTTTTTTAAATTTTAGATTTTTTCTGGCTTGTTTACCTTGATTTATTCGTATGTTTTTCGAACGCGTATTTATCAAGCTTAGTTTAATATAACACGCTACTAGAATAGCTGAAGTTAACACAGGAAGATCGTGCTGCGCACATTTTCCCAAGTAGTGCCTTCAGCATATGGTGACAGATTTTTTCTTTTTTAATTTTAAAATTAATAACCGTGCGGTGGAGTAGTTAGAACCTTATTAGTTTGAACAAAAACCCCGTTTGCATATCGTACCCTGGCAATTTGTCAGGGCGTTGACAGTATGGACCAGAACAGACGACCCCAGCATGCGGTAAGGTTGGGAAATATATGAAAAATATGTCAAGAATAACCTAAGCATAGTGAATGAACCTTTCACTCAGAATATTTTATAAACTTTTGTCATATGTCAAAATATAGCATGTGCTCAATGTCATGGATAGACAATATGTTTATATAAAAGTGGACATTGAGTTCAAAATCCAGCGGCGATAGTCTGTTTCATGCTTAAAAGCATGTGTTCTGGTCTGGATCGACTATTTATATATGCTGGTCAATGTTGTATTATGGGTAGTTTTTTTGTATTATCCTAATGGTTATTGGATGGGCGGTAACGGTCATGTTTCAAATAAATCTATGGATTATTGAGTGGAAATAATTGTGGATCCGAATGCAGTTTTGTATTAATTTTATAGTGTTGTTTAGTATATTATATATTCATTATTACTTATTGATAAATTTCTTATATATTTTAAGCAATATTACGTTTGTTTGTGTTTATGTGTGCATTAATAGTTTGTTATTTTGTTTATTATTTATGTAATGTATTTACTTATTGATTTGGATTATTTTGTCTTATATATTTATTCATTTTTTGATTTTTTTTCGCTCGTTGTCAGTTTTGTGTCTACATTTTGAGATGAATTCTGGTCGCTAAATTAGTAATTTTTATGGAAAGTAATTATAACTGTTTATTCCTCCTTAGGATGTGTATTTTTTTGTATGCTTAAATATTTAATCAAAACACGGAGGACAATCTATTAAGTATTAAATGATTCCTAACTTTAAATCATTGACGCTGTATACAACGCCATTTTTTTAAAAAAAGTAACTCGATATATTTTTAAACTAATTGCGCAGAACATTAGTTAAATCTCTATCTATAAAAGGCAGGATGTGTGTGTGTGTGTGCGTGTGTGTGTGTGTGTGTGTGTGTGTGTGTGTAACGAATGCACGGCCACAATTTTCGACGGATTCGCACCAAAATCTACGTGCACATGCTCCAGGTTAGCGAGAAGGCCAAGACCGACTTTGCATTTCCCAACTCCCATCTATAGTGGAAATAACCGATTTTTTCATGCTTCTACGGCAGTTTTCATGTAGTTTGCGGCCATTTTCTACTGGCCAGAGTGAGAGCCAATAGCTGGCTGCCACGAATCGGCAGGAAGATTCTATTGTCCAGCGTGAAAGCCAACAGCTGACTGACACGAATGTTAACTAGCATGCTAGCACGCAAAAAAAAAATCGATAGCTGCATTCGTCACAAGTGGGAAAAATTTAAATCTGCACTTTTTTTAAATGGCACTTTTTCCGAATTGGTTCATTCGCTTGCTTAAACTCAACGTTGATTCAGATTTCGCAGAACTGGGTTCGGTGTGAAAAAGTATTCGTTGCTAACATTCTTTTTTCATTCGGTTTTTCCAGTTACGAGTCATTTTTTAAAGCTGATCGTTTTGTGTTCATTTTGTTTAATTCTTTTTTCGAAACAGATTTAATGTTTAGTATAGAGCTTAGAACATATTCGTCGTGTGAGATAGGCAAGAATTAAGGCATGTAGCAACATCAGCACGGCAAAGGGCACTCCTTCAAAGGCAAGGAAGGGCCAAAATATTTTAAGTCAAGTGATAGCGATTGCTGTATGAGTCGTACGATTTTTGAATCAAGCATGGGCATCGCTGGGCCATGCTGCTAGTAAATGGACATTTAAAAGAGTTTCTCGTCTCACGCTTACCAGCATTACCCCCAAAATTAGTTGGCGTTAACTTTAAAAATTTATAGAGAGTTCGCGAAATGTTTTCAGAATTTTCTATTGCCTATTATTAGGTCTGAACGGAAAATGAAATAAATACGACGTAGAAAACCATTTCTGACCTAATGAATAGAAGTGTTGGTTGAGTAACCCAAAGAGTATCTCGATCCGAAGAGTTCTGAGTTCAATAACTGACCACAGCAGAGAGGACAAAAACTTGGAGAGTTGAGTTACTAAAGGGCATTAACAGAAACTGAGATATCCAAAGTAACCATGAATAGCAGAAACACTTGTGCTAATATTACCGCGAACAGGAATTCACTGGAAGAAGTGTCCAGTTTTAAATACTTAGGAGCAATCTTGTCTAAAGATGGTACCTGCAACTCCGAAATCCGACGGATTGCTGCAGCTATGACAGCGATGGCCATATTTGCAAAAATATGGAGTATCAAAATCAGCTTTCAAAAAAGTACAGACTGTACAAATCGCTGGTAGTTTCCATTGTCCTATATGGATGTGGATCATGAAAACTATTGACAGAAACAGAGCGAAGGATCCAAGCGTTTGAGAACAAATGCGTGAGAAAACTCCTTGGCATCTTCTACTGGGAACATAAAACCAACGAGTTTGTGTAGAAAAATGGTTGAAAGTTTTATGGGTTACCAGGAACCTCTTCTCGTCACTGCCAAACGTAGAAAAATGGCGTGGTTTGGACTTGTTACAAGGCACAGCAACCTATGCAAGACCATCGTGCGTGGCACGGATGAAGATGTTTGTAGGAGAGGACGCCAACTTAAAAACTGGTTGGACAATGTCAAACAATGGACAGGTATGACTATATCAGAATTGCTGATGGCTGCTATTGATAGACCGTTGTGGAGGAGATTCAGTGCGGGTTCTGCATTCGGTTCCCCTCTATGATTACAAAAGTCAAGGAGATGATGAAGATGATAATGATGATGGTGAGATATAAAAACAAAAACTATGGCACGTGGAACTGGAACAATCTACCTCATGTGCTAAATAAAGTGTTCGATTCCAAATTCCAGTCTATATCAACCTGACGAAAAACGGAGATGGCAACAAAGATGAGGACAATAGTCCGAATAATGTAATAGAAAACCACTAATTTTAATATATAAATCTGTCGACGTTCGTACATATAGAATAATTGACATAAGAATAATATTAAATGATTTGCCAATATATATATTTACGTGAATTTGTAAGTTTAACTGGTAACCGTATTTACTTGTGTATAAGCCGACTTCATGTACAAAGGCGATCCTTGAATTTTTGCATGGATTTTAACCCCTCCAGAAAAATGTGTACCTTTGTATAGTGCAACCGTCACCGAAAATGTTTAACCTCTTCAAAAGAATTACCTATGTATTAATACGATTTCTCACATATTGTAAGGACATAGATTTTTTTTTTCTTTTAAGTCAATCAAACAATTTTCTGAGGAATCTTGTATACAGCCCATTTGAGTCAATTTAATGATCAGGATTTTCAGGATCCTGTCTTCAGCCCGATTTTGAATTGGCAAATATTAAATTTTGTTAGTGATTTTAGATAATCATGAAAGTCCTTTGAAGAAATTTTGACTTCGTGGGAGTAAAAATTATCGCTGGCTTCCTAACAGTTTTGTCCACCCAATATCACCCACATAAGGTTCGTTAATGGTATTCTAAAGCTGAATATGTGGTCTCCTTTTACTGAGCCTAAGTAGACGGATAGGGGTGGTGGGACTCTAGCCAATATCCCTATAAGCAGTCAGTGAGGAAAAGACCAGCGGTGAGTAAGCAGTCACCGAGACGGTCAGGAAGTGAGTGTAAGGATCCTTTCCTCCGTGGTCGGACGTTAGTAAGATTACAGGACTTCACCTTCTCACTGTCGATTAAGTGATAAATCGTACTGCTTGCTCTTTTCCAATCAGTGTCTTGGAAAAAAAAAACATTTGTCGTCATTCTTTGTTGAATCTGATCACGGCCAGTGAGACAAATCTGTGAACATAGCGTGCCGGGTTTATATGCATACACAGCCGAACTTGGGTGTCACCACAGCTTGTTTCTAGCGTAAACAAATAATCATAAAAAAAAAATACTATACTCGAGCATATACGGTATTTTCATGCCATGTGTTGAGAAGGCTTCAGACCAAAACAATCAATTCATAAAATTATTATTTATATCAATGGGATTGTGAAAATTACTTTCATTTTTCATGAAAAATGGTTTATGTAATAATTATTCATAAAATACTTAGTTTATTAGATTCGTTAATTACTTTTGCTGCAGAAAAAAATGGCAATCTACTGCGGGAAAAAACTGCTTCGCCATTCATGTATCGAAAGATACATGATCGTCCAAGCATGTATTACGTATGGCACTTAAGTGACTAAATTATTTTTATTCCCAAAATGATACGCTTATCACGTTGAAACTACAGTTTTTGTACGATCAGCGGAATTAAGCAACGTCGAGCCTGGTCAGTACGTAGATGAGTGACTGCCTCAGAATATCAGCTTGGACGTGCAACTGATGTAATGGCTCGGAATTATTAATCAGTGAGGTGAGTTCCTATTCCAGCTGGATTTGTTATAGTCACTTATGCGCAAATACACTTTTGGAAGGTTGGGACCGATATCTTCTCCCCAAACCTATGGGTTAATTAGTAAGAGTTGCATATCTATTATTATTCACCTCCGCTCCACAATCTAAATATGTTTTCTAGCTTTAAATAAAACATGAAAAGGGGTGATAAATCGTGGAAAACGAATCAATCAATAATAATATGTTTTAACAACCCGAGAAAAATATATGCAACTTTAACTGCTCGTTTCCGCGTATGGCCGTCAGCTAGATTGGCAATCTAATTCCTCTTTTCGACACAGTCTAACGCCCAATTGTGATACTTCATCACCCACAGAACCAACTCCCTACACGCAAGCCGCTTGTGGCGCACTGGGAGACGCCAGCGTTCGTCTGGTGACAAGCCACAGGCCGGTCTCTAGCGTTCCGTCAGTGATAACATTGCCGAGAGGAACACGGGACAGCAAGCCGCCAGGGGTAAACGATAGTGGCATGCCACCCAGTGGTAGATTGGTGGTTTTCGTGTAGGAATGAGGTTTATACTTCAACTATACTGAGCAAGTTACAATTTCTAGGCGAGAATGCATCAAATAGCTCGATCAGCAGTTGAACAAGGTCTGACACTTCAAAGCCTCAGTCCCGATGACTTTTCACTTCGTGGGAGCAAAAATTATCGCTGGTTCCCTAACAGTTGTGTCCACTCACATAGGGTTCGTCTATGGTATTCTTCTGATGGCATTTTCCACCTGTACGGAGAACTTGATTCGTCTCCCCAGGTCTTTTAAAGTAAACATCTCTTTCACAAACAGCCAGATTAAAGCCCAGATTAACACCACTCCCATAGGCGCCTATAGTTGGGTCTAATATAGAATTAACCCCAGCGTCTGATCAAGTCTAGTATACTTTATAACTCGGTGTATGAGAGTTATAAATTATCCTCCTTTAGTCCAGAGTATAGCCCCCTTTACTATCAATATTAATAACTGTTTATCTTAACCACAATTATATGGGATGGCTTTAGTTTGTAAAAATTTAACAATGGCTGATATTAACCTATTCAAATGGTAAGCCCATATTGGGTAACCGTATATGTAGGCATAGAGAAATTGGGCCAACTAATGCGCTACCCAAGGAATGAAAAAAAAAAAAAAAAACATCGAGGGCCGTAGAATATTTACAAGAAATGTCTATGGATATTTTTTAATCAGTTCATCTCAAACAAGCCAATAAAGCCACGGAGACGCAAGGGGTTACTGAGCGTACAAGAATATGAGAAAAGGAAAAAGCTTTATTGAGGAGAGGGAACAACAGATATGAAGAAAACAGAATATAACGATTGATAATACATTTACAGTTTTGAAGGTCAAAGTTGGCTGGAAAAGCAAGAGGCCAGAAGTGAGTTTTACAAGGGAGTAGTGCGACAGATGAAACTGCTAGTATAGAAATTACGGTTACATCTAGTCATTTCAAATGTAAAAGGATGAGACCTAGCTGCCAATCTAGTACTGCGCTTAAATTCGTAAAGTCGAGGTAGCAAAATGCAAACAATATTTATTTTGCAAATTCAAACATGTGGCACAAGATCAAAGTGGGGAAAGGGAAGACTCGTCTTCAGTCTGCCTTATCTTAAACTTAGCTAGTCACAATTACTGACCCAAACATATTACAACATATTCTTAATTACCATTCAGGCACCAGATACCTAAAAGTTTCTATGAAGTCTTAACTACATGCCACAGATACAATTTTTCTGGGGTGGGGTGGGGGGCTTAATGACAACATTTTTTTTTCTCCAAAGAGCAAAGTTCATCAGAATAATTACCATGAAAATATTTATAGAAAAGGGAAGTTGCATTTTTGCAGTGGGTAAGTGATTGAAACCGAGATGCCAGGTCAGGACCTATAACACTGGAGATTCTTCTTTGGATTTTATAAATCACTAAATACGTAAAAGAAACACCAGACAAGATGTGCCAGGAATATTCAATGCATTAACGAATGGTAGACCTATAAAAGTGTAAGATAGATTCTGGCCAGAATGATTGTCTTTATTGTCAAGAAAAATATATCATACTAAATGATTCACGATGTGCCCACCTACTGTCTACGTCTAAAATAACGTGCATCTTATTATATAGTAAAAGAAGGAGACTTATTCTATAATAGAGGTTATATTTTAATCCAACTTTAGAAATCTAATTTTAAAATAACCTACCCTAAAGTAAGCCTAATTCTACTCTAAATTAGGCTATACGCACAGTCTTATAAATGCAATTATAATATTTTATGTACTTAGCCACGCAGTCTTTGTATGTAAAAAAAAATGACGAACCATATAGATTTGATTTTTTTCGTGTTAACGACTTTATTTGAGAGACATGACTCTTTTCGATTCATAACTGACTTAGCAAAAGAATTCAGGCAGTAGCCTTACGTTGACAATCAAGCCTACAGGATCTAGTGTGTCTTGTTATTTAACGCATGAAAGGGGAAAGAAAGGAGGGTTCATATTCTGTCAACAATATTTGCGCCTAAATGAATGCAACGAACTCGAATGGAATTCAAACTGATTCCGAGACTGTCTATCCAACGTCTCGCATAAACACGCTGTCAGGTATTCCCAAATGGTCACCCATCTTGCTACTGACCAGGTTTCCCGTTGCTTGACTTCGCTGATCAAACAAGAATCATTGTTTCAATGTGATATGCCTGTTGCTACCAAAAATATTATTTAATAAAATATTTTGTTGTTAACAAAAATTTTAATAAAATATAAGAAAATATAATCATAAAGAATTTTTATTTTATATGAAGTACAGTTTTCAGTTGACGATCGTTTATTTTTTATACAGAAAAAAAACAATTTCCTACAACTTCAATCGGAAAGATTAACGGGTCTATGTAATAAAATAAACGACTTTATATATGAGCGAAGCTAAAGAATTCACCTCATTCAGTGCACCGTTCATTTAATTCAAAACGCAGCGTTAATTTTGTTTTGCTTCCTCACTCGTCGAGAGAGCTTCATTATAATGGAAGACAACCGATAAAATAGGCCTTAACTGATCAACACGTATGCAGTTGATGATGCTGTCACACGATATCGTCCCAAAATCACTGAGGTCGAATCAAGTGTAAACTAGATCAAAAATTGAGAGAAGCAAATTGTAGTTGGTCTCCTGGGGGATATGTTTCATTTCAACCTCAGAAAGTATAAAATGAAATCTGTATATTCAAAATTAGAATGAAATTGAATGTAAAATGGGAATAAAAAAATTTAATGACGCCGGGAAGATGGTAGCGTTGTTTAGATTCGTTCCCGCCTTTTTACACGCAAAAGTGTTTCATCATTCGGGGAAATGTAAAAGGAAATAAACATGTAATAAAAAAACAAAAACAAAAACAAAATAAGAATGAAGCGAAATAAAAGAGGAAAGAGATGGGATATAAAACAAATGGTCAGAGAGAGAGAGAGAGGGGGGATAGAGAAATAAAGAAGGAGGGTATGAATAGTGTAGAGAAAGAAAAGAAAGAAGAGAGAAAATAAATATTAGGTTGGTGCAAAAATAATGACGTAATAATGTCGTTTTTTGACGTTAAAAAATACGTCAAAAAACGACATTATTACGTCATTATTATAGATTGACGAGGAAGATACAGATATAAAAAGAGGAAAGAGAAAAGAGTGAAAGTTGTTTAAAAAACTGAATTGAATTAAAAAAAAAAGACAAACTTAAGAAGGACGATGTCGATGTAAATATAAAGCTACATTGTTAGTTATGCAATAAAATACCTAGATAATTGATTAATATTAGGTTGGTGCAAAAATAATGTCGTTTTCTCACAACTGTTACTATGTAAGAAAACGACATTATTTTTGCACCAACCTAATACAAAAAGTGATATAAATATATTGTGGCATATGAAAACAGGTAGAGACGATATAAAGATAGCTATGATCACTTTATAAAAACTGGATGGTGGATGTAAACAAACGGAGACATGCTCAGCTAAGTGTCATAATTTTAATACATATAAGCAAATTAAAGACAGACGCAAACATACACGCGCGCACACTCATATATATATATATATATATATATATAATTAAGTTATAAGGAACTTGGCAAACCGAATTGGTAAATCCAAAGAGGATGAAATCCTGAGAGCTCAATGTTAGGACAGAGCTAATATGTGATGAAAAACAAACCACTTTAATGTACCATTACGATAATTTATTTCACCTAAATCCTTTTTTAAGGATTCAGGATCATCAGGTAAATCTTCCAACAACGAATTGAGAAAAAAAATGGGATTAGAAATTGGTGGGTAGTGTAATTTTTGTAATTTAATAGAGGGGGTTGAGAGTGGTAGTTAAACAGACAATATAAAGTATAGGGAGGGGTTAATTTTATATCTCTCTTAAGTATGTTTTACATACTTAAGAGAGATATAAAGTATGTTTTACATACTTAAGAGAGATATAAAGTATGTTTTACATACTTAAGAGAGATATAAAATTAACCCCTCCCTAAACCCGAAGGAGTCTACGCCGAAGGGCGGAGTCTCTTTCGGGGAGGTAAACCGACACTGAACCCGTTTATACCGTTCAAAGGGCATATTTTTGGCCGAGCCGACGGACTCGGAGATCCCACGTTAAACTGGCCTTGTGTCACATGATACCCTCGTTGGGGGGTGACTAAATACTAGTGCTGACTGGTTCACTGTGTTGTCCCGGTCACACTCTTTATTTCATCTAAAGGTTCTGGAGGCACTTTACATAGGGTCCCTTAAGCCTTCTTTGTGTAAACAACGTGAGTGTTTGTTGGGGCTCGCTGTCATTTGTCTCTAGTTCATTTTGCTATTTTTTACTCGAATAACTTCCTTTTATTGTACAGTGTTAATTTTAAATTAAATCTCCCGTTGAAGCCTGAAGAGCGGGAGCGAAACCGGTTGCTTCGCCCGTTTTTAATATGTCTCGTAATATTAAGTTTTATACTTTTATTTCGATCATTAAATTTTGTACCGACAAAAATATCTTTAAATATATATATATATATATATATATATATATATATATATATATATATATATATATATATATATATATATATATATATATATATATATATATATACAACAGCAAATTTGTCCAATTGTATAACAACATAATTGCCCATCCTAAAAAATCTTTAATATCTAAAACAACACCAAACTAACTGAATTTGTTTTTTCCAAGTTTGCAAATAAAACGTTTAGCCATCGTAACCCAAAATGTTCGTTAAAATCACTGAAAAAATTCAGCATGAATTAGAACAGTTTAAAATCATTTCATTTCAGTTCCATTGTTTTCATAATTGAACAGGGGTGAGAGGAAAAAGGTCATTCAGGCCTCCAGTAATCGTACCAAAATTTATACTCTGACTTCCATCTTTAAACTCCATTCAAGAGAACGGTGAATAAGTTTAAAAAAAAAGAAGGAACATTCGTGACGAAAACTGGATCAAGACGTCACAACAGGAAGAGGGATCATCATTTCAGCTTAGAGCTAAAGATATCAATTAGAAAAGATTTAACCAAATCCCTACGACGTCTTGACAGTCCAAAGAGCTGTGAAAAAAGACTTGAAAGTGAAATCGAACGTGAAACGTGTGAGACACCTTGTTACACCAGGAAAGTTAGAAGGTTAGAACGGGTGAAGATCATCTCGAATAAGTTGGAAAATTACAATGGTATATATATATATATATATATATATATATATATATATATATATATATATATATATATATATATATATATATATATATATACCGAATTAACCAGTAGAGAAAACAATATTTATGAATAAAAATGACAATAGGAAAACTGGTAATTGCTGACGCGTTTCGTCCAGTGTGGACTTTATCAAAGCAAAATAAGAAAATTTTCGTTTTTTCCACATTGGACGAAACGCGCCAGCAATTACCAGTTTTCCTATTGTCATTTTTATTCATACATATATATATATATGTGAATTTTATTTCATATGCGATTCCGATGCTTAGCTGTGATTAATTAATGGTGAATATGTCATTTTCGTTTGTGATCGATTTCATCACGATTTTTCTGTTAACCTTGGTGAGTTAATTATATATTCTTAATGCGCAAGGTAGAGTCCAGTAGAGTTATAAAAACCTCGGGAAATTCCAGTAAGATATCTTTAATCATTTCTAAGATACAACGTTTCAAGTTTCAGATTTGAAACAAATATTTCTTACTTTTATTTTAAATATCGCAAAAAATAATTTACTAACACGAAGATGGGAGTATTTAACATGTGTTGAAAATTCGATGCGGAGGATGATGTTTTGATAGTGTAAATAATTTTTTTCTGTGGGAGAATTATTTGCATTACTTGCCTTTCTTTTACGATCTTTTTTTTTTTTTTAACTCCCCAAGAATGTTAAGAATTTCGGAAAATATTGAAAGCAATCTGTTTTATTGCATTATATATACATTGACTTTAAATATACCATAGTTACCAATGTTATTTTCTGATAATATCATGTATTGACAAGCTTTTCTACTTATGATTATTAAACATAGTTAACCTATCCTCTACAAATTAATACATAAGTTTAAAAGATTAAATGCTTTAAGAATTATTCTAATTAAAGATATAGAAAAATAAATCTTATAAATATTAATTATTCATAAAAAAAAATGTATTAAGATGTTTTTTTTTTTTCATAAAAGCAGCAAGTAATTTTCTAATTACATAACGTTAATGTTTTGTTACATTTATCCGTGCTGATATTCGTAAATGGGGGTTCTTTTTTAGAAACGGAAATTGATTTGAATTCTCCAAGGACTTCTCGTTATAAATAATATAAGTATTAAACCATACAAAATTGAATTTCTCGAAATTTCATAAAATTACATAAGTGGGTTGGGGGGGGGGATTGTAACGGGTGTGAAAAAGAAATATTTTTACCAAGATTTTCTAAAAAAGGAGCATTTCTAAAAATATGAATTCATTTGAGAATAAGTCTTGAAAGTTTCATTAAAATCTGACTATTATTTGATTTTTGCAAGAATTTCCAAATCAATGCGTTTTTCACCAGAAAAAGACGTTGAAATATTGTATACTTATTTATGGTTACACGCAGACGCAGAGAAAAAAAGACAATAATAAGCAGATTTAAAGTTCTAAAAAGGATTCCAAAATATAATTTAATAATGAAAAAAATCCTTTGGTCTTTTCTCTTAATAACAACATGATTTTGACGATAATTTTTTTTTTCTTTGGTTTGGGACATTTTTTCATCATGCATGCTCATTTTTTAGCGAATATTTGAAGATACCACTTTCTCTCTCTCGACATATATATATATATATATATTAGGTTGGTGCAAAAATAATGACGTACTAATGTCGTTTTTTTACGTTAAAAAACATCAAAAAACGACATTATTACGTCATTATTTTTGCACCAAACTAATATATATATATATATATATATATATAAAAAAAAGTGATAGAAATTAGGAGGATTTCAGATAATTATAATTAAGTAATTCATCGACTCTAGAACAAAACTCAACAGAATGAAGAGTGAACTGGACGGCTGTTTCGCCCTATGATTGGGGCTCATCAGCAGTGCGCGTCCACTACTTACAATTGAAACCCGGATAGTTATGTTATCAGGCAAACGTCATACCAACAGTTCCAACTGGCTTCGGACTCGGGGGGGTCACAGCCCTATGGTTAAAAGAGAAACTTGGATGTGTTCCACCACGGAATATGTGATGGAGCGGAGCTATATCGTGTTTGATTTGCTACCATTGTCACCGAGTGCTGTTGGAAGAATTGGTATGACCTTTGCCTAAGAACGTAATTATCCGAGTTTCAATTCTCGTTCGTGGATGCGCACTGCTGATGAGTCACAGTTATAGGACGAAACGGCCGTCTGGTGCTTTCTGCATTCCCATAAGGTTTCTTTCAGACTCGATGAATTAATTCTTTATATAATAATTGCATTAGGTTTTCTTTTTAAAATTATTCAATCGCGACACCGAAAATTTACCTATTTCAAAATTGAAACTAAATTTAAATTTGATTATAAAAATTAAACTTAAAATCCATAGTCTCGTTCAAATTGCCAATCGATGCTAGATTCCTAGTTCAATTGTTATAATTAAATTTATAAATTTAGTTTCACTTTTGAAACATGGAAATCTTCTGTATCGCGATGGAATCAGAATTTTAAAAATAAAATAATTATAATCTTTTGCTATCCTGTTATTATCGAGCACTGTTTAATCTTTTAAATAAAAATAAGTGCTAAGAAAACCGAATTATAA
>OZ010588.1:74902281-75084781 GCA_963932145.1 Acanthosepion lycidas | reverse complement strand
CCAAACTAATGTGATGAAGACACAATCAAGAGACATTCACACGAGCAAGTTTAAATCCCGACCGATAGGACGGCTTTTAAAGTTGTGTACACACACACAGACACACACAAATATACATACATATATATATATATATATATATATATATATATATATATATATATTAGTGATGAATTGGATCGTGATTACGATTCCAATTTAATAAATTATAACCATGGAATATTAATTTTGAGCATTATATATATATATATATATATATATATATATATATATATATATATATATATATATATATATAAATTTAGGTCGGTAGCAATTAAATATTTTAAATTCTAAAAATCCGTAAACAATCTTAGATTTGTCTGCAAACATTTCGTAAAACAATGCACATGCACTCCCACATACTCACAAAGACACAGACACACACACACATATATATATATGTATGTATATATATATATATATATATATATATATATATATATATATATATATATATATATGTATATATATATATATGTATATATATATGTATATATATATATATATATATATATATGTATATATATATATATATATATATATATATATATATATATAAATGTACATGCACACGCATACACACACATACAGACAAACACACACACACACACACACACATATATATATATATATATATTGAGCACCGTCTGTGAGACAAAGAGCCCCAGGACGCAATTCACTCAGCCAGAAATTCCGAAACGGCGTGCCGTGCTGTTTGGTATTCATGTCGGAAGCACCAATAGAAACAGATTTCAGAGTGTTTAGGTGTCATTCTGAGGGGAGCGCAGAGGATTCGGAAAGAGTTGGGTGAGTCTAATTGAGATAACGACGTTTCAGCAGCACGTACAGCACACTCTGATATTTCGAGTAAGAAAAGTACACCAGAATCAGTTGGTTAGGGTCTCAAACTCAAAACAGAGTTCTATATCAGTGCATATGCACACAGACACACACGAAGACACGCAACCACACAGACACAGACAACCCTCATATACATACATACATATATATATATATATATATATATATATATATATATATATATATTCTATAAAAGCTATATGAAGATAGCAGTACATGTATAATAAATGCAAGTGGAATATATATATATATATATATATATATATATATATATATATATATATATGATTTGCGTGTATCAAAAATACTTTTACAAAATTTAGGGCGGGTTCCTGAGGCGAAAACAACGAAAAATGTTCATATAAACGTATGTTCAAAAGGCCATAAACTCATGACAAATGTAAAAAATGTCCTCCGTTTGCTTCCACACACGCACGCACGCACCCGTCGGATCATTGACTGGCGGACCTTTATATAATCTCACACAGAATCGAATGGTTTCGCAGGACCCCTAGACATTCTGATGAAGTGTTTCTGCATTATTAATGTCTACTACATAAACCAGTTGTTTTAGGTGCCCCCACATGGAAAAAATCCAAATGATTGAGTTCAAGGAAATGTGCTGGCCATGGGACCCGTTCTCCCTACTTATCCATTTTTTATAATAGATGTCAGCCGTGCAACGGGAACAATGTGACTATAATGTACTGGAGCCCCCTCATAAATGAACCACGTATTATTATGGGTACATCGTGTTTGGAATTGTGTTCGGAATAATGTCCCTGGAGACAGCTTCTGTAAGACAATGCTGGTAGAACATATGGACCTACCAGTCAGTCACCTACAATTTCAGCCCACATATTAATCGTAAACTGATGCTGGTGTCTAGCTTGTATTGAATCATGGGAAAGTAGTGAATCTATCTCTTAATGGTAAATAGCGTGAAAGAATAGAGTACTGGGTCCTATATACTTGGACAAATAGACAACAGCACAAAAAAAACACAGGCTGTTAAAGGTCAATACTGATTTTCCAAGCGTAGCTTAGATGTGGCCCAAGGCTGAAATTATGGCACACCCAGAGAGGATCGAAATCGTAATTGTTCTCGCGAGATAAGCTTGTTTAATCATTACACCTCTAGAGGTGCCCATCTTAAAGGTCAATTGCGAGGGTAACGTCATCTTTCATAACACCTCAAATGTGCAAAAATGTAAAAATAATACAGAGAAAAAATTATGGAGATCGGTTGGTTTGTGTGATTTCAAAACTAACAGACATTTTTTGATCACTTCGAAATACAATGATAGGGAAAACATCTTTCTAATGAAAAAAAGGTTTCAAGGATTCTTCAAAAGACGTTCACATCGAAACCAATGTAATTTTACTTAAAAGGTATTTAACAGCTGCCAGATACGAGGCAAAATGTCATTGGAAATAATGGTGAATAAAATATAATTCTAATTTATAAATGTAGGAGGTACGGTGGAGTATTGGATAGCGGATTCAGGAATCGGAGAGACGAGTTCAAATTCCAGTCGAATCCATTGCATTCATTTAAATGCTAATACCTTTGGGAAAGGTCCTCTTCTTCTTCACACCCACTCCATCTATGGGGAAATAGCAGGAGATCAGGTTCAATAACCTTGTATACTGTAGAAAGACATGGCAGGATGGCCTACGCACAGAACATAACTGACTGAGTTTGTAATATATACGGAAATTATTTATGGCTCAAACTAAGGCATTTTCTTTGTCGAAATCATTCTTTAGCGCAAGCAATTTAAATACTTACATTTCAGCTTCTTTTTTTCCACAGTGAGTGAGCGTTCGCCCACATACCCCCATCTGCATGTACATGTAGAATGTCGTGGTTATTTGTGCTTTTCGTTGTTTTTTTTTCTTTTCTTTTTTTTATCGCTATTGGATTTTTTTTGTTTTTACTTGTTATCTCTTTTCCTGTTTTCTTTCAATTTTAGCCACTTTGAATTCCGGATATTTGGCAGTAAACACTGAACTAAAAAACGAAAGGAGACAGTCTGTTTCAAGGCGACAATACGCACTGCCGCAGTATCACGCAATATCGGGGACAGAAAGTCACATATCTTGAGCATTTTAGCTATAAATAGATCCTACCTTAAAACTATATTTTTTGTCGTATCATAAAAAACCCTTTCTCAATAGAATGCCTTTCCACTTGTAAACAACGAAAAAAACAAACAGCAATTTTTTCACCTAACACACTTACAGTTTAATACTACTTTATTTTATACGCATTTTTTATTTTCAAACAATATTATAGTGTATTTTTGAATCTGACGACACATTTTTATTACGTCTATGAATGCTGGATTAAAATAACTCCATTAATTCTTCAGAAATATATATATATATATATATATATATATATATATATATATATATATATATATATATATAAAATAGTAGTTGGTTGTATACATGATTAATGAGTCTTCGAATTTAAGCTAAATAAATCTTCCTTATTGTAATTTACGCGGCAAAGAAGCAGAAACTTATTTACGCCAAATCTGATGTTGACCTATACAGATATCTCTGTATTCAATAACCCATCGGCCATACGTTTTACATAATATTTGTATAATATTTCCAACATGATAATTTTGTCTGGTGAAACAGACATAATTCTGGCGAAATTTGCACATACATTAAGAATCGGTGTTACAATATAATGGTAAATTCTTATTTATTTCATTTATTTAACATCAGAAAGAAACAGTTGACATTTCGATAGGCACATAATAAGGGAAGTGGACTTGGAAAATTTGATACTCTCAGGACAGGTTGAAGGGAAATTGGACAAAGGAAAACGTGTAACTCACCTAGGAAGCAAATGGATGGTGGGATTTAGTTGAGACTAGCAGCATGATTCATTCAAAAATCGTACAACAATCGCTATCGTGCTTGATTCAAAAATCGTACGACTCGTACAGCAATCGCTATCACTTGATTTAAAATAATTTTGCCCTTCCTTGCCTTTAAAGGAGTGCCCTTTGCCGTGCTAATGTTGCTACGCGCCTTACTTCTTGCCTATCTCACACTGCGAATTTTTTCTAAGCTCTATACTAAACATTAAATCTGTTACGAAAAAAGAACTAAACAAAATGAACATAAAACGATCAGCTTTAAAAAAGGAGTCGTAACTGGAAAAAACGAATGAAAAAAAGAATGTTAACAACAAATACCTTTTCACACCCAACCCAGTTCTGCGGAACCAGAATCAACGTTGAGTTTAAGCAAGCGAATGAGCCAATTGGAGTAAAGTGCCATGCAGATTTAAATTTTTCCCACTTGTGACGAATGCACCTATCGATTTTTTTTCAAGCTAGCATGCTAGTTAATATTTGTGTCAGTCAGCTGTTGGCTCTCACGCTGGCCAGTAGAATATTCCTGCCTATTCGTAGCAGCAAGCTATTGGCTCTCACTCTGGCCAGTAGAAAATGGCCGCAAACTACATGAAAACTGCCGTAGAACCATGAGAAGATCGATTATTTCCACTATCAATGGGAGTTGGGAAATGTAAAGTCGGTCTTGGCCTTTGCGCTAACTTGGGGCATGTGCATGTAAATTTTGTTGCAAATCCGTCGAAAATTGCGGCCGTGCGTTCGTTACACACACACACACACACATCCTGCTTTTTATAGATAGAGATAACAAAAGACAAATTTATTGAGAGGCACAAAGAACAGGAATATGTGGAGGGCCATGATCGCCAGCGTCCTGAAGACACATGGCACAGAGAAGAACAAGGATTTTTTTCCGATTGAAGCTGACAACAAATAAAAAAATAAAAAGCAACCATGTAGATTGCAGCGAGGTCGGAATTTGTTTGGCCTTTTACACTGATCGTTTGACCAAATTTTGGATTATATATATATATATATATATATATATATATATATATATATAAGCATTTCACCCCAAGCAAGGCGGAAAGCCACTAGGACGCAAGGGGTTACAGAAAATTTAGAGCAAGATCAGATAGGACAAAGGATGAGGAGGAGGGTAGTAGATAGATCAAAGCAACTGGAGATGTCGATTGACATTACACTTGAATAGCTGGAGATTATAGCTCTCAGGGAAACAGGAATAGGGAAGGGAGTTCCACAGGCGAGAGGTGCGAGACATTAAGCTATTGGAGTAGAAGAGACGGCTACATTTAGGAGTTTCGACAGTGAAGGGGTGAGAGCAGTATGTCAACCTCGTATGGCGCTTGAACTCATGACGACTGGGAACCAGCGAATGCAGCTCCTCGGAGCAATTTCCAGGAAAGTATTTGTAGAACAGACAGAGGGAGGCGACGGCGCGTCTGTGAGAAAGTGAATGTAGACGAGATGCCAGAGCAGGGCCAACTACATGGCATATCCGCCTCTGGAGCCTATCAAGAACCCCGAGGCAAACAGAAGGGACACCAGACCATATATGGCAGAAATATTCCATGCAAGGGCTAATTGTTGATTTGTATATCTGGAGGATCGATTCCGGCGAGAAAAATTTCCTGGCGCGGCTCAGGGAGCCAACTTTCCTTGCGGTGGACGAAGCAATTGACTCAATATATTTATTCCATCTCAGGTCAGCAGTCAACGTGAGACCAAGCAGCCGCAGAGAGTTGCTCTCGAGAAGTTGAGCGTCAGAGATTCTAATGGAGGGCAGGGAAGTATCTCCGTGGTTATTAATAGAGAGCAGTTTTGTCTTGGAAGCGTAGAAGTTGACCAGCAAATTCATGCCCCAGTTCACAACCGATTGGAGGTCCTTTTCGAGACGCACGGACAGGTGAGTTTTGTCAGTGACACTAGATTTGTTTTTGAGGCAGGAATAAATTGTGGTGTCATCCACGTAGATGCCAACTTGGGAATTTATGGCGCCAGGAAGGTCATTTATGTAGATAAGGAATAGAGTGGGGCCTAGGATGGAGCCTGCGTTCGTGGGATAGGAACTGGATGAGAATCCATTGAGAACGACCTTCAATTCACGGTTAGACAGGAATGATTGTATTAAGTTATACAATCGACCCGTAATGCCATAACCCTGGAGGTTGCGAAGAAGGCCGGCATGCCAAACCCTATCAAATGCTTTGGAGATGTCTAGTGCCAATATATAAAATCTGACTAATTATATGAGAGATCAAAATTTTTACCCGAGTTTCATTCAAGAGATCTATATCGGAGAGTTTAAACGAAATGTGAATTGTTCGCATCGTAACATCATTCAAGTTTCAGGGACGGAATTCAATAGTCCCAGACTCATGCATTATGTTTTCAAGAAACATGAAATATCGCTACCATGTCTGAGCTGATACGTCTAAATTTTAAGTTTCTAACTGTGATAGAGTTCAAAATCATTTGGGCGGGCTTGGGGGAGGAAGACTTATGTTACACTATTCTCTTTCACAAGGACGAAACGTCGCAAACTCATCTTACTTATTATAAAACGCAGATTTTGTGTGTGTGTGTGTGTGTGTGTGAGTGTGTACGTTTATATATTGGATCGGATTTCCTACATTTTTCAACCGATTTCAACAAAACTTCACTTTTTTTTTTGGCAGGTAGTGTTTCTTATTGTCTTGCACACTTTTTTCTTTATTTTTACATTCAGAATGCTTTAAAAATTCCATTTACAAGACAATTGTTTATAATAAAATTCTATTTAATCGGTAGACTCATAACAATTGAAAACAAAGTTTTTGTTTGAGTTTGACCAATTCGTAAAAAAAAAAATTAAAACTAATTAAAACATGCGTGTCCGTCAACCTTAAACAATAATCTTTGTCAATTTTATTTTTCAGTCTTTTTGATGTTCGATACTTGATCTTTCTCTTACTGTTACATCCCCGGGCAACGCCGGGCTCTACTGCTAGTTATAGAATAAACCGCAGCAGGACGTTTCCAATGGAAATTATTATTTCCATGGCAAATTCCACCAGTTCGAATTTTTACAACTAGGACATAAGATGCTTATCTCCTGTGCATTCTCAATGTAAGATGAAAAGTCAATCGAAACATATTTCCCAAGAACAGCCTCTTTATAGAAGTGATTCGTTTATGGATGCATTACTGAACACAAGAACCTTTACTTCTTAAACTCAAGAGTGAATCGTTATCTAACCTCCTTATATTTATAATCTTCACTTCCTACCACTTCGTCTTTCATTCATAGTCAGTTAGTTATGTGCCATGCGTGATAAACGCTTAGGAGATCATGCATCTTTCGATACATGACTGACAGGGCAGATTTTTCCCGCAGTATGTTGTCATTTCTTTCTGCGGTAGAAAGGCAACCCGGTCTGTCCTGATATTTACCTATAGCTAGTTGGGAGGGAAGAGGATTCATACCTTTCCCAAGGGTATTAGCACAAAAGTGAATGTAATGGATTCGACTGGAATTAGAACTCGGCTATCTGATTCCTCAATTCGAGCCGCTATCCATTGATCCACCTGCGAAAATTTAGGATGAAAAAATCGTCAATTATTATAAACTAGTGTACCCGTTCCGTCAACAATGACATCGAGGTGCAATGAAAGAAAATTTTTGAAACAATCTATTGAAATTCAATAAAGCGGAAATAAAGAATCCACAACTAAAATAAGCGCCACTGAACCGTGTAATTAATCCGTTCTGTGTAACAGCAAAACTGTCCAAATCGTGTAACAACAAAATTGTCCAATTTTTAGATTAAAATCTGAACCGTTTTATCTTAGAAATGATTAAAGATATCTTACTGGAATTCTCTGAGGTTTTTATAACACTACTGAACTCTACTTTGCTCAATAAGAATATATAATTACGCTCTAAGCGTAACAGAAGTTTCGTGATAGATTCGATCATGAACAAAAATGACACGTTCATCATTAATTAACATTAGCTAAGGATTGGAAGCTCCCGAACTATTGAAATAAAGTTCATATATATATATATATATATATATATATATATATATATATATATATATATATACTCCAGGATCATTTTCAAATTTATTCAAGATGATCTTCGTCCGCTCTAATCTTCTAACTTTCTGTATTGAAGTAACAAATGCCTGACAGGTTTCTCTTACGATCTCATTTTCAAGTATTTTTTTCATTTCGCTTTGAACTGTCATAGCTGAAACTCATCTTTCACGGGCCAAACATTTTATGAATTAAGTTGGATATTTTCGAATTGATCTCTTAAAAGGGGACTTAAAGTATCAATATTGTTGTGTAATGGATATCGGCTCGGAGAACCAAGTTCGAATTCCAATGGACTTCGTTAGATTCAGCTGCGCACAAATATCTTTAGGAAAGGTGTGAATCCATTTCTTCTCCCCCAGCTATGGGTTGAACAGCAGGACCGACTGGGTTCTTTAGCTTTGGTTGGCAACCAGTCTACCGTGGAAAGAAATGACAACCTGCTGTTGGAAAAAAATCTGCCTCGTAAGTCATTTATCGAAAGATTTACGATCGTCCAATCGTGTATCACGTATGGCACTTAAATGAATGACTGAAAGTATCAAGATTTAAAGAGAGCAACAAAAGAGAAGAAATTGTGGAGAACCGTGGTCGTCCATCTCCTGAAACATTATGATAAATAGACGGAGGCGAAACGTCTAAATATATTTGAAATATTGTGTTGTCAGATAAATTAGTTCTTAATTTTCCGTTTGTTTTAATCCTAATATTCATCAACAATTTTACCAAATCAGTCAATAATGTATTCTCGTTCATGCCTTCACGACTTCTTATCAAGGCCTTGACGGTAGAAATCATCGTGTTACTTTTCAACGTCACATCGTTGGAAAAGTGTTGGAAAGCAACCGGTTATAATCAGAAGGCGCTAAATCAGGAGAAAGCGGTGGATGCGGTAGAACATTCCCATTGAATAAAATTCCCGTGAATAGCATTTTTGATCAATTTAGCGACGTTGGGTCTCGCACTGTTGTGATGAAGATGCAAGTGTCGAAAACGTTTATTTTTGTTTACTTGACACTCCATTGTCATATGTTTGAATCAAATATCTAAAAAAGATAAGTAAATGGTGTATATGTGGAATAGAGATGTCAAAAACCGTAGAAAAATACGGTAAAAAATATTTTACCTGTTAAACCCTTCTCCGCCACTTACTTTGGGAAAAACGTTTCATTTTCAGATGATTTTTATTAGTTTTAATATAAACTGAAACATTTTGAAGTAACAGAGCGGTAACCCATTTACCAGACGCATAAATTGACAATTGAACTCGTTCCAAGCTCAGAAGGGCATAAAAAGAATCAAAATCGACGTATAAACACGTCTGTAGTTGGTTTTTGAAAGTTATGTTTTGGACGTATTTATTCATCGGTTTATTCGTCTGAAAAAGAGACTTTGGGTAAAAACGTAGAGGAGCATCTACCCCCAGGGAATATCGGTGATTTCCTGGAGGTACCTTCATTATATATATATATATATATACATATATATATTTTAGTTACTGTATTAAATATATATATATATATATATATATATATATATATATATATATATAATGAAGGTACCTCCAGGAAATCGCCGATATTTTTATGCACAATCGAACCCCGCCTTACCGAAAATCAGTTCTGAATCGAAAAAAAACAAAACAAAAAAAAAATAAAATAAAACTAAGATATCATTTAATTAGAGAAGTGTTTAATTTCTTTTATGAATAATATATATTAAAGACAATATTTTCTGAGAAAAAATATTTTCGATGAAAAATGACTTTTTGCAAGATTCGTTTTCATATTTTACAATTTTAAATTGAGTAATTTATAAAGTTTTAAAGTATTTTAAAATTCACTTATAATGTGATAATTCTCAGATCTATCTTTTAAAGAAAAACGATATTTACTAATTATATATTGCAAACTTTATTTCACTCTGACGATCCCGAATATTTTTAAAAGAATTTTGATTTGTTTTTGTATGGGTGATTACGTGCAGAATTTCGGAAGTATGGATGTACAAACCGATAAATCTGCCATTAAACGGTCACATGTTTAAAGGCTTGTCTACCTTATAAAGTTTGTTGTCAGCTCCACTATACTTAACTACGAACATGTTCGGCTGCCAATAAATCGATTAATACGTTAGAAAAACAAGACCCTGTTTTTAAGAAATGTCTGTTTACAACGTTTTCTGATATAATAAGTAATATTTGTTTCAAGTGAAATTAATTTAGCTTTCAATTTAAGTTTCCTAAAAATAACGTTTCAGAAATATATATTTTATTTTTAACCGACAATTAACTTTTGTTTCTAGATGTGTCAAAAATGGCCGATTTTTAGCGATCTAACTGAAAAGAAAATTGATTCCGAGTGTTTTGCTTACTGGATATAGTAAATTTTAAAATCTTTAGCTTTTAATTAAAGCTACAATGAAAGCTTCAAGAAATCTTTATCATTTTTAAAAATTCATTTTAAATCTTACGTGTACCGAATTAGTGGAGGTACATATATATATATATATATATATATATATATATATATATATATATATATATATATGTGTGTGTGTGTGTGTGTGTGTGTGTGTATAATCAGGTCTTAAACTACCAATATATATCACGTCAGGCTATATATAATCTGTCCGAAATTCTTGAATAAGAAAAGGTATTAATATATTTTAGCTGACATTTTTCGATAATATTCTAATAGAGAATTGAATAAATATTATATTCCTTTATTCATTTTGCTATGATGATGGCGATTTAAGCATTATTAAGTTCAGTATCTTTCACTACATCGATTATCGGTACACATCTCACTTAATTCATTTATCCTATTATTCCATTCATATACATTCGGCGTCGACTTAAAAACTATGCGACTTACAACTGTTCGAATTTACGACAACGACCGCTAACTGGTCTAACTGGCCGCGACTAGCACCATGAGAGTTTCCAAATTTGGTGTACGACATTTCGCGTCTCAGCACTAAGCAACGGCAGCATACACTCAAGCTCGGTGTTAAGGTAGCCTCTGTACAACACACTTAACCACGTGTCTGCTTGTGCTTTTCATGTTTTACTTAAAAAGGAAAATCGAAGTTGTCTACTAAGAGGCTGATAAGATTTCGTATTTATATGTAGTTTGGTATGTTTGGGATTTTTATGGATGGTAGTATGTTTGGCAACTAAAACGGTTTCTGATTTCTGTATCAGTATTTTTTTACCTTGTACGTTTAGCAAATAGTGAACAAATTGTACTGTAGTATACAGAATTTGACTTAAACCTGACGAACGTAAAAATAAGAAACAAAACAATGTGATACAAATAGTAAACGTAAAGAAACCTTAAATGTTATAAAAATTAAATTAAAGCCTAAAGAAATATAAAAAAAAAAAGATTGCAAAATGAATAAGTCCGATGTACGACTGGATCAATTTACGACAGGTCGCAAAACAATTGTGGTCATAAGTCGACGACGAACTATACTTTTTCTTTTGTTTTATACGTTTTTTTCCGGATGCATGGCTCACAACAGCTTCCCTTCATTTTTACTTTAATTCTGTTTCCCTCTTTGCCATCGCTTTTTTCCCTCTTCTGCTATCTATCGACAAAAAACCTCACATAGATAATTCAATTTTTCTCACCTCGCCTTACTTGAGAGTGTCAAATTCACTAGGCCGTCTTTCTTCATTATATGTCTCAAAATTTTCAGCTGTCTCTTCTTTGTCATAAGTATAAGTTTTCTTATTCTTCCTATTTTCCTTAAAACTTCGTCGTGGCCCACATGTTGTATCTACACTATTCTTAGGAAACCTCGGTAGACCAACATTACTATTGCTGGAAGTCTCCTCTTTACACGCAAGGAAATTATTACGTATTAGGGAGCAATTAAACATTAGTTTCTCTTTTTTTTAATATTTTAAAAAAATATTTTTTTATATTTTTAAAATATTTATTTAATATTTTTAAATTAGTTTTTAATATTTTATATAATTTAAGTTATATTTATATATTATATATATTTTATATATTTCAAAATAATTTAAACATTTTAAATATTTTTAAAAACATTTTAAATATTTTTAAAAATATTTTTTAACGATTTTTTAATATTTGTAAATATCAAGGACACATGGCACAGTGGATAAAGGCGTTGGTTAGATCCAGTGACAAACCCAAAGAGTGTGAGTTCAATACCCGGTTAAGGCAGTGGAGAACTTTCAGAGGGAAAATTAGCAAGAGATAACTGATAACTGACATCCATCAAACATGGCACGTGAAACTAGAACAGTCTACCCCAGGGATCGAAATAAAGGGTTCAGTTCGAAATTCCAACCACCTGAAGAAGGCCGGAGCGTACAACGGCCGAAACGTTGTGATAAATATGGCGACAAAGATGAGGACAATGGTCCGCATAATGTAAATACTGTATATTTTAATACTTTTTTAATTTTTTATATTTATTATTATTTTTTTATATTCTAAAGTGTATCTGCAAGATTATATGTACAGTGTTCGAAAACAATTATTCGAAGAACATCTATTCAGATTGCAAATTGTTTGAATGAAAATTAATCGAAAGGACAATTATACTTAAGGATAATTATTCCAAATACAAACTACTTTATTCGAATTAAAATATAAAAATTAAAAGAGGAAATGCACAAAGAATAATTATTCGAAATACAAATATCGTTAATAAAACAATTTAGTACGAATAAATTCTTATAACATTGAATTATATAATACTGCATGCAAATAGTCAACTCCTCAAGAGTACTAGTTAAACGATGCCATTGATTTTTAAAATTTTTCATGCCGTCGATGTTCTTCTTGTTTTTTTCTTAATATTTGGGCAAGCTGCACTTACTTTTGCAATATGAATTTCTTGTAAGTACTCTTCTCTTTTAAGAGCGTCTAATAATTTCCATATTGTGGGATGATATGACACTTGCTGCAAAAATCTCTATGCCATCCTTTAACGGCGTTATTGGTTAAAAGTAAATCAGCATTAGGATCACATACGTATTTCAAACATAGGTATTACGAATAATTATCGTTTAGTATAATTGTCCTTTCGGGTAAGTTTAATTTAAACAATTTACAATTCGAATAAAAGTTTTTCGAATAATTGTTTGCGAATAATTGTTTTCCAACAATTATTTTCAAACACATTTCAAGATACGCTTTTATAAGTCTACCATTCGTCCATCTCGCTGCTTGTTTGGTATATATGCTATATATTTAGAGATTCTTGATAAAATACAAAGGAAAATAAAAAAAAAAATCTATCCATTCCTTCATTAGTTCTAAGTAAATCAGCATTGACTCTTTCAAAGAAAGACAACGTACGTATTTTGAATAATTATTATGTCCGTGCAAAAATAATGACGTAATAATGTCGTTTTTTGACGTATTTTTTAACGTCAAAAAACGACATTATTACGTCATTATTTTTGCACCAACCTAATATTTAGTACAATTGTCCTTTCGATTAATTTTCATTCAAACAATTTCAAATTCGAATAAATGTTTTTCGAATAATTGTTTTAGAACAATTTTCTCGATACATATTTGTTTATCAAGCATCCCGTAAATCAAACATTATCTTTTTTCTTATCTTTTTGCTAATATATATATAATCCAAAAACTCTAGTCTTCTATGTGTGTCTGTTCCTGATATATAGCTTAAACAATACATAATACCTTAACCAATTTAGGAGAATATGGTATTTTGAAACCCACCGAGTTCAGTGCCAAATGCCATTACAATTAGTAAAGTTTTTACGAAACTTGTAGTATGAAATTTAGTATTTTTCCAATAAACATTCTTATATCAATCACCCTATATAAACAAATATTTGCATTTCATGTTCCAACTATTAAATAGATCAAAATAATACACGTTCATAATAGATTATAAAAACATTATTAAATAAATTTAAATATACATAAGACAATATATATATATATATATATATATATATATATATATATATATATATATATATATATATATAATGAAAAACAGACCACTTTAAGGTACCATTAAAATAATTTATTTCACCAAAATCCTTTTTAAGGACTCCGGATCATCAGGTAACACTTCCAACAACGAAATGAAAGGAAAAATGATATTGAAAATTGATGGGTAGTGTAATTTTTGTAATTTAACAGGGGGGGGTGAGGGGGTAGTTAAAGAGAGAAGGTAGAGTATAGGGATGGATTCATTTCATATCTCTCTTAAGCGTCCTTTACATTGGGGAACGAGGAGTGACCAGACCTTGACCTATTTAGATGGTTAACTTAACGGAAACGATATATAGATATGGGAGGGGAGTAGGGAAAAAGGAAAGGAAAAATGGAAAAGAGAGAGGAGACAAAATACAGTAATACAGATATATACAAATGAGTGTTACGGCAAGGAGAGATGGGGAGAGGGAAGTAAATTGAAAGAGGTTGTAACTATGTTTTAAGAAATTTATGTAAAGGATAAATTTCAATGCTTGATAGAAATTTAGATGTCTAAAAAAAAAAAGTTGATGATTGTTATCAGTTTAAATATTTAATTTTTTAATTAAATAGTTTAGGGACTTAATATAAGTTAACTATTATTTTTATTAGCACATTTATAGAGAACATATTAAAGAAATATTTCAAATTATAATAGTTTATTTACCCGATCAATTGTACTTCCTTAATATTGTAAAAAAAATTTTCGGTAACATCTTTATTAGTTTTACTTTTAATCTGATTTATGAATGCAATTTTTTTTAATTATTATATGGGTAAACTTACTTAAGGTTTAGGTTTCATTATTGAATAATATTTGAGGGTAATATTAAAGATTTTGTTTTCTTCTCATATATATCTCTCACAAACATATTCATGCAAATTCATATATACATACGTTTATTTACATGTGCAAATACACACATAGACACACGTGTAACAATATACACAAATGTTCATCTATCTTCATACATAAGTTATATATACATACATTTATCAATGATTACCTATATTTTAATATTTGAAGTTTATTTAGATTTTAGTTTGATTTCATAGTTAAAGATTAACTTTAGGTGACTTCTGAAGTGTTTCATTATTAAAGGAATTTCGTTAATATTATTATTACTATTAATAGTTAAAGAGTGGTATAATTTAAATTAAGTTAACAATTTTAAAATGAAACTCCCCCCAGAAGATAAATATATATTCTCATAATTCTAATTATAGAACATTAAAAGAGAAAGTGATATTAAACATTAAAAAGAGTAATTTTAAAACACCATTAGAATGACCCATGTCCTTCCATTTGAAAATATTCCATACACGTACACACACACGCATATACACATACATACACATATAACTATATATATATATATATATATATATATATATATATAACTATATATATATATATATATCCATCTATCTATCTATCCATCTATCTATCTCTCTCTCTCTCTCTCTCTCTATATATATATATATATATATATATATATATATATATATATATATACCCATATATATACACACACCATTATATACATATACAACCATATATATACACACATATACACACATACACACATATATACATATACCTACATATACACACACGATTATATACATAAAAAAGCATATGAAAAGGATTCTACACATAACTATCCACACATGCATATGTATTTATATTACAATGATATACATCTATTCACACATATATTACAAATATTAATTCTAAGATATTTACATCTATATAGATATGCAGATTACAAGTAATGTTATATTCAAAATACTACATATATATAAATACACGTATACAAATATACATCTATACATATACATACATTTACATATACACATACATCTACACATACATATATACACGCACATACCTCTATACATATGTGCCCACAGTTTATACAAGTACATATATTCATATTATCCAAAATGTTCATACATATATATATATATAAATTCACATACAAATGTCGAAGTTCATTTACTTTTTAGAGTAAATACTAACACGTATAGTATCCATGTGTTCATACATTCATTTCAAAAACAAAATTAATATTTTCCCTTTTAATATAGTTGTTTCTAAACATATTTAGTTAAATTGAGGTGGTTTTTATGTCTACATTTAAAAATCAACTCGTTATGTTTGTTCAGTAATATGTCCGGATCCTTATGGTTTATTATTAGGATTTTTTCTTTAATGCACAAATTACACCGGTCTCTGAAGTTTAACGGAGTTCTAGCTCTCGAGACGATTCTCTATTTTACTTGTGGGGTTAATTTGCTTTCCAACAACTCCCAATAATGTATAGATAGTGCAGTTTGATGTTACTTGGATTTATTTGTGAAGGATTGGCGATGGTTATAAAATCGTTGCTTCCAATTTCCCGCCGATATTCCTATGTAGATTTTCTTCTATTTAATATCTTCCTTGGGGAAAATTGTGGCTTCGTATATTACGTTTTCGGACAAACATATTCCCTCTACTGGACAAACGGATCCTTCCCTGCAGTTACAGGTCGATTTGTTCTTTTGGCTCGTATTAAGATCTTTTTGTAGTTGATTATGAAGTCCATTTAAAATTTAGCTATTGTGGGAGCTAATAATTTTTTCTATGTTGCTCATGCAGGAATAACTGATTATTAAATTCATCTTGTTGAACATCTTTTTTAATAGTTCATCTTTTTTAAAATGCTTATCTATTAGTTTAAGAAAGTATTTTCCTATATTAATGTTCGAAAGCCCACAGAAAGGTGGGTTGAACCATATAATTTTCCTTTTTCTATTTTTAGATTTAGAAGATATATATATATATATATATATATATATATATATATATATATATATATATATATTATTTATTTAAAAATATGATTCCAACTCGCTACATAAGAGGTCTCATGTTTCAAAACAAGAGCCGAAAACTTCAAAATAATATTTGAATTAACTTGAGTTAAAGTAGGCTCTGTTCCATCTTCAAGCGAAAGTTTTTGGGAATGACTTATTTCTGAAATTTACGAGTTTTAATAGTATGGTCAGAATTGAAATCAAAAATTTCCATGGTAACATCAAGGGCAGATTGTTTAGAATCGGCAGGGGTGGGGTGTTAATAATTTGCATCAGTATAGAGTTACTTTCATAGATGCCGGGTCACGGTAAGGTGGGGGTGGCTAAATTTACGACGGAGCCTACTTTAACTCAAGTTAATTCAAATATTATTTTGAAGTTTTTGGCTCTTGTTTTGAAACATGAGACCTCTTATGTAGCGAGTTGGAATCATATTTTTAAATAAATAATTATATTTATGCCCTACTTTCGTATCGAGCACTATTTTTTAAAAATAATTACAAAAATACTAAGGAACTTTGGATTATTTACCAAACCAGTTTCTTTCCTATTTTCTACAATATTTTCACACACACACACACACACACACACACACACACACACACACACACACACACACACATATATATATATATATATATATATATATATATATATAATGCACTTTATTATATTAAGAGGAGGCACGGTGGAATAGTGAATAGCGGTTCGGATTGAGGAATCTGAGAGTTGAGTTCGAATTTCAGTCGAATCCGTTACCTTGGCAAAGGTATTTATCCTCTTCATTTCCCTGTAGTTAAATAACAGGACAGACTGGGTTGTATAGCCTTGGATGGCAACTGGTCTAGGAGAAGGACAACTCTGAACTCAAAACCTGCAGATGGACGTTTGGGGACCTTATGGCACACGGTGCACCAGGTCTATGTATTCCCTTCGAAAACTGTGGTTGGTTCCTCACCACTATAATCAAATCATATGTGCTGGTGTCTGGGCTGTCGTTCCTAGGAACTGAGCTGCTTGACCCACATACATCGAATACAACGGGAGAGTTCAAAACATTATATTAATCTGGTGGACATTATATTATTTTTTTTTTGCTGTTGTTTGATAAGTATTTTCTGGGTGTAGTTATTATGTCGGTGTGTCATGGTAAATCGCTATTCATGTTCGCCTCCGGATTTTTATGCCATATTTTCCATCGTCTGTAACGAAAACTATCCAGATAATTAAATTCTTGTACCTGAACGATTTCAACGTCTCCTAGATATCAGACGGCTTAGACAGTCAATTCAGCTGATAAGTTTTGGCAGTCTCTTTTGCTGATAACAATGCAGTCTGTCTTATTACAGTTAATAGTTATTCTGTTCTTCTCGCTTTTCATTCTCAATCGTGCGGGTTACAGGTGGTCTAATGGATAGCGGCTTGGGAAATGTAGTAATACATCTCCTCACACAAGTATGGGTTAAATAATAAGTCTGGAAAATTGGGACGTAGCTGATCAGTCCTCGCATTCCAAAATCGACCTAGTTCAGAATGTTTGCGCTGCCTTGTTTATTATTTTATTATTTTCTACCTTGCAAGCCCTTGCTTACAAACAGAACGTTACTAACGTTATTTTTATGACATATCTTGAAGAGAATTGCATTCCTTGGTTCAATCAGTCGAAACCTTCCTTCACAGTTATGACTAGCCATGCCACGCAAACCGACTGGTCCACATTTTCTTCATATTTCTAGTATGACGATAAGCTACATCCGGCAGAAAAACCTCTGATTGGGAGATGCGAAGTTTTCAGGTGCGTGGGGCATGGATCTATCTCTTAATTGTTGTCGTTCTCAGGTCCACCCAGAACTGGGGTGGTATCTGTTACAATTTTTTGTATACATGTTTGTACTAATGTGACAACCAAAATGAGCTGACTCATTTTATAGTCCACCAAGAGAAGAGTTAACCAATCAGAAAGTTCAAAATATTCAATCCGACGTGTATAAAGGCAACCATTTTGTTTTTCTCCCAAAATATCATCACTGCCAAAGTGATATCGAAGACTTAAAGAATTAATTAACAGCCTCTACTTTCTCTGAATATTCACTGCCAACCTCTGATATTGAAGACATTACGGACTTCACTGGATTCCATATTCAGAGACTACGGCAAACATGGTCAAAAGTAACTCCTGTTAGGTTCCTAACTATGTGCTAACAAAGAAAACACTATGAAATTATAAAAATACATTTTTGTAGTAAAAAAACAGCAATACATTTTTATATAAAAAATTACCAACAATGCGCACATATTAACACATTGTTGCGATTTGTAGCAACACCCAAATACGTTGAAAATACTACCAAACAACCAATATAAATGAACTCTTTCATGCCATTAATCCATATAATATCCTAGAAATTCTTAAATCAAACTGTATTCCAAAATAAAGGGTGTTTTAATAACATGGACAGGTTTTAAATGTGAATTAATTTTTAGTGTCTAATGATTTTTTTTCTTTCAGATTTGAAAGCTTAAGTCTTTGGCAATTTCAAGCATGGAAAGTTTAACAATCAAACAACGTGTTAAAGTTATCGAAGCCTATTAGAAAAATGGACGTCCAAACAAAAAAATTATAAGTTCCCAGTTTACATCATCTCTCCAAACAGAGATGTCAAGTGGCCACCACGATCGTGCAACTTGACGCCTTTAGATTTCTTCCTTTTAGAGTCAACTCCAAAGCAAGTTCTATGCCAACAAACCAAGAGCAATTCTAAAGGATGAGATAATAAGGCATATTGGTAAGGTCAAGGAGCAACTATGCAGAGACGTCATCAAAAATTTTCATCATTGAGTGGAGATGTGATGCCAAAGCCTTGGCGAACATTTGGGCGGTGTTATTTTTCACACCAATTACCATGAATTAAATAATATGAATTAATAGAGAAATAAATAAATTTTCACCAATAACACTGATTTATTTACTGCTGATTTCCATCATGAAACACTCTTTATAACTTCAACAAAGCACACACAGCGCCGCCTCTAGTAATCATGTTTACACAGACATATATACGCACAAAATTATTCAGTTGTGAAAGCAGAGTAAGCTATATCATATTTTTATTACATAAGGTCATCGGGTTTCGTCGGACCCAACCTACAGCGTTACGTGGTTAAGTCGCCATCTCCCATAATATAATACGTCGTCACGCGGATTTATATGAAGAAGACGGCGTTGATTCTTCATCGTCTATACACCTTATTGTATCGTGCTACATCTGCTATCTCTCGTTTGTGTCATTTTTGGGGGACTTTTTGTCGTTCATTATGGCCCCCGAGCATGGGGCATACTCGTGCAGGCTTATGCAGGTGAGTTCCGACCTACGTTGAAAATTATCTTTCTAACATCATTAGCCGTTCATAGTCCCCAGTATTTTCATCATCGGTGCGTGGGTGATGTAATAGATGATGTCTTGAAATTGTTACTCAGAGAGACCTGTTTTAATTCAAGTTAGGTTCGTTATATTCACTTGCGCGCAAAATATCCTTCGGAAAGTCAAGAATCTACCTTTTTTTTTTCTCCCAGCTATAGCTTACTTGGTAATTCTTGCATCACTAAATGAATATTAACTCTCAAAAATAAATCTTACAATCGAAAAATATGTAAAATAACTTGCAAAAGCTTGATTGGTGGATTCATACCTTTCACAAGGATGTGTGCGCGTGCGTGAATATAACAAACCCCACTGGAATTGGAATTTGGCTCTCCGATGTCCAAATCCGACCTCAACGCACGTCAAAATCTACAGTAACTGGCATTCCCAAGCGGTCACCCATTTAGCTATAGATCAGGCTCGACGTTGAATAACTTCCGTGATCGGACAAGCCCCGGTGTTTCAACGTGACATGGCCATAAGTCTTTCACCACGCTAGAAAACAGGTTTTTACTAGGTGGATTTGCCATCACCACAGTCAACCAGTTTAAATTCAGAAAGTTTTTTTTTCTCCTATAATAGTTGACACCCAAAGTTTATTCCGTTCTGCTATTTAATCCATAGCTGGTAAAAGAAGATATAGATCCGTGTCTTTTTCCATTGTCAATTGTGTATAAGTGAACGCAACAGACAGACCCGGAATTCTAACCCTGCTTGCTGATTCTATCTTCTGTAACGATATCCGGTACACTACACGCATATTCACGGTGTTAAAAGCAAAAAAAATAAAAATAAAAAATAAATAAATAAAAATAACAGGCACTATTTTTTTGCGCGGAGGAAGCCGCTGCGGATGTGGACAGTATGCACGTGCGTTTCCTTTCCAGTCATTCGCCGGTGCCATTTCATCAAGTAAATGCAGTTATCTCAATCCGTCCATTGTTATCACACTTTGCCGTTTTCCATTGCATTTATCGTGCTTCCAAAAACGTAAAACTGATAGGTCAATGCGAGCGTCAGTGAAAGCTTCCGTTGCTTGCATCGAACTTTACAACATGAAAGAAAATTTTCAACTTTCTTTAGAACAAAAAAAAAATTGACGGTTGAAAGAAAACAAAATACGCTTCCAATCAAAAAATAGTAAAACATTTCAATAAAATCGTGGCTTATGGATGAGTCAATACAGTTGTTGTTTATTTTTTATTTTATTTTTTTCATTCAGTAGCTTGGAAGTGGACAGAAACTATGACAACGAAAGCCAGTGACAGTGAGATGGGGAAAGTTTCCATCCAAAAGCTAAGAAAAGTATTAAGAAACAGGAAAATTTCGTTAAAACAAAGAGCACTAAGCTGTTAGGTAATATCAGTCTTCCTATATTGCAATGAATACAGTAGTATCTCATCAAAGATGAAGAAGGAACTTGAGACAGCATAAATGTTGTTCTACAGGAGGATGCTGAGAATTCCATGAACCGTACATGCGATCAACGCGAAGTTTTAGAGAAAATGGAAAAAAAAAGGATACTTATCCTTAACAACAGAGATAGCTGAAATTTCTAAGACACATAATGATGAAAGACGGTCTGGCAAATGTGACACTCACATAACATACTGAGGGCAAGACAGAATAAAACAGCGTATAACCTACATATCGATGTTGTGTAAATAGACCGGTGAACAGCGTTTAGGCGTGGTAAGCTGGGAGTCAAAATATACAAAGAGATACAATTGACAGAACAATGTGGAAAGCCATGAACGCCAACGGCCTGAAGAGACACGACGCCTAGAAGAAGTAGAAAATCTTAAATTCCTAGTTGCGTAAACCTCTTGGGTAAGTACAGCTGCATGATAGTTGTTGTGGATTCCGAGATGAAAAATCGGTCTCCAATAAATGACAAAAGCAAGTATTTAAGATAAGAAAGTAAATGTATTTACACAAAATACAAGCGGTACTGCTGTTAGTAAATCCAGGAACGCCGGTTAGTATTAAACAAAGATCGCTATATACAGTCTCGAAGTAAACTTCTTTAGAGTCGGGCGTGCTTGTAACTGTGACTTCTACCTCCAACTCACAATGCCTATGTATTTTCCACTCCGTTCTTTTTCTCTTTATTCTGACTGAGGGTATTTAACGGCAGCAAGTCGAGTCCACTTATATTAAAAAGGGGTGGACACCATAATAATAGGAAGTAATGCGCTAGTTCGAGGTCACCATTAAGTACATCGACTTCTATACGTGGAAAGATTTTCCACGTGGAAATTCGAAATTCTTCCTAAAAATGTTATGAGTATACATAATATTACAGTATATAGTTCGTATTTTGTCATAACATAAACATATCAGAAAGAACTGATACAATATGATAATGTATTTGATTTGTTTTTTCTACGGTTTGTCAACATTTTTTATGTTTATTTAAAAACGAACCATATTCAGAATTGTAACTATATTTCATTATGTAAGAATAGATATTGCATTGAAATTTCTTTTTGGGAATAACAAATTCATTTAGTTATTATTTAGACAATACAAGGTTTGAGTGCGATTTGAGGACATTTTTAATATGTTAAATAAACATCATTATCTCAGTAAACATTGTATATATTTAATTCAAATTGGCACAAATATCCTTCATGATTCTTCTTTATCTAATTATTCTATGAAACCACCTTTGACTGTTTCTATTCGGACTCGAAAACGTTCACAAGCTGCAATTCATTTTCGGCATCACCTGGGCAATGGCGGCCTTCAGTGCAGTTATGGTACTATGAGGATGTCGATCAATCTCCCTTTCAACGACACTCCACACGTAATAGTCCATAGGATTTAAATCTGGCTAGTTAGGGGGACACATGTTGGAGGTCACATGATCGTAAAAATTCTTTGATAACCAATCCTTCATTGTGAGAAGGTGCAGAGTCTTGTTGAAAGAGATATGGCCTTCCATTGCATACTTTATTTATCCAGGGCATAACAACCATTTTAAGAAAATTAGCAGAACATCCAGCAGCATTGACCCTTGTGATAAAATGTAAGGTTGCATGACATGCCCTTGCCTGCCCACAATTCCTAAAACCATCACAGTAGCCGGATATTTGGTGTGCATCACCCTGGTTACTTCAGAATGAGATGCACATAGCCACGTGTCATCCGCCCTATTTGTTTTATGATCTTGGTCAAAGATTTTTCGTCAGAGAAAAACCAAAGCATGTCATGTTCGTGGAGATTTTTCACTTTATTCAGCAACCATTTTGATGTCATGTGACAGTTTTCTTGTGTCTTCCCCGATATGACATATATATATATATATATATATATATATATATATATATATATATATATATATATATATATATATATATATATATACACGTCTCTGCCGAGAAATGGTGTAAAATATAATCAGATGCACAACTTTCTAGGTTCAGGATTTGAATGTGCAATATTTCTTGATATGGACGTAATTAAATTTTCAGTTTCATACGAAGTAAAACTTGTTGACGGTTTATGTTTTTGCTATATTCGATCGAAAATATTGAATATTTGGAGCCGATCCCCGAAGCAAGGTTATTGTTATTACGTTGCATCTTTGTTATAAAAAAAAAAAAGTTTTCCTCATTACTTATGACTTATATCGAATGTCCTGATGTACCACGGTTCTAATGGTCCACTCTGATACCTGGATTTCTTTGGCGATGGACCACATTGATCTTCTGGGGTTCTCATCGATGATGTTTTGAACATTCCGTACAAATTCTGGTGTTCTCACGGTATCAGAGCGCTGTGGATGCTTTTTTTCTTTCTTTTTGCTACAAGGGAAACATTGACCTCACATCTCTCTAGCTCTAACCGAAACTTATGAACAAATAATCTGGTAAAATGTAAAAAGTTACGGATTTTTAAATCACTATGTTTTGCAGCTAAAGAAACAATAACTGCATGTATATTTATTTCTTGGGTTAGCGTCATCCTCTGACTGTGTTACCTGAAATTAAAAAAAAAAACATAATATTATACATGATTTGAGTGTGTAGTGAACTTCAAACAATATGCCTTCAAATAACACTCGCACCCTGTACAAGGTATGAGAGCCACTCAACGTAGAGTTTTACTAAATAGGGACGTTGTAAAAGCGTATAAATAGGGAACAATGGTTGCTTATTATGAAAACATATAGTATATAGAGGAAGCACGGAGGAGTAATGGATTTTTATTTGTTTTTGTTTTTTTAATATAGTAACTAAGAAAAATGATGAACCTTGATCTAACCGGGCGGTGGCTAACATCTCTACCAGACTTGACAAGCAGACTCATTTCAAGCTCAGTAGGGTATAAAAAGAATGAAAATCGATATATAAACACGTCTGTAGCTGGTTTTAGAATGTTATGTTTTGGACGTGTTTATTTGATGGAAACGCATATACACGTCTCTGCCGAGAAAGGGTGTAAAATATAATCAGATGCACAAATTTTTTCTAGGTTCAGGCTTTGAATGTGAAATATTTCTTGGTATGGACGTAATTAAATTTTCAGTTTCATACGAAGTAAAACTTGTTGACGCTTTATGTTTTTGCTATATTCGATCGAAAATATTGAATATTTGGAGCCGATCCCCGAAGCAAGGTATTGTGATTACGTTGCATCTTTGTTATAAAAAAAAAAAAAAAAAAAAAAAAAAATTACAAACGTTGCCTCTGGGATTTCCAAGAGCTGGCGTCTACAATAAATAGAAAGAGTGTTAAAAATAAAGCAACGGTTTTTGTCGTCATTTAATCATGGGAAAAGTGTCTTCGAACGAAAACGATATTTCATTGATTAATGTCTGATTTTCTAAACTACCGTTTCGCTGAATCCAAGGCCCAAGAGCCACTTAAGGTTGAGAGCCACTGAAAGACGTGTGATATGAACGTAAGAAGAGAAGGTAGGAAGTGTAGAGTGAAAATTAATAGAGACGTGGGATATATATCGATGCAATATTGCAATAGATAGTGAATCAATATAGAGTGAATATGACACTAGAAAGTGGATAGATATAAAGAAAACTTTACGAAACGTGGTGGGTAGATATAGCCTGGAAGATATACGCAAGATGGTGATTAGATATATAGGGAATATTACGATATATGTGTACAGATGTATAGTGAAGCTGACGATATACAGGGTGTTTCAAAAAGAATACGCCAAAATCATCACGTGATGTGTCAATAACGAAAAAAAATTACAAACCTCTCGTATGAACACATGTGTTGTATATACATTCAAGTTTCATTTCATGTTTTATAAGTGCTCAATGTGGCCACCACCGGCAGCGCAGACAACATCAAGCCGATATGAGAATTCCTCCCATACGCGCCTCAGCATGTCACGGTCTACCGTGTTGATTGCAGCTGTTATTCGATCTTTCAAGTCATCAATACTTGCTGGAAGTGCTGGAACATAAACTTGGTCTTTAACATACCCCACAAGAAAAAGTCACACACAGTGATGTCCATGGATCTGGCAGGCCAAGCACAGAGAGCAAGGTCTTTAGCACCTCTCCTCTCAATCCATCGCTGAGGCATGTTTTCATTCAGATAAGCTCTAACCCTGAGATACCAATGGGGTGGTGCTCCATCTTGCTGAAAATGAAATCATTCGAATCTGCCTGCACCGTGACAATGTCGTTTGTTTTCGCGAACTCAAGCACGCAAAACGCCTTCTGCTGAGGAGTCGCCATTTTGATTGATCTTCCCACAATTCAGCTGCACCGGACGTTATACTAACGACGGCGGTTAAACTGACACCCAATCAAACTTTGATAACTACTCTATCAAATAACCACTGATTGAGACAACTACAATGCTATAGACCTGAAAAAACAGCACAATGATTTTGGTGTATTCTTTTTGAAACACCCTGTATATTGGATACATATACAGGGAAGATTACGAGAGATTTTGAATATGGAGTGAAGATTACTATAGATATATATATAGTCAGAAGATTATGATAGATGTTAATTAGATATAGAGTGAATATGAGAATAGATAAGGGATAGATACAGGGAGAAGAGGATGATAGGTGATAGATCTAGATTGAATATTACGATATATGGTAGATAGATATACAGCGATTTACGTCAATACATATTGTATGGTGATTGAATATTACAATAGAAAGTGGGTAGATATAGATGCAACATCCGAAACATGGTGGATATATATATACAGGGAAGATTTTCGCTCAATGGTGGATAGATATATAGTGAATATTACGATATCTGGGGACAGATATATTCTGAAGGTGACGATATATACTGGATAGATATATAGTGAATATTACGATAGTTAGTGGATGGATATAGGTTGAATATTGCAATAGATAGTGGATAACTACAGAGCGGCGATTACGATAAATGGTGGATAGATATAGAGTGAATATTACGATAGTGGGTGGATAAAGAGGGAGCATTACGAAAACTAGTGGATGTGTATATAGGGAATATTACGACAGATGTTGACTGATATGTGGACGAATTTGTGCTATTAGATTAATTCGTAGCTGTAATATTAGGTTCGTGCAAAAATAATGACGTAATAATGTCGTTTTTTTACGTTAAAGAATACGTCAAAAAACGACATTATTACGTCATTATTTTTGCACCAACCAAATATTTATGTAAATATTTATGTAATACTTATGTAAAATAGCAAAACATTTCTGATGGCGAATTAGAATATCAACCAGGAGGTATTGTCGGTGGATACAATCTTAACAATGTAAGACACTGTTTCGATTCAGTAAACTCAGAAGAAAACATCAAAAAGAACGTTTAGGCAATGTAGCAAAAGAAAAGCGCGAAGAAAGGACTAACTGTTAATTATAATGTGACGGCATGTATTACTGAGCAGTGAGAGGGTTGTGGCATTTTGTCTGTGAAAAAGGTGTTGTAAGGTAGAAAATACTTTGTCATTCACAAGGACGCGGAGACGCTCATTGACTTGAGACTGGAAAGTGAGGCCAGAGCACCTCCTACCCAATTATATAATAGCAGTACTCCATTTTATGTCTAATCTGTCTCTTGTGTACGTAGGGGATAGCACGAGCTTATGTATCGGTACTAGGCGCCGACCATTTTTCCAGAATCTTTAGCGATGGATCGTATACGTAAGTTTCACTTGATGTTTGGGTTAAATTTATGGCTAGCTTAACTTTTTTTTAAAATATATTTTTCTTCGTTAACTCTCTTGCTTTCTTTGATAATAGCTCGAATATACGCCATAGGCATTATTAATTTAACGCGACCAAAATAAAAAATAAATAAATAAATAAAAATGAAAAAAAAGAAGTGTGTCTAGTTTTTATTGTGGAACATGTGAAAGCTCATATATATAGTCTGTGTACGCATATGATTTAAAAAAAATGCATACGTGTTATTAAAATACTGTTAATTGATAGATTTTAGCTGAACCATGTGTTGTAAAATTACCCGAGGGCATTATCCGATATCTGCAACATTTTGCAATAGACATATCTTTTCTATTGTTCCAAAATATGATTTCGTTTTGTCGTGGCGACATTCCACAGTTAATTATGAATGTCATTATCATTTACGCAGATCTCAGTTGAATCATTTCTCAAATTAAATCCTGATGTGTTACTTTTGATTTTCTCATTTGCCTTTTCAAATCCTCATTTTCCTGCCCGTCCATAATAAATAAAATAATAGAAAATATACAGGTTGAAAAAGTAAATATATTAATATTAAGAGAAGTTCATAACTTCTTTTACAAAAGTTTTCTGAATACAAGGCAAAGGTGCAACTCATGTTACAGGTGTGTTATATAAATCTGAGAGAAAGAAGAACGAAGGAAATATTATAAAGACATGCGGTTCTTTTTCGGTATATTTTGCTTACTAGATCATTATTCGTCATGATAGAGAGTTACAGCCATATCATATGAAACATCGGTTTCAATGGGATCAACGACATTAATGAAAGTCGAGCCTGTCCTAGAGTAAATAGGTGACCACTTGGGAAACTGGATGCTATAAATTTGAATGTACAGGAGGTGTAATGGATAATGGCTCGGAATGTTTAATCGGAGAGCCTAGTTCCAATTCCGGTTGTGTTCTTTATATTGACTCGCGCGCAAAAAACATCGGGGAACGTATGACTCCACCTATTCATCCGCCAGCTACGGGATAATTAGTAAGATTTGTATTACTAAATCATTATTATTAAAAAAAAAAAGATCTAACATTCTAAATATATTTTATGGCTTTAAATAGCCTGCAAAAGTTTGATAAGCCGTAGAAAACGAATGATTGAATCAATCGTTTTGAATTTGGTATTGATGATCCTAGTATCCAGAAGCCAATTTTTGTTGATAGTTACTAAAAACATCTCTAGCCGTAAACTGTTCATCACGGATCTGGAGGCTTTAAGTCACGGCTAAAAAATCTGCGTTAGAAATAGGAAAAGGTTACACCTTAACCATGAGAAGCAGAAACCATAGATTTGGTCAAATAGACTTAAAAAGGATTTTATTCAAAAAATCATAGCTGCCACCCTCGTATAATGTCACCTTAATAAAAAAAAAATATGATTCGATATGAAAAAAAAATATTTAGATATAATATTGTTTAATATCCTTCCATCGATGATCTGACTCCAAACACATTTTTCTTATCACCGACATTCTTAATAAAACTTATACATAAAGATTGTTAGATCCAGATATCTGTAGACAATGTAACCCACGTCTCTCATTCCAACATAAGAAATAAATATAGACTGAAAAGAATTAAATATACATGGAAAAAATTTACCAATACACACGGTCAGCACATGTATCGGCGCCACCAACTCGCTCAAGATCAACTAGAAATTTGACACACACACACACATTAAGTACTATCCTTTCGATTTTCATCTCATTAGCGACTTTGGGAATTAAAAACACGGTCACTATTGAACAGAAACACACACAAATACCCAGTAGATACCTGTCGCCCGCGCAGACACGCACACATACACACACACGCACGCACACTATGAACACAAAGCATAAACACGAAAAATGTATTCTCGTTTTTTATCTTAAGGCCATTAGTAAGACGTGCGCGAAACAGACACTTAATTACATACATACATACATACATACATACATACATACATACATATATATATATACACACACACACACATACATACACACACACACACACACACACACATATATATATATATATATATATAATAATCTTATAAATATAAGAAATTATAGTCGTTCGGAAAACGTTCGGTGTCTTGATTTACAAACAATCAAACCAATGCGAAAGGGAAAAAAAGGTAGAAAAAAAAGAGAAAGAACAAAGAACACGTACCTTAGCCGAAAATAATCGTCTAGCATCCAAGTCCAAAGTCCAAAGTCCAAAGAAAAAAAAAAACGATAAGAGTAAGTAAAATAACTAAATAAAGTGCTCAATACGTTAAGTAAAGAAAAGCTAATTAAACCTAAAGAGCCAGACAAACCTACCAAGGTTTCACCTACGCGGATCGTTTAATTATATATATATATATATATATATATATATATATATATATATATATATATATATATATGAAAATTTCTCTGAATTAATCAGTAGAGAGACAATATTTATGAATAAAAATGACAATAGGAAAACTGGTAATTGCTGACGCGTTTCGTCCAATGTGGACTTTATCAAAGCAAAATACGAAAATGAAATTAAATGAACAAAGTAACTATAAAAAACAAAAACAGAATGTACCTAGCAACTGGAATGTAGAGAAACGCTATTTTCATATTTTTAACTGAAAAATAACGTCAGTAATTGTCACGTGTGGAGAATATTGTCATTATAACTGTGTTGATGTATTCAACCATTTTCTTTGAAAATAGCGTTTCTCTTCATTCCACTTGCTAGGTACATTCTGTTTTTGTTTCTAATAGTTACTTTGTTCATTTAATTTCATTTTCGTATTTTGCTTTGATAAAACGCGTCAGCAATTACCAGTTTTCCTATTGTCATTTTTATTCATATATATATATATATATATATATATATATATATATATATATATATATATATATATATATTCTTACGACCCCCCTCTCCTTTTTCTAACCTTATCAATAGCGAAGGTAAAGGAGGATCGTAATCTGTGTTATTTTTTTTTTTAACATTTTACATTTTTTTGTAAAATATATTTCTTTCCCAAGGGGGGTCTCTTTCCGATTGATCAGACACGGCCGGGCGGAATCGATTAAGGAACAAAGACGATCGGCGACAAACAACAATGGAGACAGAAAATATGAATTTATTAACAAACATGGAATCGCGGAAAAGATTTTTTAAAAAATCGGACAAAACAAAAAGGACGACATGTCAAGAATAAACATTTAAACATTGTGGACAAAACAGTGGGAGGAGAGCATCCTCTAAGAAAGGTAAAATAAAAATCAACGTATGGCCTTGTGCCGTACTCCCACGAATTTACAGAATATGTGCTATACCCGGACGGATTCACAAAACATCAAAATTTTAAGACAAGTGGAAAGAAACATGTAATAAAAAGATTTCATGCTAAATTTGCATGAAAGCACAAACATGAAAAAGAGGCATATTTAAACAAAAACGGAGCACAAGAAAAAACAATAAACTTAACTCAGAATAAAGTCCTTTTTCATTAGTAATGTCTCTTATCTACTTCTTTCCTTTTTCTTTTTCCTTTTCTATTTCCTTTTATAATGGTCTCCTTTTAAGGTCTTTTCTTACTTCCCCTCCTTCTCTCTTTTCGTCGTCTAGGGGCTTGGCTGAAGATGAAGCAGAAAATGCGTTCCCTCACTGTTTCGTCTTGGTATAACAGTCTTCTCGTTCGAGATGGTCTGTTTTTTCTTTCTTTCTTTTCCCTCTCGTGCTTTGTTTAAGGGTTTAGTGACAGTTGAAACTGCTTTCATTCTCCTCGATAGAGCGGTGTTCCGCATGCGTCGTCAAACGGGTCCATCCATTCCACTCGGAGACCAATTCTCTTCGCAATTTCGCGAACACATCTTTTCGGCCCATATGCCGAGACATTCGCCAGGCGTCCTATCAGCCCGTAGGCCTAGGCCAAGACTAATTTTTTCTTTTCATTATTCGTGTCCGTTTTCTTCTTGTTATGTGGTCAATTTTCAAAATACTTTTTCCCATTATGGGTGGAATGAGGTCATCGACCCTCTCTCTTATCTTCAGGGTCAAAGAAAGTTTAGTTTAAAGTGTTTCAACACCTCCTAACCAGAATGTATCCGTGTAAATCATGCTTTCAACACCTTGACGAAAAGAGAAGGAAAAGGGTACATTCTAAGTCTACCTATCTCTTTGGGTTTACTATCTTTACATTTTCTGCAACTACTGGGCTCTTTGTTTTAGAAGCATTAAAGCGATGGTATAGTTTTTATAATAAACTAGCAGTAGAGCCCGGCGTTTTCCGGGAATTTAACAGTAAGAGATAGATCAAGTATCGACCATCATAAATACTGAAAAATAAAATTGACAAAGATTATTGTTTAAGGTTGACGGACACGCATGTCTTAATTAGTCTTTTTTTTTTACCAATTGGTCAAACCAAACTCAAACAAAAAACATTGTTTTCAATCGTTATGAGTCTACACATTGAATAGAATTTTATTATAAACAATTATCTTGTAAATGGAATTTTTAAAGCATTCTGAATGTAAAAATAAAGAAAAAAAGTGTGCAAGACAATAAGAAACACTACCTGCCAAAAAAAAAGTTTTGTTGGAATCGGTTGAAAAATGTAGAAAATCCGATCCCATATATAAACGAACAGACACACACACACAACCAACCTGGGTTTTATAAGTAAAACTTGATATGAGTTTTCCCCCTTTCATTCTCGCGATGCCTCTTAATCGTGATTTCAAATTGATTTTATGCAAAAACAATTGTGTTTTTCCAATTTTTTTGTCAGAACCACCGCAAGGTAATTTTACGTAGTCCTGTGAAGTTTTGTTGAAATCGGTTGAAAAATGTAGGAAATCCGATCCAATATATAAACGTACAGACACACACACACACACACACACACACAATCTGCGTTTTATAATAAGTAAGATTTAAATCGGGGTTTTTAACAATATATATATATATATATGTATGTATGTATTAGAAAAATCAATGAACGTGCGATGTTTACGTTGTTGCAACTGGACATGCGCATAAAGGAGTGGAGACGCTAAATTTTAAATTTAAATTTAAATGTGTCTTGGGTATATCATCTAGCAAACTTCATTTAGTTTCTGTTTGCTCATGTTTTTATCACCGTTGTTATTAAATTTTCTGGTAAGAAAGGTGAAATATGGTAAAAACGTGGACGCAAATTTACAATGGAGGATCTACTGATGAGAGCACTTTTTATACATTTGAAATTAATAAATTGCTTTCCCTTTTAATTAAAATGACATTTCTTAAATAAAAAAAAAAATATGTTCAGACTCATTAAGCTGAGTAAAATATTTTCCCATATCTAAATATATGCATTATTGTATCACTCTAAACGTTGTTTTTAGTGGATATACGTATTTGAGTAGACGCTCCGTTTATTTATTAAACGGTATACTTATTTATTTTTGTTCACCTTCTTGAATATTTCAGAAATATTATTAAAGCAAAACACGCGCCCTTTGATAAGATTCGAACCCGCGTTCCACCGAGCAGAGGGAACTGTCAATAGATCAGATGTGCTCTAGATCGACAGAGGTAGGAAGAATTAAGCCGATTAAGCAAGGTTGAATAGTGTTTTTTATACGAGATTCCTCTCGCCTTCGTCTCTTTATGTTTTCATATCTGCTCAAGTTCGCATGCAAACGCAAACCAAAGAGTTTTCTAAAGAATCAACTGTTTTTTTTATTTATTTATTATCCGAAAAAATAAACCGAATGCCTACTTATATACGAGCATCGACTAAAAACTAGCTTTAAAGAGATCAGATCTGTTGGACTGATAAATAAAAGATGTTACATCTTTAGAAGATATTTGTATCTCTTCTCTCTCTCTCTCTCTCTCTCTCTATATATATATATATATATATATATATATATATATATATATATATATATGACGCATTTTCTGGTCAGAAATGGTTAAATAGTAGTGTCAGCTGCATAACTGCCTACTTGGGAATTGATGCCATATATATATATCTGGTCCCTCCTCCCCCAATACTAAGTATGATTGAGAGAAATATTAAATATACCCTCTCTAAACTCGACCATGTCTCTCAAACTACCCCTCATTACCCCCTCACTTAAATTAAAAAAACTTACACTACCCATCAAAAGTATGAATTTTCATTTCATTTCGTTTCGTTTCATTATTTGGAAGTGCTATCTGATGATCCGGAGTCATTTAAAAGGGCTCTTATGAAATAAATTATTATAATGGGATCCTAAGTGTTCTGTTGTTTTTCTTTAATATATATATATATATATATATATATATATATATATATATATATATATATATATATATATATATATATCTTTATTCAAGGATGAAATTATTCGTATACCCATCAATTTTGAATATTTTTCACCATTTCTCAGAATCTAATGCTCGTTTGACGCCAGGCTTTTTATATGTTAATTAGCACAAAAATAATATAAAAATATCAATTTTCAGAACAATATATTAAATACAGTAAATTTGCCGAGCGAATTTGCAAAATACCAAAGGACACATTTATTCGTACAGTATAAAATAACGATTTAAATTGATTGATTCGTGTAAGTATAAGTGATTTACATAATTATTTTATCGGTGAACCTTTCTAGACTATTTATTCAGTAGAATATTTGTGATAATTCCGTCAGTGAACCTCACGTGCAGGAACTATTTATTTTTCATCTGTCCACTTTGTCAATAGATACGGTGAACCCGTCAGAATAGTAAGTTGGACATTTGTGATATTTTTGTTACTTGTCTTAGTGATTTTTTAACTGTGTCTTTATTGTTCCGTGAGGGGAATACCTTCTCGCTATGTCGGAGGTACCTTAGCAAAAAGAGCCATTGGCCATCACACCGTCGACATCAGCACGGTCGGTGGAAAGGTCCCAAAATGACTTAGTTACAACAAGGGCTTGAGATGGGAGTATATCTCCTTCATTTCAGGCCGGTGCCATCTGTGATGCAGGCAGATACTACAAGGACTATCTCCCTATTGATGACTGACATGAACACCCGAAAATTCATTGCTCTCAACAGGTAGATGATGGAAGAGACCCTCATGTCCTGAAATATTTAGGCCAAAATGTTGGCTCGCAGGTCAAATGCCATGTGGGATATCCTGCTGTCAACAGAAGAGGGTGCAAAATCATTAGCCGGAAGCGTGCTCATCACCAAGACACTGTGGCCTCAAACAGATTACATAGGCACCCAAATGCCCATGTACAACAGTGAGGACCATTTAGGGGCCATTTTTCAGACTATGGCCTTGTGGAAAGAGTATCCTCCTTCAAAAGCAAGGCGGGCATTGCCACCAGTGACTATGAAGCCATAGTGACTTTGACCCTGTCAAAATTTAATGAGGTCCCCAAAGTCTTCACCTGCGGCGGCCGAAATATTTATATTGTGGTGGAGGGCTACCGTCGCAACTGCTGGAATTGTGGTGCCGCCGGTCACCTGGGAAAATTGTATTATGGCAGAAACCCGGCACCACAGGCTCAAACAACGACTCATCAGCCCAAGTCGGAAGTACAACAGAAGGCCTCCAGTGGTCTTGGCGAGTGGGCTGAGATGGTGAGGAGGGAAGCCAAGGCGGCAACTCTACCTCCCCAGCAGGATGCCCCGGAAAAAGAAGCTGCCAAACAGCAGGCAAAGCAGCAGCAGGATAAACAGAAAAAGCAATAGCTGAAGAACCCATCGGAAAAGCTACAGCAACAAAAACAGCCAAGCAGCAGCAGTTGCAAGAGCAGGAGCTGCCTCAAAAACAATAGCAGCCTGAAAAGCAACAGCAGCATCTTGAAGAGCAGTAGTAATATTTACCGCAGCTGGAACTCTACCTGGAGTTAGAGGAAATGCTTCCACTGTGATCCCCCACACTGAAAAGGGGGGATGAAGACGACCCAATATATACGAAAAGGGAGATGAAGTATGGTTGGACTAAGGAGGCCCTGGTAGCTGCCGCATCTCAAACCGCTCCTACTTCACCTGCAATAAACGAGGAAAGTCATACCCAAGATAAGGCAATGAGCCTCCCTTCCACTACTTCTAGGGCTCCGTCGTAATCTTCTCCCTCCCCCAACCCGTCTCAAGGAAAAGAGAAAAAAAACTGTGCAAAATCGAAAGGCAGGCCCTCGAGAGGAACCTTTCTTCTCAGAAGAACGTCCGCTTGAGGCCACTGTTTAAATATACTTCCGTGAATTGAAATCTACGGAAGACCCCTCGCAACATTCTGAAGGCCCACACTCATAAGGAATATGGATGGTAATCTCAAAGTGTGGGATTACTTAAGAGTGCCTTACCGGACAAAAGGATAGTATAGTTAGAATCACCTGAACTCAAAAAATGTCTAATTCTTCTTCTGGGAGGATGCCGCTGTTGTTCCATCCCTCTTTATATACGGCTGTAAAAATAACCTTCCTGACGAACGTCACGGTATTGTCTCTGAGGGTCGAATTACGACCGATATTTGAACTGGTTGTATGGGACAATTCGTCAAGGTTCCCGACTCCAACAGATTTCTGTCCAGTCTGCATTTTAAGGGTTTACTAAAAAGCTTCAATGTGAAGGGCCTGAGGGATCGGGGTAAGGCTGCCCACCTGCTTTGTTTGCGACTTCATAGCTCGTATGCTGCCTAATGACTTTGTTTTTTACCCATATGGGGTCAGGCAGGCGAGAGTTGTTTCCATGTTACTTAAACGTTCCCGGGATGCGAGGGTAGACTTTTTCCATGTCGGCTAGGAGGGCTGGTTGGTCGCGGCCGATATTTCCGTGGAAATGTGAACGTGGGCTCTTAAGGGACCGTCTCTCCAGTTAACTAGCTACCTGAACAGAATGTTAGTGAGAAGGGTCGACCTAGATTTAATAGATTGTCCAACGTTCCTCCTCTTAGACTATTCGCATCATAGACTCGTCTGTGTCCGGATGATGTTAGGTACTAGGTCTAGAATGACTGGACACTGGAAGTTCAATCTGTCCTTACTGGACAGGCGGGACTTTCAGCAACAGACTTGATGGTTTGCACTACGAAATGTACTTGATATTGTCGCACATGTTTGTTTCGATTTTGACAGTGGTGTTCAACAACTGTTTCCAGCAGGGGTCCATCCCGACAGGATTTCCAGGGGCATGGTCACGCTGTTGAAAATGGGTAAGGCTGTTGGTCGTAATTTAGATTAGTACATACTAAATTAAGAGTACTATACTAAACACGGAGTTAAATATTTTGGCCAAGATCTTGACGGAGCATTTGTAGTCAATTGCAGTGAGCTTGTTGGGACCGGAACAGACATGTGCTGTGAAGGGACGAACAATTGAAAGCAACCTGCATCTGATCCACGCGATTATAGAGGATGTAAAAGACGAAGAGTGAGTCGCGTTGATCAATTTAGATCAGTCCAAGAACTTGACAGTGTTGACCATCGATACATGGCTGCTGTCCTGCAGGTCGCCGATTTCGAACTCTAACTTTACAGGTTGATGAGGCTCCTGTATCGCCTCTCCAGCGACGTGGTTCAGGTAAACGGAAAGCAACCGGGCGCTTTTACGCTGTCTCGGTCGGTCCGACAGTGTTGTCTGCTGTTGCACTTACTCTATGCCCTTACTTCGCTGTCTCAAGGACATGGCATTCAGTCCGGCTCTATGCGGAATCGTTGTCCCTCTGGGGGAGGTCGAGCCAGGGTTTCTGCATACGTCGATCAAATATTCATTTTTGTGTCGTGCCGCAACGAAATTAAGGTGGTACAAAAGGCGCTTAAACGGTACGAGATGGTGACGGGGGTCAAGATCAACCGTAACAAAGGCTTGCGATTAGGTACTTAGAAGGAGGTTGCGCTTCTGGCGTCCTTTGGTTGGACTGACGGACCAGTCCGCATTCTTGGAACTAAAGAAGAAGTGGTTAGGTAACGGTCACAGCGTCGACCCGGGATGACTTCGAAAGAGGTTGTTCTTGAAGGTACAGCCGAAGCGTGTACCACTTACGTCTTGCTTCTCATCCTTTAGCGCTTGGCTGTACTTTCTCTTTGCAGGATTCGTATGGAGTCGATAGAGTATTTCTTGACTAGCATCTTGTGGAGTGGTCGCAAACATTACTCTGTAAAGAAGCCTGTTTACAGCGTCCGTCTCATGGTGGGGGTGGTTGGGATGGCCATAGCTGGCGAGCCATCGACTCGAATAATGGTTTTGACGATTTTGGCGCGGAGTGTTAGGGACGCATTCCCTAAACTTAACATTACTCCTCCCGTTAATTGGGCTATGCGCCGCAGCGGTCCTGCAAGGTTGTCGAGTTTCCTCAGCGAGTGTCGGTCGACCTTGAAGCTCTTTCCTCGGTCCAGTGACCTTTCTCGGCCCCGGAGACTATTGTATTGTGAATTAGTGGAGGAGGGTCTCGTAGGATCATCTCTTTGGCCGGTTCGGCTTGTCGGCATCAGAGTTGCGCTCTTTCTGGCCTTGGGCGCCAGTGGCGGATTATCTCAGCAACCCTGAGTTTTCGCTTAGCTGGTGATTGATTCAGAATGTGCTACCTGTCAATGACGTAATCTCCAGACGGGGCGTGTCAGATTTTTCCGCCTGTCATCGGTGTGACCTTGCCTTTGAACGCCTTCTACCATTGTCCTCAGGTGCGCCCTTTCAGGGATTATGTCACCGAGTTGGTGACACGTATCTCTCCCTATCGGCTCGTCTCCATCGATCCCGCGTACGCGTGTGACAAATTGTCTCCCTCGTTCTTCGGGTGTTTTTACGTTGCTAGCAGTGTCAAGAATGGTGGTGTGCATCTCGCGACAGGAGGGAATATTGCGAGATGAACGTTATTTACATCAGGATCTGGTTGCTTTCTTTATGCATCATCTTAGGGTAAAATCAAATCTGATAGAATGCGTTTGATTTGGACAGATATCAGCGAAAGGCGGGTGACTGAGGCAAACCTGGTTTGTGCGGACGAGGCTAGTCTTCATTTTCTCTTTTAAGTCCAATTGATGCAAAGGGACCGTTTGCTGTGAACCCTATACTTTTATGATTTCCTAGTTAATGTGAAGAAGTGTTGTCCCGGCCTGTTCCCGGCATTCTCTTTTGTTATGGCCCATGTTAAGTTTCCAAAACTTTGTTTTTTCTCCTCTGTTTACATCTCGGCTGTGTTTTCGCAATCTGGCATTCATTTTCATCCTTCTCATTCCATTAGTGAGTGTTCTTCTTAATTCTGTCGATTGACAGAATTCAGCGGCCTCTCTTATTATTTTGAAGGGTGAACGGGTCCTATTAATATTTTTTTTTATCTTTGAGATACATTTTTAGTTTCTAGGTTCATCTACTTCTCATCATTTCATGAATTATGAAATTTTGATATATTTTTGTAAAAAAAAAAAAAAATGACATTTTGAACTTTCATCAAATTTTTATGTCATGGCTGTTTTTTCATGTGAATATGCGGTATTGTGGTATATGCAGAATTGAGAGGTGATGGATGAGTTCTTGTGATGAATGAGTAATTTTAATGAATGAAATGGTCGTGAATCTGATGAACTAGGATTAGGATAGCTAATGAAGACCAGCACCTCCTTACTTCCTATTCGGTCTTGCGTCACAATTTCTGTAATAATCAGAAATAAATAATAAGGTCATCAAGTGGTGCAAAGAATGTCGCCATTGTTATTCTTACGTTAAAAAGACGATGGGGGAAGACAAAGGATCTTATCGTTGAATTGAGATAGAGAATTATTAAATTCCACAAGTCGGGAAATTCATACAGGACTATTTCAAACCGGTTAGCTATCCATAGATCTAAGGTAGAGTCTGTTATGGAGAAGATTAAACAGTTTGGAAAGACAGAGAATTTGTCTGGGCGTGGAAGAAAATCAAAACTGTCACCTAGAACTGCATGAAAACCGCTACATCAATGCATCTAGGTTTCGATGGCCGTCAAAGCATCTCAAAGCGAAAGTTTTTACAATTTTTAATATTGCTAACAATTTCTTTTCCCGCGAAAAAAAAAAGTTTGTTTATTATTAAACAATAATTATTAGTGTGTTTATTATTTTTTTTTAATTATTTTCCATTTTTTGTATTTTATGATTTTGTTAAATGTTCGGAGTTTTCCTTCTTAAAGTTTTTTTTTTTTTATTATTATTTACATAATATATAATTATTGTTAAATCATATTGCCTCTCCGGTAAAAGAGTCAATCGTTCGTGTGTTGTTACATTGTATTTAATTTTATCTACAGCCGACCATTACTTAACATAAACGATTTTGATTGGTTGTCTAATTTTCTACATTTTTTTTTCCTTACATTTCTATATCATCTTTTGCTTTATATTTATCTTTTCGCATCTTTCTTTCGAAAAAGGAGTATATCTTACCTTTCTTTCCTTCTCGCTATTCTTATATTTAAAATACTATTTCTTATCTCTCTTTCTTATTTTTCTTTTCTTTTTTAGAATATCTGTTCCTTTTAGAGGAAACTATATCTTATGTCCCTTCTTTCTTTCTTTTTCTTTTTTAAAAAGTTTTCTTTTTTTTCGCAGGTAAAGAGATTGTTAGCAAGTAAATATTAAAAATTGTAATAACATTCACTTACTACCAGCTGATGAGATGCTTTGATGGGCATCGAAACATGGGTGTATTGCTGTAGCGGGTACATATGTTCGATTATAATATCGTATAATAAAGAATAATCGCTCTACTCTTGTATCAAGCATTATTTTAAAATTAATTTATGAACGTTTGAATTTATATTTAATTCGTTCTCATTTCATATATATATATATATATATATATATATATATATATATATATATATATATAAATAAGGGAAGTGAATGTCCACTTATCTTTTATCTCTTTAAAATTATCATACACGACATATTTTTTTATAATTTTATTATTATTATTATTATTATTATTATTATTATTATTATTATTATTATTTTCTTTGATTTCTGGCGTTTACACATTTCTTTCCGGGTCCCGCCCAGGGACCTAAGGTTAGAAATGGCATCATGACACTTTCCACTGACAAAAAAAAAAAAAAATTACATAGATAGAGCCCTTCGTAAAGTGTGGGCTGTACTTGTCAGAACAATTTTTGTATCTCCTTAAGGCATGGACTTCCAGGAATCCCTTCAATTAGTCTACTGCAATCTTTTCCAACCAATCCTAGGGCTCCAACTACAACAGGGATTGTTGATGTTCCCATATGCCACATTTTTGAGATTTCCATTTCAAGGTCCTTGTATTTTGACAGCTTTTTGAATATCTTCAAAGATACATTGCAGTCTGCTGGGACTGCCATATCAATAAGGAGGGACATTTTATTATTATTATTATTATTATTATTATTATTATTATTATTATTATTATTATGAACTATCCATTTAAATCCGATATTATAATTACAAAGACTGTAAGCCTTAAAAAGTTATCTTCCAGAAATACCCCGCTCATCATGTTTTGGGCGAGATACAATATATATATATATATATATATATATATATGTGTGTGTGTGTGTGTGTGTGTGTGTGTGTATCTTAGTCAATAAACTGTAAGCTAGATATGTAGATATAGAGATTGATAATGAACATAAACAATAAGAACAACACCAATATATATATATATATATATATATATATATATATATATATATATATATATGCGTGTGTGTAGTTCATTACAGATGCACACTCACCCCGACACAACGCATGAATACCAATACTCAAAAAATCGCGACTGATCAGAAACATGCATAAACACACACACCCACACATGCACTGTCGCGCGGGCACACACACACACACACACCATAAGCGTAAACATGCACCCCATACGCACCCACACAGAGAGGCGTTACCCACTCAGACACACACTTATATACAAATAATCACGTATGGATATCAATGCATATACTGATCTTAAAGTATATGCATTTTCCTGCGAATTACAGAATACGTATAAAGACAAATATTGTATGCAAATTTAATAAAAATTTTGCTCCTAGACATGTCAGCATTTTGAATGCATGATTAATGAACATAGCAATAAAAAATGTTAATGATAAATGTTCTTCTTGTTATTCTTGTCCACATTCAACTTCACACCATTTTTATTCATCTGTACATCAGTCCTCTTCGCTTTGTGATTTTATTGCTGTCAGCTTGTGTTTTCTTTTTCCTAATTGTTTGTGTTTCTCCCATTTCTTTTCTTTCTACAATTCTTCTTCTTCTTCTTTTTCTTCTTCTTCTTCTTCTTTTTCTTTCTTTCTTTCTTTCTTTCTTTCTGGTACTCGTTATCTTTTCATTCTTCTCCTTCTTTTCTCCTTTTGGTTTTTATCCTTATCTTTTACATGCTTTTCTCCTTTTTTCCACACACATTGCATCTTATTTTCTCGCATGTCCAATTTTACCAAATTTCACTTTCTTTCCTCCTTTTATTATTTTATATTTTCATTCATTCGTTCTTTCATTCTTTCTTTCTTTAATTCTTTCTTTCATTGTTTCTGTCTTTTCCAGCATTCATTCATTCTTTCATTCATTTTTTTTTAGTTCTTTTTTCATTCTTTCTTTTTTAATTATTTCTTTCTTTCATTCTTTCTATATTTTACTTCATTCGCTGTTTCTTTCATTATTTCATTCTTTTTTTATTCTTTCTTTAATCCTTTCCCTAATTCATTCTTTCTATCTTTTCCTTCTGTCATTCTTTCATTCATTCCTTCTTTTTTCATTCTTTCTTTAATCCTTTCTCTATTTCATTCTTTCTATCTTTTCCTTCTTTCATTCTTTCATTCATTCATTCTTTTTTCATTCTTTCTTTAAACCTTTCCCTAATTCATTCTTTCTATCTTTTCCTTTTGTCATTCTTTCATTCCTTCCTTCTTTTTTCATTCTTTCTTTAATCCTTTCTCTATTTCATTCTTTCTATATTTTTCTTCTGTCATTCTTTCATTCATTCATTCTTTTTTCATTCTTTCTTTAATCCTTTCTCTATTTCATTCTTTCTATATTTTCTTCTGTCATTCTTTCATTCATTCATTCTTTTTTCATTCTTTCTTTAAACCTTTCCCTAATTCATTCTTTCTATCTTTTCCTTCTGTCATTATTTCATTCATTCATTCTTTTTTCATTCATTCTTTAATCCTTTCTCTATTTCATTCTTTCTATATTTTTCTTCTGTCATTCTTTCATTCATTCATTCTTTTTTCATTCTTTCTTTAAACCTTTCCCTAATTCATTCTTTCTATCTTTTCCTTCTGTCATTCTTTCATTCATTCATTCTTTTTTCATTCTTTCTTTAATCCTTTCTCTATTTCATTCTTTCTATATTTTTCTTCTGTCATTCTTTCATTCCTTCCTTCTTTTTTCATTCTTTCTTTAATCCTTTCTCTATTTCATTCTTTCTATATTTTTCTTCTGTCATTCTTTCATTCCTTCCTTCTTTTTTCATTCTTTCTTTAATCCTTTCTCTATTTCATTCTTTCTATATTTTTCTTCTGTCATTCTTTCATTCCTTCCTTCTTTTTTCATTCTTTCTTTAATCCTTTCTCTATTTCATTCTTTCTATATTTTTCTTCTGTCATTCTTTCATTCCTTCCTTCTTTTTTCATTCTTTCTTTAATCCTTTCTCTATTTCATTCTTTCTATATTTTTCTTCTGTCATTCTTTCATTCCTTCCTTCTTTTTTCATTCTTTCTTTAAACCTTTCCCTAATTCATTCTTTCTATCTTTTCCTTCTGTCATTATTTCATTCATTCATTCTTTTTTCATTCTTTCTTTAATCCTTTCTCTATTTCATTCTTTCTATCTTTTCCTTCTGTCATTCTTTCATTCATTCATTCTTTTTTCATTCTTTCTTTAAACCTTTCCCTAATTCATTCTTTCTATCTTTTCCTTTTGTCATTCTTTCATTCCTTCCTTCTTTTTTCATTCTTTCTTTAATCCTTTCTCTATTTCATTCTTTCTATATTTTTCTTCTGTCATTCTTTCATTCATTCATTCTTTTTTCATTCTTTCTTTAAACCTTTCCCTAATTCATTCTTTCTATCTTTTCCTTCTGTCATTCTTTCATTCATTCCTTCTTTTTTCATTCTTTCTTTAATCCTTTCTCTATTTCATTCTTTCTATCTTTTCCTTCTTTCATTCTTTCATTCATTCATTCTTTTTTCATTCTTTCTTTAAACCTTTCCCTAATTCATTCTTTCTATCTTTTCCTTTTGTCATTCTTTCATTCATTCCTTCTTTTTTCATTCTTTCTTTAATCCTTTCTCTATTTCATTCTTTCTATCTTTTCCTTCTTTCATTCTTTCATTCATTCCTTCTTTTTTCATTCTTTCTTTAATCCTTTCTCTATTTCATTCTTTCTATCTTTTCCTTCTTTCATTCTTTCATTCATTCATTCTTTTTTCATTCTTTCTTTAATCCTTTCTCTATTTCATTCTTTCTATCTTTTCCTTCTTTCATTCTTTCATTCATTCCTTCTTTTTTCATTCTTTCTTTAATCCTTTCTCTATTTCATTCTTTCTATCTTTTCCTTCTTTCATTCTTTCATTCATTCATTCTTTTTTCATTCTTTCTTTAAACCTTTCCCTAATTCATTCTTTCTATCTTTTCCTTCTGTCATTCTTTCATTCATTCCTTCTTTTTTCAGTCTTTCTTTAATCCTTTCTCTATTTCATTCTTTCTATCTTTTCCTTCTTTCATTCTTTCATTCATTCCTTCTTTTTTCATTCTTTCTTTAATCCTTTCTCTATTTCATTCTTTCTATCATTTCCTTCTTTCATTCTTTCATTCATTCATTCTTTTTTCATTCTTTCTTTAATCCTTTCTCTATTTCATTCTTTCTATCTTTTCCTTCTGTCATTCTTTCATTCATTCCTTCTTTTTTCATTCTTTCTTTAATCCTTTCTCTATTTCATTCTTTCTATCTTTTCCTTCTGTCATTCTTTCATTCATTCCTTCTTTTTTCATTCTTTCTTTAATCCTTTCTCTATTTCATTCTTTCTATATTTTCCTTCTTTCATTCTATCATTCATTCATTCTTATTTCATTCTTTCTTTAAACCTTTCCCTAATTCATTCTTTCTATCTTTTCCTTCTGTCATTCTTTCATTCATTCCTTCTTTTTTCATTCTTTCTTTAATCCTTTCTCTATTTCATTCTTTCTATCTTTTCCTTCTTTCATTCTTTCATTCATTCCTTCTTTTTTCATTCTTTCTTTAATCCTTTCTCTATTTCATTCTTTCTATCATTTCCTTCTTTCATTCTTTCATTCATTCATTCTTTTTTCATTCTTTCTTTAATCCTTTCTCTATTTCATTCTTTCTATCTTTTCCTTCTGTCATTCTTTCATTCATTCCTTCTTTTTTCATTCTTTCTTTAATCCTTTCTCTATTTCATTCTTTCTATCTTTTCCTTCTGTCATTCTTTCATTCATTCCTTCTTTTTTCATTCTTTCTTTAATCCTTTCTCTATTTCATTCTTTCTATATTTTCCTTCTTTCATTCTTTCATTCATTCATTCTTTTTTCATTCTTTCTTTAAACCTTTCCCTAATTCATTCTTTCTATCTTTTCCTTCTGTCATTCTTTCATTCATTCCTTCTTTTTTCATTCTTTCTTTAATCCTTTCTCTATTTCATTCTTTCTATCTTTTCCTTCTTTCATTCTTTCATTCATTCATTCTTTTTTCATTCTTTCTTTAAACCTTTCCCTAATTCATTCTTTCTATCTTTTCCTTCTGTCATTCTTTCATTCATTCCTTCTTTTTTCATTCTTTCTTTAATCCTTTCTCTATTTCATTCTTTCTATCTTTTCCTTCTGTCATTCTTTCATTCATTCATTCTTTTTTCATTCTTTCTTTAAACCTTTCCCTAATTCATTCTTTCTATCTTTTCCTTTTGTCATTCTTTCATTCATTCCTTCTTTTTTCATTCTTTCTTTAATCCTTTCTCTATTTCATTCTTTCTATATTTTCTTCTGCCATTCTTTCATTCATTCATTCTTTTTTCATTCTTTCTTTAAACCTTTCCCTAATTCATTCTTTCTATCTTTTCCTTCTGTCATTCTTTCATTCATTCCTTCTTTTTTCATTCTTTCTTTAATCCTTTCTCTATTTCATTCTTTCTATCATTTCCTTCTTTCATTCTTTCATTCATTCATTCTTTTTTCATTCTTTCTTTAATCCTTTCTCTATTTCATTCTTTCTATCTTTTCCTTCTGTCATTCTTTCATTCATTCCTTCTTTTTTCATTCTTTCTTTAATCCTTTCTCTATTTCATTCTTTCTATCTTTTCCTTCTGTCATTCTTTCATTCATTCCTTCTTTTTTCATTCTTTCTTTAATCCTTTCTCTATTTCATTCTTTCTATATTTTCCTTCTTTCATTCTTTCATTCATTCATTCTTTTTTCATTCTTTCTTTAAACCTTTCCCTAATTCATTCTTTCTATCTTTTCCTTCTGTCATTCTTTCATTCATTCCTTCTTTTTTCATTCTTTCTTTAATCCTTTCTCTATTTCATTCTTTCTATCTTTTCCTTCTTTCATTCTTTCATTCATTCATTCTTTTTTCATTCTTTCTTTAAACCTTTCCCTAATTCATTCTTTCTATCTTTTCCTTCTGTCATTCTTTCATTCATTCCTTCTTTTTTCATTCTTTCTTTAATCCTTTCTCTATTTCATTCTTTCTATCTTTTCCTTCTGTCATTCTTTCATTCATTCATTCTTTTTTCATTCTTTCTTTAAACCTTTCCCTAATTCATTCTTTCTATCTTTTCCTTTTGTCATTCTTTCATTCATTCCTTCTTTTTTCATTCTTTCTTTAATCCTTTCTCTATTTCATTCTTTCTATATTTTCTTCTGCCATTCTTTCATTCATTCATTCTTTTTTCATTCTTTCTTTAAACCTTTCCCTAATTCATTCTTTCTATCTTTTCCTTCTGTCATTCTTTCATTCATTCCTTCTTTTTTCATTCTTTCTTTAATCCTTTCTCTATTTCATTCTTTCTATCTTTTCCTTCTTTCATTCTTTCATTCATTCATTCTTTTTTCATTCTTTCTTTAAACCTTTCCCTAATTCATTCTTTCTATCTTTTCCTTTTGTCATTCTTTCATTCCTTCCTTCTTTTTTCATTCTTTCTTTAATCCTTTCTCTATTTCATTCTTTCTATATTTTTCTTCTGTCATTCTTTCATTCATTCATTCTTTTTTCATTCTTTCTTTAATCCTTTCTCTATTTCATTCTTTCTATATTTTTCTTCTGTCATTCTTTCATTCATTGCTTCTTTTTTCATTCTTTCTTTAAACCTTTCCCTAATTCATTCTTTCTATCTTTTCCTTCTGTCATTATTTCATTCATTCATTCTTTTTTCATTCTTTCTTTAATCCTTTCTCTATTTCATTCTTTCTATCTTTTCCTTCTGTCATTCTTTCATTCATTCATTCTTTTTTCATTCTTTCTTTAAACTTTTCCCTAATTCATTCTTTCTATCTTTTCCTTTTGTCATTCTTTCATTCCTTCCTTCTTTTTTCATTCTTTCTCTAATCCTTTCTCTATTTCATTCTTTCTATCTTTTCCTTCTTTCATTATTTCATTCATTCATTCTTTTTTCATTCTTTCTTTAATCCTTTCTCTATTTCATTCTTTCTATCTTTTGCTTCTGTCATTCTTTCATTCATTCATTCTTTTTTCATTCTTTCTTTAATCCTTTCTCTATTTCATTCTTTCTATATTTTTCTTCTGTCATTCTTTCATTCATTCCTTCTTTTTTCATTCTTTCTTTAAACCTTTCCCTAATTCATTCTTTCTATCTTTTCCTTCTGTCATTATTTCATTCATTCATTCTTTTTTCATTCTTTCTTTAATCCTTTCTCTATTTCATTCTTTCTATCTTTTCCTTCTGTCATTCTTTCATTCATTCATTCTTTTTTCATTCTTTCTTTAAACCTTTCCCTAATTCATTCTTTCTATCTTTTCCTTTTGTCATTCTTTCATTCCTTCCTTCTTTTTTCATTCTTTCTTTAATCCTTTCTCTATTTCATTCTTTCTATATTTTTCTTCTGTCATTCTTTCATTCATTCATTCTTTTTTCATTCTTTCTTTAAACCTTTCCCTAATTCATTCTTTCTATCTTTTCCTTCTGTCATTCTTTCATTCATTCCTTCTTTTTTCATTCTTTCTTTAATCCTTTCTCTATTTCATTCTTTCTATCTTTTCCTTCTTTCATTCTTTCATTCATTCATTCTTTTTTCATTCTTTCTTTAATCCTTTCTCTATTTCATTCTTTCTATCTTTTCCTTCTGTCATTCTTTCATTCATTCATTCTTTTTTCATTCTTTCTTTAAACCTTTCCCTAATTCATTCTTTCTATCTTTTCCTTTTGTCATTCTTTCATTCCTTCCTTCTTTTTTCATTCTTTCTCTAATCCTTTCTCTATTTCATTCTTTCTATCTTTTCCTTCTTTCATTATTTCATTCATTCATTCTTTTTTCATTCTTTCTTTAATCCTTTCTCTATTTCATTCTTTCTATCTTTTGCTTCTGTCATTCTTTCATGCATTCATTCTTTTTTCATTCTTTCTTTAATCCTTTCTCTATTTCATTCTTTCTATATTTTTCTTCTGTCATTCTTTCATTCATTCCTTCTTTTTTCATTCTTTCTTTAAACCTTTCCCTAATTCATTCTTTCTATCTTTTCCTTCTGTCATTATTTCATTCATTCATTCTTTTTTCATTCTTTCTTTAATCCTTTCTCTATTTCATTCTTTCTATCTTTTCCTTCTGTCATTCTTTCATTCATTCATTCTTTTTTCATTCTTTCTTTAAACCTTTCCCTAATTCATTCTTTCTATCTTTTCCTTTTGTCATTCTTTCATTCCTTCCTTCTTTTTTCATTCTTTCTTTAATCCTTTCTCTATTTCATTCTTTCTATATTTTTCTTCTGTCATTCTTTCATTCATTCATTCTTTTTTCATTCTTTCTTTAAACCTTTCCCTAATTCATTCTTTCTATCTTTTCCTTCTGTCATTCTTTCATTCATTCCTTCTTTTTTCATTCTTTCTTTAATCCTTTCTCTATTTCATTCTTTCTATCTTTTCCTTCTTTCATTCTTTCATTCATTCATTCTTTTTTCATTCTTTCTTTAAACCTTTCCCTAATTCATTCTTTCTATCTTTTCCTTTTGTCATTCTTTCATTCATTCCTTCTTTTTTCATTCTTTCTTTAATCCTTTCTCTATTTCATTCTTTCTATCTTTTCCTTCTTTCATTCTTTCATTCATTCCTTCTTTTTTCATTCTTTCTTTAATCCTTTCTCTATTTCATTCTTTCTATCTTTTCCTTCTTTCATTCTTTCATTCATTCATTCTTTTTTCATTCTTTCTTTAATCCTTTCTCTATTTCATTCTTTCTATCTTTTCCTTCTTTCATTCTTTCATTCATTCCTTCTTTTTTCATTCTTTCTTTAATCCTTTCTCTATTTCATTCTTTCTATCTTTTCCTTCTTTCATTCTTTCATTCATTCATTCTTTTTTCATTCTTTCTTTAAACCTTTCCCTAATTCATTCTTTCTATCTTTTCCTTCTGTCATTCTTTCATTCATTCCTTCTTTTTTCATTCTTTCTTTAATCCTTTCTCTATTTCATTCTTTCTATCTTTTCCTTCTTTCATTCTTTCATTCATTCCTTCTTTTTTCATTCTTTCTTTAATCCTTTCTCTATTTCATTCTTTCTATCATTTCCTTCTTTCATTCTTTCATTCATTCATTCTTTTTTCATTCTTTCTTTAATCCTTTCTCTATTTCATTCTTTCTATCTTTTCCTTCTGTCATTCTTTCATTCATTCCTTCTTTTTTCATTCTTTCTTTAATCCTTTCTCTATTTCATTCTTTCTATCTTTTCCTTCTGTCATTCTTTCATTCATTCCTTCTTTTTTCATTCTTTCTTTAATCCTTTCTCTATTTCATTCTTTCTATATTTTCCTTCTTTCATTCTTTCATTCATTCATTCTTTTTTCATTCTTTCTTTAAACCTTTCCCTAATTCATTCTTTCTATCTTTTCCTTCTGTCATTCTTTCATTCATTCCTTCTTTTTTCATTCTTTCTTTAATCCTTTCTCTATTTCATTCTTTCTATCTTTTCCTTCTTTCATTCTTTCATTCATTCCTTCTTTTTTCATTCTTTCTTTAATCCTTTCTCTATTTCATTCTTTCTATCATTTCCTTCTTTCATTCTTTCATTCCTTCATTCTTTTTTCATTCTTTCTTTAATCCTTTCTCTATTTCATTCTTTCTATCTTTTCCTTCTGTCATTCTTTCATTCATTCCTTCTTTTTTCATTCTTTCTTTAATCCTTTCTCTATTTCATTCTTTCTATCTTTTCCTTCTGTCATTCTTTCATTCATTCCTTCTTTTTTCATTCTTTCTTTAATCCTTTCTCTATTTCATTCTTTCTATCTTTTCCTTCTTTCATTCTTTCATTCATTCATTCTTTTTTCATTCTTTCTTTAAACCTTTCCCTAATTCATTCTTTCTATCTTTTCCTTCTGTCATTCTTTCATTCATTCCTTCTTTTTTCATTCTTTCTTTAATCCTTTCTCTATTTCATTCTTTCTATCTTTTCCTTCTGTCATTCTTTCATTCATTCATTCTTTTTTCATTCTTTCTTTAAACCTTTCCCTAATTCATTCTTTCTATCTTTTCCTTTTGTCATTCTTTCATTCATTCCTTCTTTTTTCATTCTTTCTTTAATCCTTTCTCTATTTCATTCTTTCTATATTTTCTTCTGCCATTCTTTCATTCATTCATTCTTTTTTCATTCTTTCTTTAAACCTTTCCCTAATTCATTCTTTCTATCTTTTCCTTCTGTCATTCTTTCATTCATTCCTTCTTTTTTCATTCTTTCTTTAATCCTTTCTCTATTTCATTCTTTCTATCTTTTCCTTCTTTCATTCTTTCATTCATTCATTCTTTTTTCATTCTTTCTTTAAACCTTTCCCTAATTCATTCTTTCTATCTTTTCCTTTTGTCATTCTTTCATTCCTTCCTTCTTTTTTCATTCTTTCTTTAATCCTTTCTCTATTTCATTCTTTCTATATTTTTCTTCTGTCATTCTTTCATTCATTCATTCTTTTTTCATTCTTTCTTTAATCCTTTCTCTATTTCATTCTTTCTATATTTTTCTTCTGTCATTCTTTCATTCATTGCTTCTTTTTTCATTCTTTCTTTAAACCTTTCCCTAATTCATTCTTTCTATCTTTTCCTTCTGTCATTATTTCATTCATTCATTCTTTTTTCATTCTTTCTTTAATCCTTTCTCTATTTCATTCTTTCTATCTTTTCCTTCTGTCATTCTTTCATTCATTCATTCTTTTTTCATTCTTTCTTTAAACCTTTCCCTAATTCATTCTTTCTATCTTTTCCTTTTGTCATTCTTTCATTCCTTCCTTCTTTTTTCATTCTTTCTTTAATCCTTTCTCTATTTCATTCTTTCTATATTTTTCTTCTGTCATTCTTTCATTCATTCATTCTTTTTTCATTCTTTCTTTAAACCTTTCCCTAATTCATTCTTTCTATCTTTTCCTTCTGTCATTATTTCATTCATTCATTCTTTTTTCATTCTTTCTTTAATCCTTTCTCTATTTCATTCTTTCTATCTTTTCCTTCTTTCATTCTTTCATTCATTCATTCTTTTTTCATTCTTTCTTTAATCCTTTCTCTATTTCATTCTTTCTATCTTTTCCTTCTGTCATTCTTTCATTCATTCATTCTTTTTTCATTCTTTCTTTAAACCTTTCCCTAATTCATTCTTTCTATCTTTTCCTTTTGTCATTCTTTCATTCCTTCCTTCTTTTTTCATTCTTTCTCTAATCCTTTCTCTATTTCATTCTTTCTATCTTTTCCTTCTTTCATTATTTCATTCATTCATTCTTTTTTCATTCTTTCTTTAATCCTTTCTCTATTTCATTCTTTCTATCTTTTGCTTCTGTCATTCTTTCATTCATTCATTCTTTTTTCATTCTTTCTTTAATCCTTTCTCTATTTCATTCTTTCTATATTTTTCTTCTGTCATTCTTTCATTCATTCATTCTTTTTTCATTCTTTCTTTAAACCTTTCCCTAATTCATTCTTTCTATCTTTTCCTTCTGTCATTCTTTCATTCATTCCTTCTTTTTTCATTCTTTCTTTAATCCTTTCTCTATTTCATTCTTTCTATCTTTTCCTTCTTTCATTCTTTCATTCATTCATTCTTTTTTCATTCTTTCTTTAAACCTTTCCCTAATTCATTCTTTCTATCTTTTCCTTTTGTCATTCTTTCATTCCTTCCTTCTTTTTTCATTCTTTCTTAAATCCTTTCTCTATTTCATTCTTTCTATATTTTTCTTCTGTCATTCTTTCATTCATTCATTCTTTTTTCATTCTTTCTTTAATCCTTTCTCTATTTCATTCTTTCTATATTTTTCTTCTGTCATTCTTTCATTCATTCCTTCTTTTTTCATTCTTTCTTTAAACCTTTCCCTAATTCATTCTTTCTATCTTTTCCTTCTGTCATTATTTCATTCATTCATTCTTTTTTCATTCTTTCTTTAATCCTTTCTCTATTTCATTCTTTCTATCTTTTCCTTCTGTCATTCTTTCATTCATTCATTCTTTTTTCATTCTTTCTTTAAACCTTTCCCTAATTCATTCTTTCTATCTTTTCCTTTTGTCATTCTTTCATTCCTTCCTTCTTTTTTCATTCTTTCTTTAATCCTTTCTCTATTTCATTCTTTCTATATTTTTCTTCTGTCATTCTTTCATTCATTCATTCTTTTTTCATTCTTTCTTTAAACCTTTCCCTAATTCATTCTTTCTATCTTTTCCTTCTGTCATTATTTCATTCATTCATTCTTTTTTCATTCTTTCTTTAATCCTTTCTCTATTTCATTCTTTCTATCTTTTCCTTCTTTCATTCTTTCATTCATTCATTCTTTTTTCATTCTTTCTTTAATCCTTTCTCTATTTCATTCTTTCTATCTTTTCCTTCTGTCATTCTTTCATTCATTCATTCTTTTTTCATTCTTTCTTTAAACCTTTCCCTAATTCATTCTTTCTATCTTTTCCTTTTGTCATTCTTTCATTCCTTCCTTCTTTTTTCATTCTTTCTCTAATCCTTTCTCTATTTCATTCTTTCTATCTTTTCCTTCTTTCATTATTTCATTCATTCATTCTTTTTTCATTCTTTCTTTAATCCTTTCTCTATTTCATTCTTTCTATCTTTTGCTTCTGTCATTCTTTCATTCATTCATTCTTTTTTCATTCTTTCTTTAATCCTTTCTCTATTTCATTCTTTCTATCTTTTGCTTCTGTCATTATTTCATTCATTCATTCTTTTTTCATTCTTTCTTTAATCCTTTCTCTATTTCATTCTTTCTATCTTTTCCTTCTGTCATTCTTTCATTCCTTCCTTCTTTTTTCATTCTTTCTTTAATCCTTTCTCTATTTCATTCTTTCTATCTTTTCCTTCTTTCATTATTTCATTCATTCATTCTTTTTTCATTCTTTCTTTAATCCTTTCTCTATTTCATTCTTTCTATCTTTTCCTTCCGTCATTCTTTCATTCATTCCTTCTTTTTTCATTCTTTCTTTAATCCTTTCTCTATTTCATTCTTTCTATCTTTTCCTTCTTTCATTCTTTCATTCATTCATTCTTTTTTCTTTCTTTCTGTAATCCTTTCTCTATTTCATTCTTTCTATCTTTTCCTTCTTTCCTTCTTTCATTCATTCATTCTTTTTTCATTCTTTCACTAATCCTTTCTCTATTTCAGTGCTTCTATCTTTTTCTTCTTTCATTCTTTCATTCATTCATTCTTTTTTTCATCCATTATTTCATTCATTATTTTTTCATTATTTCATTTCTTTCTAACATTTTTCTTTCTTTTTTTCGTTCGTAACGACTTCTTCTACTACTATTAATACGGCTACTACTACTACTACTGCTACTACTACTACTACTATCTATCTATCTATCTATCTATCTATCTTTGTATCGATCTCCAGAATTCATTACCTTTCTCATCTTCTTCACACAGTCTTGTTTTCCTTTTCTACATCCAACTCGTTTTTTAGACCCCATATATCCGTTCATATCTTTTATTTTTTACTTATTAACATATTCATATCCATCTTCTTCTCTTTCGTTACTTGCTCCCTTCGCCCGTATTTGTGGTTACTTTTCCCGTTGTCTTTATTTCTATACACCTTTCAGTATCTTCGAAATATTCATGAATTCATATATATATATATATATATATATATATATATATATATATATATATATATATATATATTCTAACAGAAAAAAATATCACACATTTTCGGTATTTTTGGTTTATAAATATTATACATATGAAAATAAATCATATAATATATGCCAGCTTATGCATATAATTAATATATATATATATATATATATATATATATATATATATATATAAATGTATAAATATATATATATATATATATATATATATAATGCTTATATATATATATATATATATATATATACACACATATACATACATTATGTCAAATACATCTGGCCAAAGTTCAAAATAAAAAGTGATACATAAATGTATATTCACATAGGCACATGAATATATATATATATATATATATATATATATATATATATGTTTGTGTAAAATTTCAGATATAACTAAAATATAACTGTAGAAAATATGAATAAATATTTATTCATATATATATATATATATATATATATATGTATATATGTGTGTGTGTGTGTGCGTGTGTGTGCGTGTGTGTGTATGTATATATATACATATATATATATATATATATATATGTTATATATTTTATTTTACTTGATACCCAAGAATATACTTCAGTACTTGCTTTATATGTCAGTGGAAAAAAATACTGATAGCATTGACAGCGGACAAAATACTTATAAAATAAAGAAACAAAAACTTAAGTTTGATAATTTAAACTGCGCATCAAGTGAGAGAAAAAAAATGATGATATGACGAAATCTTCAGAAAGATGTCTTCAAACAGAATAATTTTCTTTTTATTTCTAAGAGAATTTCGAAATCTGGTCATAAATATCTCATATTTCTTATAGTCAAACCAACTGCGGCTTCGCTAACGCAGCTGAAGCCGGAATGTAAAAATCAACTTTGTATCCAAATTGAATGGTCCGTATACTGATCTACCCTGCAAAGGATAATTGTTATATAAGGAGACTTGGTTATTTCTGATTAGTTACGTGTATTTATGGTTTCACGACATGCGCATGCGTTAATAGCCCTATCAAAAAATGTCTAAAAAATGGGAGCATGCGTAGTGCGAATGCCAAGTGACTAACCATCTTTCATACCTTGCTGAGTATTAGGCGTGACGCTAAAATTCGTGCTCCGAGAACAGACGTTTATGTCACAGACAGGATGCCTCACTCACACTTTAACTCCCCAACAGAGTTCAATGTTCAACAATTTCTTCATTTTTAAAGGGACTATCTTAAGAAAACCTGTTGAATTTACACTTTCAGAAACTATCCTTGAAGGTTCTCCATACAATAGTTTCCAATATATTAATTACGTATGTTTTATTCATTCTCTTATTTGTCTGTTCTCTAACACTTCCAGTTTTTTGTTCGTCAACACACGGCACTTTCTCAACCTGAAACTACGACCCCAAACCTATCACAACAGATGGATTAGAGGCGGCATTTGAGGCACATATTATGGAAAAAAGGCTTGGAGAATATAATATTCACGATAATTCATATTATTGAAGGCAATTGGAACAGTGGGAAACATCGAATAACCTTAGTAAGGCATTTGTGTGAATGAATGGCAGAGCGGAGACGAAGAGGTAAAAAGTCAAAAGCTGCGTACTTCTAGAAGCGACAGGAGACTATGGAAAACTATGATTCCTGACGTCCTGAAGATGTTGTCTTAATTCTTTTAGACCAAGCTTTATTATTATTCAGTTTTCCGTTGTTTTCGTTTTAATATTTCAGATGCTTTTTATTCCCTGTAAAGTCTATTAATTTCGGAGTGGAAAATTTAGGTCATTAATATTACACTTTTATTTTCCTTTAATTTCTTTTGATAGCTTTTGATCAACTCTCCTTTTTACTGTAATGTTCGCCTTTACATGGCCCGGGGATCAGCTGAAGTAAGGGGTTACTCCAGGAGACCATTTGTATGTATAGGAGTAGAAGATAAACGTTAACCCTAGCCTTGAAAATGTTAAGATTGTCGTGATCAGGGAAACGTCCTGTTGCGACTCGTTTCCCCAGGGCAGGGATTAACGGGAAGAAGCTGCTCGAGGGGAACTTATTTCTCACCGATGGAATACGGAGGGAATGTGAGTGATTTGATACTATGGAAGTTGCATGGCTTGTTCTCCCCATGAAGGTTTGAATTGGCGAGACCAGGGAATGTATTAGGTCGGTGCATAAATAATGACGTAATAATGTCGTTTTTTGACCTATTTTTAACGTCAAAAAACGACATTATTACGCCATTATTTTTGCACCAACCTAATAGTTTGCCCGAGAACTTTCCGTAGAAGTAGCGGCAGAAAAGCAGAGGCTTGCCATATCCCGCCTGTTGGAGTGTAGTTGAAGGGTGGAGAATAATTTATCACCCACAAGGGCTCGGTGACGATTATGAACTCTATCAATTCTGGAGAGTAAGGTGTGGGCAGCTCCCGCCGAAATATGACAGAAGTACTCCTTTTTTGCCCTATCATTGCTCTAGTTTGTGTAGTATTTCTCCAATAGGCCCTTTGAATACGAACCAGTGACGATATTCAGTCACCCCCCCTACGAGGGTGTCATGTGGCACAAGGCCTTTTTAACGTGGGCATTCCGACTCCGTCGTAGAGTCCTTCGGGTTCCTCCCGCCCGAAGGCAGAGAGTTCAGCCGGTCGTCCGACATCGACTGACTGACCTATACGAACCAGTGACCAGGAATAGATAATTAACAGGCAGAAAGATTAGAATTTTCATAGTCTTTAGTCTTCAAGGTCTTTATAAGCGTGACAGAGTGTTTCAGATTTCGATGGCATCCAGAATACTTTTGTGTACCAAATAAAACTGACGATGTAAGTAAATTATTTCCATGGACATTTCCTACTTTATACCCAACTTATATGGAACAGGACACTTACACATTTTAAACTACTATTCGCTGACTGCACGATTATTTTACTAAGCCTGTGCAAGACAATATTTCTTGCCATATGTAATTAGACCATGCATTGGATATTACTGTCAATTCTGATCTAGTGCTTCTGCTATGCACATAGAGATTCTTGAAAAAAAAAAAAACGAAAAGAAGTATTTGCAATGTTATTTATCCTTATCGGTTGTCTCGGCTGCAGTTACTTTCACACCACCCTAAATTAACTGACTTTTTTCGATAAATATTCAAATTACAATTGATCTGATGAATTTTACTCTTTGGTACCGAGACTTTATGAATTTAGGCGCAGTACTAGATTGTCATCAATATTTTATCATTTTCCGGTTAAAATGGCTCGATATAACCGTAATTTCTATCTTAACATTTTCTTCTCTCTCATTTCTTACCTGTAGAACTCTCTTCTGGCTTCATGCTTTCCAATCTTCAAAAATGTAAATACAGTGTCAATCGTAATTTTCTGTCTTCTTCTTTCCTGCGTTTTTTTTTAATTGCTCTATCTCTCTCTCTCCGATAACTTATATTTTCTTTCTCATATTCTCTAACACTCAGTAATCCCTTGTGTTTCCGAAGCTGTATTGCTTTGCTTGTGATAAAATGATTAAAATAATTAACAGTTTATTATTATAGTATAACGATGCCATTTGGAACATATTTTTCTCTGTTTCAATTTTTAGTTGTTTTTTTTTTTTTTTTAAATCAGTTCAGCCCAAGTAAAACAAGGATGTAATCAGAAAGTAAGTAGTGACAGGGACTAGAAGATAATTAGAAAACCTTAGTGAGAGAAAGTGAGCCAAACGGAATTAAAGGAATGTCATTCAGAAAGAGAGAAGTATGACCAAAAAAACTATTAGAATACGAGAAGGAACGCAAAAGTAACCAGAATTGTGTCATATAATTTTATTCATTTATTGTTGCTTGTTTATATTTTGATCGCCTTCAAATTATTGTCCATTTAAAGCAATGCCCCAATCCAGACGTGTTTTCCACTGTTCAAAGCAGTCCTGGAATTATTGTGTCATAATGTCTTTTAATGACATCGTCGTTTTCTTTTTAACCTCTTCCGCATCTGCAAAACGTTTTCTTTTGGTGACTTTCTTCATTCGGGGGGAACAAAAAAGTCGCAGGGGGCGAAATCGGATGAATAGGGAGGGTGAGGTAGTGGGATCATGCCATTCTTGGTCAGAAACTGTCTCATACCCAAGGCAGTGTGCGGTGGCGCATTGTCGTGATGCAAACACCACCCTCCACTTTGCCACCCCTCAGGGCGTTTTCGTCTCACTTTGTCTTGCAAACGCTTCAGAAATTCCAAGTAAAAAGCCTGGTTAACATTTTGACCAGGAGGAACAAATTCTTTGTGGAGAATTCCTTTCACCTCAAAGAAACAAATCAGCATCGTCCTGACATTGAACTTCACTTGACGCGCTTTTGGGGGCCGTGAGGACGTTGGATGCTTCCACTGACTTGATTGCTGCTTCATTTCCGGGTCGTAACCATAGCACCAGATTTCGTCACCAGTGATGACCTTTGAAAAAAGGTCTAGATCAACTTCCAACTGTTCTTTCAGTTTACGACAGGCATCCTTTCCGCTACGGTAAAAATAAACGAAAAGGCGTGAATCACTTCAAAACAAATGTGAACCACGCAGCTGTACGTCTTCCTACGATAAAACTTGTTAGCACATTGATGTCTGAGGGTGCTTCAAGCGGCATCTGAACTACTAAGGGCTTGTCACACAGAAAACTTTTGGTTCCCCTCTCCGTTTCGTCTAGTTAGCTCAACAGTAAAACGGTGAGATCAAGTTGCTAATCTAGTAGCACGCTTAAACTCACGCAGTCGAGGCTAGAAGGAGAACAGCTCATCATAATAATTACCATGAAAATATCTGTAGAAAAGACAAACGGAAGCCAAGTCGCTATGGTGAGAAAGTGACTAATGTCGAGATGCCAGATTAGGATAGGATCGATTACATTACCCACCCTGTTTGAATGTTATCAAGAATCTGGAGACATAGAGTAGAATCACCCGACCAGATATGACTAGTATTTAAGTCACGACTGCATAGTAGATTTATCAATGTGCAAGAGTGTTTCCCACGAGAAGAATTGCCTGGTACACAGTGAATCAAATTTCGTAGCAGCAGATCAAGCAATTGATTCGATACAATCTGTTGTAGCATACATACGGACGATATAGGATATGTTCCTATTCACTTAAATACTCTAGTAAATACTCTATGTTGGTGTTCAGTTGGAGATAAGCCTCCAGCTAAGCTAGTCGAACTCTCTGCTTTCGGACAGAGAGGAACCCAGACGAGTCTATACCGAAGGGCAGAGTCTCATCTCGGGTGGTAGACAGCTACCCGACCCCGTTTTTACGTGGTCTACGGGGAAGTTTTTGCCCGAGCCTACAGGCTCGGAAACCGCACATTAAATTCGCCTTATGCCACATAAGTGGGGTGGTTGGTAGATATCATTTAGTTGGAGATTCGTGCAGAAAGGATCCGCAGACGAGGCTATGCCGATGAGCAGAGTCTCGTCTCGGCAAACAGCTACCCGACCTCGTTTTATACCTGGTATACGGGGAATTTTGGGCCGAGCCAACGGGTTCGGATACCCCACATTAAATTCGACCTTGTGCCACATCTGAACGCGCTGGGCGGTAGGTAGATATCCTGCAGCTGTAGATTCACTGCAGAATTCACTTGACTCACTTCTAGCAATTGACTACTTCTACGCGCAGCTGGCGAATCTTATGTGTTGTTCGTGTTCTAAGTATTATCATTCATTACCAAACTTCGTGTGAGTATGTGAGTAAGAACATAATTACTGCACAATGTTCGTGGAAAACGTTACAAAGAAGTTTAACATTACTGATGACAGGCAAATAAGTTTCTCTGTGGTGAGTAAATGAAAGCATTTTTATATTGGGGTAATTAAATTTACAAGTCATTCTTTACCCCAGTTAAACACTGATTGGACGTACTTTTCAAGCACAGTTACCATTTTCACTTTGTCAGATCTCTCGGAGTTGCTATTAAGACAGGGAAAAAGTGTTGTGTCACTAGCATAAATGCCTATTTGGGAACTGATGACATCGGAAAGGATGTTGATGATGATTGAAGAAACAACAACCGTATTATTTATCTGAAAATATTCCGTGTGAAGTAAGATGATTAACCAATTCCCTATCGATTACAGAGTGTAGTACTCTAAAAAGGAGGTAAGAGTCTAATTTAGCAGTAAAAAGAAGATAAGAGATTAATACAGTAATAATTTCAGGGGTGAGAAGGTCCTATAAATTTCTTAATGCTTCAACAATCTGGAAAGCAAGAAGCAGTCGAACTTTATTGTTAAGTTTGGAGAGAATAGGAGCCAGTTCAGCAACCCATTTCTTTGGGCAGCTGCACAAATATGTTCTAATGTGTAAGACTCACGTATATGCATATCACTCAGTAAAGACTCTGCTCTTGGGGGACATCAAACAGGGATACTCCAGAGGAGTCGAGAGTGGAATTTGAAGAGAATTTCCGAGCAAAGCACTATGCATTATCTATGGGAGATAACAGCATTTCAAATCGTTTGAAGAGAGAAAGGTCTGAAGATTTTCTCATGTTTAGTATACTCTTGCAAAACCACCAGTAATGTCTAGAACCAAACTTGTGAGAGACAATCATTAAAAAATATGAACTAATATTTATTCATATATATATATATATATATATATATATATATATATATATATATATATATATATATCGAAGTATAGGATTGATGTATATAGAATATATTCCAGTTACCAAAAATATTATTCTTAAATAGTGCTCAATACAGAGTAGAGAAAATATAATTATTTAATCGAAAATTATAACATAAATATGTTATAAAATCACTACAAAAATAGCCATTTTGTTTCAACATTTCTGGTGTCTTATCAAGTGATGGTATTGAAATGTAGAAGATTCAGCACCATCATTTGATAAGAAACCAGAAGTGTTTAAAAGATGGCTATTTTTTAGTGATCTTATAACATATTTATGTTATAATTTTCGAATATATATATATATATATATATATATATATATATACACACTCGACTCTCCCGACGAATTCGACGTATGAGGGTTAAGCAGATCAGTTCCTAGGAAACCGATAGCAGCACATGAGAATTGATTATTGTGGTGAAGGTTTCGCGCAGGACCATCCACACTTTTTGAAGGGCCGAATACAGAGACCTTGTGCACTACGTGCCACACGGTCCCCAAACGACCCTCCACAGGTTTCGAATTCAGAGTTTTCCTTCTCCAGTTGCCATCCAAGGCTAAAGAACCCAGTCTGTCCTGCTATTTACCCATAACTGGAGGGAGAAGAAGAGGATCATACCTTTCCCAAGGGTATTAGCACGTAAGTGAATGTAAAGGATTCGACTGAAATTCGAACTCGGCTCTCTGATTGCTCAATCCAGGTCTCTATCCATTACTACACAGTACATATATTATTTTACTTTATACCCAGGAATAAAATTCAGTATTTGTTTTCTATGTCAGTGGAAAAAATACTGATGTCATTGACAGCAGACAAAAAACTTATAAACGTAAAGAAACAAAAACTTAAGTTTGATAATTTAAACTGCGCATCAAGTGAGAGAAAAAAAATGATGATATGACGAAATCTTCAGAAAGATGTCTTCAAACAGAATCATTTTCTTTTTATTTCTAACTGAATCTCGAAATCTGGTCATAAATAACACACACTGTCTCGTTCTGTTAGCAAATAGATAGTTTGTTTCTTTGAGCATATTCTAACACACACTACGGGCAATGAAAAAGAGCTACCTGTTACAATCGGAGTTTTAGTTCTAATATATGCAGAAGAAAGGCGATTCCTGTGGTCTGTGGTTTCACTTGGTATTTCAGGGCTGATACGAAAGCTGCGATATCAGCCCTCACACGGGAAGAGAGACCTCAGTGATACATTTCTCAATAAGATCATTTAAAATATAATTCCAAGAGGCATCGCTAAGGAAATCACAAAATCAGTCCCAATCCCTACTCTGATAACAGATCAAGTTCCTGATCTGGCATCTCGGCTTTAGTTACTTTCCATTTTTTTTTTCTGCTATCAATTCAGTTTCTTGATTTGTATTCTATTCTTTTATGGATTCATTTTGATTTCGTCGGTAAACAATATCAGGTTTAGTAAAGAACATACCACGTTTTATTAGGTTGGTGCAAAAATAATGACGTAATAATGTCGTTTTTTGACGTTAAAAATACGTCAAAAAACGACATTATTACGTCATTATTTTGCACCACCCTAATACATACATATATATATATAGCGACATATATATATATATATATATATATATATATATATATATATATATATATATGGGGGTGGTATCTACGCAGTAAATGCTAAACTGTCAGAAGGCTAAACATTGGGAAAACGAATAGTCATCGAACGTGATTAGATATTAATATTGTACTCGACTAATTCGATAACTATTGTCTCACAGTGAAGGACCATTATATATAATTTATACTTGATTTACTCATCTTGGCGTAGACTGGGACAAATATATTAGGTTGGTGCAAAAATAATGACGTAATAATATCGTTTTTTGACGTTCAAAAATACGTCAAAAAATGACATTATCACGTCATTATTTTTGCACCAACCTAATACATTTCTTCCGTTTTATGTTGTATTAGGTTGGTGCACAAATAATGTCGTTTTCTCACATAGTAACATATGTGAGAAAACGACATTATTTTTTGCACCAACCTAATATTTTGTTTATTAGTACTTTCTTAGATGTGAGAGTTCTTCATTTCGGCTGTGAGCTTTCATTCTGTTTGCTTTTCTTTTTTTTTTAAGCATTACGCCCCGAGGAAGGCGTGAAGCCACTAGGATGCAGGGGGATTGCAGAAGATTTAGAGCAAGATCAGATAGAAGTGATAGAAGAAAAGATGAGGAGTGGGATAGTGGGTAGATCAAGGTAACTGGAGATGTTGATTGACATTACATTTGAATAATTGGAGATTATAGCTCTCAGGGAAACAGTAACAGGAAAGGGTGTACCACAGGCGAGAGGTGCGAGGTATGAAGCTATTGGAGTAGATTTCTACAGTGAAAGGGTGAGAGCGGGATGCCAGCCTCGTATGGCGCTTGAAGTCCTGAAGTCTGGGAACTAGTGAAAGCAGCTCATCGGAGCAATTGCCATAAACTTATTTGTGGAAAAGACAGAGAGAGGCGACAGCGCGTCTGTGAGAGAGTGACTGTAGACGATATGCAAGATCAGGGCCAATTATATTACAAATCCGCCTCTGGATCTTATCAAGAACTCCGAGGTAATCAGAAGGTGCCCCAGACCATATATGGCAGCAATTCTCCATGCAAGGGCGAATGGTTGATTTGTATATTTGAAGTATCGATTCCGGGGAGAAAAAATTTCTGGCGCGGCACAGAAAGCCAACTTTCTTCGCTCTTTTTTCTGTTACATCTTCATTTTGTTTGATGATTTTTCTTTTGTTTTACACCTTTCTTCCTGAGTATGTTAACTCTTTATTGTTTCACTTAAATATCTTTCTTTTTCTCTTAAACACACAAACGCACGCACCCACATACACATAGAAACACGAGATTCTATCTTACACATTTTTAAGTCTACCATTCGTTCATATATTTAATATTGCGGTCGCATTTGGTCTGGTGCTTCAAATATGTATTTAGTAATACCTGATAAAATCCAAAGAAGAATCTACAATGCTATTGGCCGTGGTCTGTCATCCTGGTTTCCCAACGCTGTAACTTAGCCTCATTTTGCTTTTTCTATAAAGACTTTCATGGTAATTATTTTGATGAACATTCCTTTTTGGGGTTTCTCTTTTAAAAGTAGTTATTTTTACCTCCACGCCCAAACAAATTTTGCATATGGGAACTAGTTAGGACTATATAGAGTTTTTGAGGTGTTATTATGGCTGTAATACGAATGGTAAGTAAGAATGTGTTGTTTTGATATAAGGAATACTATAGTATGATTGCGTCAGTAACCGTGGCTTGCTAGGTTTAAAATAATACAGATTGAAAACTAGTCTGCCTCTATAGCCACATTTGGCCTCGTCCCTCATTTTTGTATTACTCAAAATAAATGTTATTTTTCTATTTGTTACTTTGATTTTATAAATTTAATCACAGTACTAGATTAACGACAAGGTCTCATCATTTTACAATTGAAATGGCTAGATGTAAGCGCAAGTTCTATGCTAACAGTTTCTTCTATCATACCTCTTGCTTGTGAAATGTTCTTTCGGCTTATAGCTTCCCTGTTGACTTTGATTTTCAAAAATGTAAATGTAATATCAATCGTTATCACCTGTCTTCTTAATTTCTATTCTTATATTGTTCGTTCGCCTTAATAGTGAGTTTGTACATTTCACTAATATTCACTAACGCTCAGTAACCCCTTGCATCTTAGTAGCTTTATTGCGATTTTGTGGGTGAGATAAGTGTAAGAAAGCATCGTATTATATAGTCATTTGCTACAAGCCCGGTTGCATAACACGAGCAATGTAACAATGAGACAGAAATCTGATATACACTCGACGAAAAGAAATCAATTTGAGAAGATAGATACGAAAGTATACGTTTAACAGTAGTACTCAGTTGCTTGTAGCCACTGGTGTTCCAGATGTACCTAAAACATTACGACGCTACTAATGAGACGTTTAGGAACATGGGCTAAAACAATTATGTATCTTTGCTTGATGTTGAATCGTGTTCGATAAGTGTGCCAAATGCGGTAGCACGCTATACGGAACAGTTTTTCCATTAACTGAATTTTAAGGACGAATGTAGGTCGATTCTGATTGGCCTCCAGTGTTGGCAGAAGGGTTGATGCTTGAAGACCGAGCATAAACCTCATCGAATATAGCGCCAAGGACGAGTAATTTTTTATGCTTCATCGATAATGAACTATATCACTTGTGGAAATTACAAAATAGGGGCTAAAAAAAAAGGTGATATTGAATTTCTAAATGCCAAACTCCGAACAAATAAATAGACAATAACGTTCTAAAAAATGTCATTCATTAAAAGAAGGCACAGTCGTTATAAGGGGACTCAATTTTCATTCAGAACAATCTTCCAGTTCACCCTGCAAGAAAAATAAAATGAAAAATATACAGGTAAATTTCTGTATATATATATATATTAAGACATTTTTATGTATATACATTCTTTTTATAGATACAAATATTTAAGTAAATGCTCTATTTATAATAAACAGTATTAAACAACATTTACCGGGCTGAATGTGCGAGACATTTTCATAGAAAATTTTCTTCCTTCGACAAGAATCGAACCTGTTTCCTATATGGAACCATTATATAGCCTGACGTGCCTTTAACCATTTCGGCCACAGAGGAGCGTTCGGCTAGCAAAGTCGATTTTACTGACTTTAAACTTCATGAATCTCTCACGTACATTCATATCTGCTCATGGCGTATTAAATGTAAACAAATTACGTCACACATTATGAAATGGACAAAGTCCGACAATTATTTTAAGACATTTTTATGTTTATACATTCTTTTTATAAATACAAATATTTAGGTAAATGCTCTGTTTTATGATTTCATAATGTGATATATATATATATATATATATATATATATATATATATATATATATATATATATATATATATATATATATAAGTGTGGATGGCCTTGCACGAAACTTTCAAATCTGATGTGCCGTTGTCGGGCTGTTGGTTTCCTGGGAACTAATCTGCTTGACCCTGATACCTCGAACTCGACGGGAGAGTCGACTATATATATAGGTATGTAAGAATGTCTGTATGTATGGACGAGTACCTAGAATGTTCGCTTTCCGTCGTCGAGCCTCTGTTTCCAATCTCCTCATGGTCGATCAAGAAGTTGAGTTTTTTTAACAGTCTCCGTGACTGCTCTTTTGGAAAGTTCCTGTATACCTGATGTGGGCCCAAAGTCGGGATCAGAAAAAACCTGGGGAATTTGTTGTTTGAGTTCCTTTTTGAGATTTACCACATTGGACGTTGTACTTTGTATCATGCGACAAAATGTACTCATTGGGCAATCCAAAAGATTGAATTTTTCTATCCAATCTGTTCCGAAAAAGTTATCTGAAGTTTTCAATACGTACGCTTTGAGCTTTTTGGTAACTCCATTTAATATTACTGTAAGTCTTACCTCGCCTAAAATGTTAATCTTTTCGCCAGTTACGGATTTTGCTGTTTTATCCGTTTTTAATAAGGCCGGCTTGTTTAATTTTCGCCAAGTACGCCAGTTAATGGTTGAAAGATCGGAACCCGAGTCAAGCTGGAATTTAATGAAATAATTGAAAATATTTACAGTTACATATTTCCTTAAATTCCTATCGACAATATTGTCAGATTGAGCTTGCCTAATTTTATTTTGGGGTTTTCTCGTTCTGTTGGCGTACCAGCACCGAGTTAAAGTATGCCCACTTTTATTGCAATTTTTGCAATATTTTTTGTTCTTAACTGAACAGAATTTCATCCAATGCCAGTTACCACAATGGTAACATGGTCCGGGTGGTTTCTTTAGGCTATATGGGTTTTGGTTACTGCGGAATTTAGGACATGAGATTTGCCTTTTGTCTTTTTGAGGAGAATAAGAGGTAGACTTCCTTCTGATTTTATTAATCTGAGCCACACCTGATTTCTCGATAGTGTTTGAGTTACACTTTACAGATATTACTCTGTGACAGTCCTCTGCCAGTTTTTGGAGAGTTAATCCTTGTTCGTTCTCAAGTGTGGTCAGTACCCGTCGTCTGACTTCGGCGTCTTCTGCTGATACTAGACCTTGTGCGAAAATTAAGCACTTTAAATAATCTGCAGTCAGTTCGGCTTGTTTAAAATCATTACAGAGCTTGTTTATCGATGCTGCAGACGTTAGAAAATCTTGCTGGTTGTCTTTGACTGTGTTCAGGTATTTCCAAGGTTTGTGGAACAAGGTTGTGTTAAGCCGGAATAGTTCCAATAGGAACTTAATAATCTCTGAAAAATCCAAGTCAGTTGTTTTCTTGGGTAGTATGAAGTCTACGAACCTACTATGTTCTGTAGTTCCCAGTCTTTTTAATAGTAGACGTACATTTTTTTTTACTGAGCCATTGTTCACAGTCTATGTTGAAAATATCTTCGTAGCGCCTGTAAAAAGCCTCGAACGTTTTGTCGTTCTCTGGTACGTATTCAAACGTTTCCATTGAATTGTAGATTGTACTCTGGGAGAATATTGTATCTTTTTCAAAGTTTGAGCATTTTAATGCATTTACGAGTAAAGTTGTTTCTGTTGTAGTTCAGCATTCTGAAGCGTAATTTGTTGGAATTCCATTTGTTGTTTATGTAATTCCAAAAATAGTTGTTGTCATTCTTCTGATTTTTGTTACTGATCCGAATTTACTTTTAGCATTTGGACAATTACTTTGTTAAAATCTTCCATATTTAGACAAAAAATTTTTTAACAAAAATGACAGCGATTTTTTGTTGCTTTGATAGTTTTTTTTTCTTTTACACACAAAAAAAATGTGGACAGACAATTAGTTAAAGTAAACTAATTATGTGTTTAGCTTTTTTGCAATTCCGTGGTTCCGTTAATTTTAACGTAAGTGTATCAATTTTCACAACACTTATGTATTTTTTTATAGAGGTACAAAAAGAGAAAACTCGCCTCAGTAAATTTGAGGGGAGAATAATTTTATGCCCGAGATTCAACTCAGTTACATAAAAAAAAAATTTAGATAGTTTTTTTCGGCTCTTGTGTTGTCAGTTTGTTTTATGAACAAACTGTTTATTTTTGTTTTTTCTCTGTGTGTGTAAGAAATCGTTCTACTGATGTTATTCGGACAGACTTTAATATTCCGTAGATGTCGATTCGCTAGTTCGTCACTGCTGTTTGGTATCGGAATATATATTTTTTTTTAATATGTAGACACTGGGTGTTGCGTTTAAATCGCTAATGTAGTAATACCAGCTTAATTTCTCGTTCAACACTGCTGTGGGAACGAGTGGAGTTTCTGCATATTTTTCGAGTACTCTGTCGCTATTGATATGGTGAGAACGAAATTCTCGAATCTTTCTGTCGCCACTGATGTGGGACTGGCAAGGTATTGCGCTTTTCGGCGTGAATGCGTTTCTCGAATTCTTCGTCAACACAGATGTGGGACTGGTAAGGTATTGAGGTTTCGCGTGAGTGAGTTTCTCGAATTCTCCGTCGCCACTGATGTGGGCCCAAAGTCGGGACCACGGTAGGAAAACACTGAACACGGATTAGAGGTAAGAAAGATATATTAAACAAAAGGTTACAAAGATAGTGTAAGTGTAAGCGGAACTTACTATGTGCTAGTGTCCAATATTGGTAGTCGTACGCGGCTTATACTCCTGTATTAGAATACTCTCTCTCCTCCTCTTCTTCTTCTCCCCTAGAGAGTTATGTCGCATACTTTATATAGTCCTGGAAGAGTCTATGTTGTAGGTATGTTACGGTCTCACAATAATACTGTATACGCAAATCTTGTGAGTGAAATCAGAATATTTTTTCAATGATTATGCTAGCACTAAAATAACTGATCACCGTGACTGAGGGTCGATGACTTGTTCAAAATGTCGATCACACTATATGCAGCGCTGCCTTCTAGAAACCGTAACTAATGTCCGCACTGTAGGTGAGGTTTGTGCGTTCCGAGGCAACACAAAAGTGCTTGAGCAGTTTTCTACAGCAGCTAGCTACCAGCAGCCATTGCAAACAGGTATACTCGGAAAAGAACAGCCAGACATTATATATATATATATATATATATATATATATATATATATATATATATATATATATATATATATACTAGCAGTAGGGCCCGGCGTTGCCCGGGGATGTAACAATAAGAGATAAATCAAGTATCCACCATCATAAATACAGAAAAATAAAATTGACAAAGATTATTGTTTAAGGTTGACGGACACGCATGTCGTATTTAGTTTTTTTTTTGTTACCAATTGGTCAAACCCAATCTCAAAGAGAAACATTGTTTTCAATCCTTATGAGTCCACCGATTGAATAGAATTTTATTATAAACAATTGTCTTGTAAATGGAATTTTTAAAGCATTCTGAATGTAAAAATAAAGAAAAGAGTGTGCAAGACATTAAGAAACACTACCTGCCAAAAAAAAAGTGAATTTTTCTTGAAATCGGTGAAAAAATGTAGGAAATCCGATCCCATATATAAACGAACACACACACGCGCGCGAGCGCGCGCGCACGCACGCACACACACACACACACACACACACAAACAACCTGGGATTTATAATAAGTATAACTCGATATGAGTTGTCCCCCTTTCATTAATGCCTTTTAATCGTGTTTTCAAATTGATTTTGTGCAAAAAAAATTGCGTTTTTCCAATTTTTGGCACTGTCAGAACCACCGCAACGTAATTTTACGTAGTCCTGTTAAGTTTTATTTGAAATCGGTAGAAAAATATAGGAAATCCGATCCAATACATAAACGAAGAGACACACACACACATAACCTGGGTTTTATAATAAGTATGATATATATATATATATATATATATATATATATATATATATATAAAAACACGCACATATATGTGTGTGTGTGTGTGTGTTCCAGTAAATATGCGTGTTAAAGACGAAGTTTTTTTTCTTGACACATTGTGTAGAAACTGTCGCAATGTTCTGTAATGTCGAGCAATTTAGGCTATACTTTTAGCTGTTATCAAGGATGATTTTAATTTTACTTTTCAACTGTATGTATAAGTTGTGTGCATGTATCTACAGTTATAGCTTCCGCTGTAGCTCAGTGGTATACCAAGTCAGGTCAAATAACTGTATCTATAAAAAATAACGTATAAAAAGGATATATATATATATATATATATATATATATATATATATATATATATGTAACAAATGTTATATCTGAATGCTTTAATGTTGACAACCAGATTAGTATTTTTGTGTTCCTATAATGCGTTTTCCTAAGCATGATCTGATATATAAAAGAATTATACATAGTTTTCTCATCTAGTATAAGAAGATATATATATATATATATATATATATATATATATATATATATATATATATATATATATATTTACTTAAAAGGAAAACAGACCTCTTTAAGGTACCATTATAATAATTTATTTCACCAGAGCCATTTTAAAGAACGCCGGATTATCAGATAGCACTTCTTAAAATTAAATTTAACAGAGAGTGTAAAAGCAATTTATGCAAATCTATTCTTTACATAAATTGCTAAAACCTAATTACAGCCTCTTTCTTTTTACTTTCCTCTCCCTCTTCTTTCTTTTTCCTTTTCTTTTTTCCTTTCTCCCCTCCCATTTCAATATATCACTTCCGTTAGGTTAACCGTCTAAATAAGGTCTGTTCACTCTTCCTCCCCCAATACAAAATATGCTTGAGAGAGATAAGAAATTAATCCCTCCCTATACTCTACCATGTCTCTTTAACTACTCCATTTACACTCTCTGTTAAATTTAAAAAAAACTTACACTACCCATCAATTTTAATTTCATTTTTCGTTTCATTTCATTTGGAGTAGATATTAACCACATTGAATATCACGAGAATCCACTACATGTCTGTAATAAAGTTTGTTAATTAACATATATGTTTTAATAAATAGAATGGAGTCTGAAAAATGGAGCTAACCTGAGATACTTTTCAAACTTCCCCTTAAAAAAAACATTGTAGATGTAATGGATCGAATATAATGCGAGATAAATAAATATATTTATTAAATTATTGAAGCATTGCAAATTGTTTCTAATGTGAAAGTGTAAGTTAGAGAAATAATGGGAGAGATCTCTGAGCGGTTATTGAAAAGGAGGTTTAAAAATAAATAAGAGAAATAAATAAGTGATAACCAAGGTAATATTATCTGCTTACCTATTCTGGGTAAGTAAAACAAAAATGATTGGGAGGAAAAGCAGGGAAAAAGCGTAAGAAAGACAAAGAAAGAAAATCAGATTCGCACACAGACTCAGAGAGAACAAATAAAAATATGAAGACAAAAGACGGTAATTGTCATAAATTGACAAAATGGCGATGGAAATGCTTTAAAAAATATTTGAGGAAGTAAATAATATTTTCATGAATAATTTACGCACACACATACGTAAACATGGATGCACACGCACACACACACACACACACACACATATATATATATATACACATATATTCATATATATATATATATATATATATATATATATATATATATATATATATATATATACACACACATACATATATATATATATATATATATATATATGTATGTATGTATGTGTGTGTGTGTGTATGTGTGTGTATAGTGTGAATAAATCAACATACTGATATATGTAAATATATTTTCCTTAAAAAAATAATATTAAAGAATTCTGGCACTTTCGTTTATATATAGCGGGTGTAACAGCAAAATTGTCTGAATCCTGTAACAGCATCGGATAATTGTCCCTTCCACAAAATGTTTAATATCTAGAAGACCACTAAACTAATCGAGTTTCTTTTTTTTTTCCAGATTTGGAAATAAGGCGTATGACCGTCTTGATACCATTTTGTCACTAACAAACCATTTGAGTTATTCAGCAAGAAATAGAACGGGTTAAAAACATTTTGTGTCAGCACCACTATGTCTTCCCAACTGAACAATGGTGAGAGGTAAAAGATCATTCAGGCATTTGGTAATGGTGCCAACATTCATAGCCTGGCTTCCATCTTCAAACTCCATTCAAAACCCATCAAAAGAAAAGTGAATAAGTTTAAAAAGAGTGGACAGTAGAAAGGAAAACTGGATCTAGAGGTCAAAACAAAATGAAGGATAATCATTTCCGTTTAGAAAGAAATACGTCCTCATTGTTCAAAGTAGAGAACAATAGTGTATAAAAATCACGGTAAATTCCAGTAAGGTATCTTTAATCATTTCGAAGATACAACGGTTCAAATCCCAATATAATAATTGGACAATTAGACAATTTTGCTGTTATACCAGGGATATATATGTATATGTTTGTATATGAGCGTGTGTGCTGGTCTTTGTGTGTGTGAGTAAATATATATATATATATATATATATATATATATATATATATATATATATATATAGATAGAGAGAGAGAGAGAGAGAGAGAGAGAGAGAGAGAGAGAGTTTATGCAAACTTAGGTAATCCGTATGGGTAGACCCGAGGAGGATGATATCCGGAGAGCTCAATGTAAAATTCAGAGCAGATATGTTTGAATAAAAACAGACCACGTTATGGTTCCATGTAATAAATTATTTTACTTATATTTGAAGGATTGGCGATGGTTGTATAGTTGGTGCTTCTAAAAAATTTGAAAGAAAAACTGTCCTCGTGAAAGTAGTGTAGCTTCTTCCTTTAAAGCCGATCTCCGCCCCTCCACTCCTTAGCCATCTATATCTTGAGACTAGACACAATAAATTCGAACAACATCTAGCCGACACATTGGAGTTAAAAATTAAAAATAAGAATTTGAAATGCTACATATGACACATTCATATCCTCTTTCCCCCCTCACTTCCTCACTTCGTTAATTTTACGTATACTTGATGAGGTCCGTCAAAAATGTGTGAATTTCTTTTCATTTTTCATTTCAATTTTTGGAAGTAAAATCTGATGATCCAGAGCCTTGTTAAAGGGGTTATGGTGAAATAATTTATTACATGGAACCTTAACGTGGTCTGTTTTTATTGAAACATATATATATATATATATATATATATATATATATATATATATATATATATATATGAGAAAAGCTATGAAACTAGAAAGAAAATTCATGTGTCGATTTTCGTCCTTTATAACGCCTACAACTTTCAGACGAGTACAAAATCACACAATGAAAAAGAAGTCTGAGATTTTAAATAAAAATTTTAAAATTTGAATTTTTATGTTTTTTTTTATGTTTGATTGATTCGCTTTTTTCGGCTTTTCCATCTTTTGTAGTTTATTTAATAAAGGAACTACTTTTAGATTGTAAGAAGTTCTTTTTTTGGATAATAACATTTTAATGATACACGTCTTACTAATTAACCCATCGGGGTAGGGAGAAGAGATGGATTGTTTGTTCCGAGATTGTACAACCGTCAATAAATAGCACATTCTTAAAAAACAGTCTGCAAACAATTATTTCGTCTTCAAGTTTTAACTTTAAAGGAAAAAAAATACGGCCAGATGATGGACACAGGGATCTTCAAAAGTACTTGCTTAACTTAAAAGAATATACACTAGAAACATCAGACAACAGTTTTATAAATGAGGATCACATCATTCAATGGATTAACGGGATTTTAATGCATACATTATGTTCTAGTATCGAAGTGATTTCACCATTAATCGCATTAAAATTGCTGATTGATTCTATGTATGATTATTTCTTTATATATAAAATATATGCTGCCTAATATTATAAGGTTATACACACACACACACACACACACATATATATATATATATATATATATATATATATAAGGGTTATGACTTTTTTGAAAATAATTATTTGCTTGTATCGATGCAAATTTATTAAAAATAATGAAGAAGGGGATTAATTTGGCTCATATATAAAATATATATTTATAAAAAAAAAAAAAAATGGCACCCTCCAACACGAAATTTCTAAAATAGTATATAACTTTAGTAGTATTTATTGATGCTATCTAGAACATCCTAGAACATTCTGTAACTTTCTGGAGCCATCTAGAACTTTATGGAACCTTCTAGAGCTTGTTTTTTTTTTATTAATCTGTAAGTAGTGGATAGGTATAAACTGTTTAATGCGACAAAAATACATAGGTACTACCCAATTACATTAATAACAAATTGAAAAATGAAGCTTCTAAAATATTATATCTTACCCCTATTGCGTATATTGCACAATCGAATTTTCTATTTGGGTGTGACCATTTTCCAGAACAGAAACAAATGTACGCCTTTTTCATTACTTTTCAACAAAGGTTAATCGTTTTATGACACAGCAATAATAGGATCACAAAAATCATATCGCCAAGATATATATATATATTATTAATAGAAATCTTATAAGTATAAAAAACTATACCCGCTCGCGGACGATCCGCTTACATTAAACCTTGGTAGGTTTGTCTGGCTTTCTCGGTTTAACTATATATATATATATATATATATATATATATATATATATATATATATATAATATATATATATATATATATATATATATATATATATATATATATATATATATATATGTTGTGAATTCCGTGAATGGAACCCTGCTGAAATAAATAAACCACACCAGTAATGGAAATAGAAAAATAAGTGTATTAAACGTAAGAATACAGACTTGAAGTGAAGATTAGTAGTCCAGTAATGCGGGTTAGTAGAAAGTATATGTACAAGTATCTGTAAGTAAAGCCGTAATCATCTCTCTCTCTAGACTCTTGTATAAGTCTCTGATAACACCCTGTATCTGTCTCCGTATCTCTCAACCTGTCTCAACGTATCTCCACGTATCTCAATATTTACCACACCCCCACGAGGAATGTATATGGCACAAGGCCGAGTTTAACGTGAGTTTCTCCGAGCTCGTAGGCATGGCCAAAAATATACCCTTTGAACCCGCCTAGACGGGTTCAGGGCCAGTCTAACTCCCCGGACGATGCTTTGCAAAAGGGCAAAGTTTCGTCCGGGTTCCTCTCAGCCAAAGCAGAAAGTTCGTCATATACGTATCTCGATATTTAACAGTCCACTCACGAGTAATGTATGTGGCACAAGGCCAAATTTAACTAGGGTTTCTCCGAGCCCGTAGGCTCAGACAAAAATATCCTCTTTGAACCCGCATAAGCAAAGCGTCGTCCGGGTTCCTCTCTCTAAAGTAGAGAGTTTAACAGAGGCCGTACACAGTCAGAGACTGTATCTCAACGTATCTCAGTATATAATATTCCACCCACGAGGAATATATGTGGCACAAGGCCGAGTTTAAAGTGGGTTTCTCCGAGCCCGTAGGCTCAGCCAAAAAATATCCCCTTTGAACCCGCAAAAGCGGGTGCGGGATCTGTCTACCTCCCCGGACGAAACTCTGCCCTTCGGCAAAGCTTCGTCCGGGTTCCTCTCTGACAAAGCAGAGAATTCGACAGACGTCGAACACAGTCAGAGACTGTCTCTCGACGTATCTCGGTATTTAATATCCCATCCCCGAGGAATATATGTGGCACAAGGCCGGGTTTAAAGTGGGTTTATCCGAGCTCGTAGGCTCGGCCAAAAATATACCTTTTGAACCCGCCTAATCGTGTTCAGGGCCTGTCTAACTCCTCGGACGAAACCTTGCTCTTCGGCAAAGCTTCGTCCGGGTTCCTCTATGGCAAAGCAGAGAGTTCGACAAACGTTGAGACTGTATCGCGACGTAACTCAACAGCAGACTTGTAGGAACTTTTGTATGGCTTTTTCTCTTGATACGCCCTCTGCTATTTGTTACGGCTTTTGGGTATATGTATATGACTAGTGAGTCAATCCAAATGACTTAACTTCCTTTATAGTCTACCAATAGAAGGTTAACCAATCAGAAGCCGCAGAACATTTGTATCCGTCGTGTATAAAGGCGGCCATCTTTGCTTACCCTACCGAAGGACCAGTGCCAACTTGACCAGGCGAAGATGATAGAAGAAAGAACTACGCTCTGCTACTTTGCTACGATATCCACTGCGAACCTAAACTACGCTTTTCTACTGTCTCCGAAATATTCACTGCCAACCTCTGGATTCTATACTCGAAGACGACCGTCATGAAAATGTCTAACACTTTTTTTCAAGGCTTTCTTAAGCGTGTCCACAAACCTTTCGGCTTTCCCGTTAGATCGTGGATGGTATAGTGCTATTTTAATATTTTTGACTTGATAAGTTGCACAGAATTCTTGAAAGTCACTCGAGGTGAATTGGGTACCATTATCCGTTACAAGGCAAACTAACTAGTGTAGACAGTTAATAGTGTTTTTCGTCCTAGGGTTTTTGTATCTGAAAACTTCTGGCCACTTGCTAAAGCTATCTACCATTATCAAGTAGTAATATCCATCTATGGGTCATGCATCGTCCGCATGGATTCTAGACCAAGGTCTGTCTACCTTAGGCCATGGTTTGTGTATAATAGGTGGTGCCTTTGCTGCCACAGCACAGCCTCTACATTTTTCTACCATTTCAGTAATGTCGTTATCCATATTAGGCCAATACACGAAACTTGTCATTAACGCTTTCATAGATGAAAGTCCTTCAGAATTCGTCTATGTAAAGATTTGGGTAAGACCATTCTTTCATTATAAAGTAATGCGTGATTACAAATTGAAAAACACTCCGCTAGTTTGCTTTCTTTTTCTTCTGTTTCTCTTTCGACTTTGTATGAATTGATCCCTTTCAGCTTCTCTTCTGATTTCTAACATGGTAACTGGTAATACACTTACTGTATTGTTTAGAACTTTATTAATTACGTCTTCGGCTCACAAAGTGACTATTACCGAGTTTTTCAGAGGTTCGCAGGTACCAATCTAGATAATCCATCCGCATGACCAATTTTCTTCGACGGTAGGAAGTCTAGTTTGAAATTATAATTCAATAATATAGTTCCCCATCTCAGAAGTCTGTTGGCTCTGTAAATTGGTAGTCCTTTTTTCAATCCGAATAAAGTGAGAACAGGTTTATGGTCAGTTTGAAGAGTGAACTCTCTTCCATATATGTATCTGTGGAAGCGAGTTATGGCGAATATTATGCGAATATTATGCCTAAAGCTTCTTTCTCAATTTGCGAATAATTCCTCTCTTCTGGTAACAACGATCTAGATGCGTGAGCTATAGGTTTTCTTTGTGCCATCCTGCATCTTGTGTAATATACAAGCTCCCACTCCGTGTGAGCTTGCGTACCTAGCAATGATAATTTCCAGTTTCAGATCAAAATGCGTCAGTTCTAGATCAGACGTTAATTTCTTTACGATCTCCTTAAAAGCTTTCTGACAATCTTCCGTCCAGGTCCATTTGTTATCTTTTTTTCAATAATTAATCGAGGGGAGCCCTCAATTTATGTATGTTTTCAATGAATGCACCGTAATAGTTCGCTAGACCAAGAAAGCTTTGCAACTCTGCGACATTTTTCGGCTCAGGCATAATTTTTTTTATTGCAGATGCCCTATCTGGATCTGGTTTTCTGCCACTTTCCTTGATTATATGGCCTAGATACTTGATTTCTTTTAGAAAAAAAATTGCATTTTTTCTCCTTCACTTTAAAACTGAAATCCTGAATTCTTTTAAAGACTTCTACATTATCGCTTTTGATTAAAATGTCGTCTAAGTAAGCAATAGCAAAGTTCTGTCCCATGAGCATGGTATCCATCGTCTGTTGAAAGATTGACGGTGCTACTTTTATCCCAAATGGCAATCTGTTAAATTTGTAAAGTCCTTTGTGAGTATTGATTCATAAATTTTTTTGTAATTTCTTCTACTGGAATCTGACGATAAGCTTCGCTTAAATCAATCTTAGAAAATACCTTACCACCGTTAAGCTTGGTAAATATTTCCTTCGGGCTTGGCAGTGGGTAGTGATAATCCTTGATAGCCTTATTTGACCCAGTCGAGAAATCTGTGCAAACACGTGTTTCTCCAGATTTTTTCTTTACGTAGGCCACTGGTGCCGCCCATTCACAGAATTCGATTTTGAAAGGATTCCAGTTTGTACCAATCTATCTAACTCCTTGTCAATTTTTTTCTATGGCTGCGAAAGGCATGTTTACTTTTTTCTTGAATACTGGGTAAACATTTTCCTTTAGTTCAACATTAGCTGCAAACTTATTACATCGTCCCAAACCGCTCGAGAATACTTCGGGAAATTGCCTGTGTAGTTCTTCTTTTAATTTTTTAGCTTCTGACGGTTCGCACTCTATATTCTTACAAAGTGAGCTAATGGGTAAACCCCATACGTCAAATTTTAGCATTCATTCTGTGCCCACCAAATTTTCTGTGTCATTCATTACAAATTGCTTCAATTTTTTCGTTTTACCATGGAATTTTACGTTTAGAATTACTTCTTCAAAATTGATACGCCTACCTGTAACAGACTTAGCGATTTTCTGTGTATGCATTTAGCTTCCTCCATGTCTGTAAATTAATTATAGTTAGATCCGATCCTGAATCTAACTGTAATTTTAACTTCTTATTTAAGATCTCGGGTCCCACGTATTTTCTTGTGTTTAGTTTTTCTTCGTAGTCCATTCTAGTAGTACTTACCCTACTAGTGTGTTTTTTGTTTCTGCATTGAGATGCCTTATGTCCCATTTTTCCACAAGTTAAACAGTTCTTGTATTTAAATCGGCAGTCTTTATTCCACTGCAGATGGGGGGGGGGTATATTTGCTTTGATCTCTGTCATTAATCGCCTTATACCATGTAATTTTTTCTTTATCATAAAATTTTTTTTTTTTTCGTGGGGTGGAGGGGTGACAAACGTAACTCGGACGAAAAAATAGTTATAACTGTTCTATAACGATAAAATATACTACGCTACTTAAAAATCAAAAACCGAAAAGAGAAAATATACAAATAAATAATAACAAGTAAAATAAATTGGCCTAAATTCATCCAAATAAATAAATAAACCAATCCCGATAAACTAACCGTTAGAAAAAAACAAATAAAGATAATCAATCCAAATCAATAGAAATTAAAAACTGTTCCCGCCAAAATAATAGTTAGAATAAACTACAACAATCAACCCTAAAATCGAATAAATAGCTTTAAGTTCTCAAACCAAACCAAAACTATTAAGTAAGCGATATAAACAATTTTTACTACGTTAATAAAAATACCGATTAAAATAGAAATAAATAAATATATAAGATAAGAAATAAAAAATAAATAAATAAAAATAAAAAAATAAAATAAAGATAAATAAAAACAAGCAAAATAATTTAACGCAAATAGATAAATAAACAAATAAATGACTTCCGGTAAAATAACCGCCAAAATAGACTACCCACAATGCAGCATTGACCAGTATATATATATATATATATATATATATATATATATGCAAATCGCCGAGAAAAATAACAACACTCGTGGCCTGACGATTGCATATAGCATGAAACTGACTGTCGCCTCTAAATGTTGACTTCTATGTTCACTTTTATATTTACACACGCTCTATCTCTGATATTGAACACTTTATCCCATAAATATAGCACATCTTATGACTATATTTCTTCACACACACACACTTATATATATATATATATATATATATATATATATATATATATATATATATATATTAGGTACCTCCAGAGATTCGAAATAAGATTTCAAATGAATTTTCTTGAAGCTTTTATTTTAGTTTTAATTTCAAGCTAATAATGCGAATTGAACAATACCATATTTCAAAACTAAGTTACATTTTTGGGGTGTAGTTTTCGTTTTAAAATTGTTGATTTTAGTGCCATTTTAGCCACCTTTCATCATAATGTAATTTTCTTTATCAAAAAATCTTACAAAACTAAAATATACGTTTATGAAACGTTATTTGGGGAATATTACATGACATAGCATAAGTAATCTGATTTTAAAATATATATTATATACTGTAAATTTAAAATATCGAAAAATACATTTTTTAGCACATCAGTAGCTGTTTATTTAATCTGATGGCAGCTTAATGACAGATTAAAGTTTATCCGATGTTATTCTGCAGGAGCTTTATCAGGAAAAATAACTGAAGACAATAACGTGAGTGCCTTTTATATCTAATTTTTAAGTTCTCAGTAATCGTAAAAAAATCAGCTTAATCTTAATCTCCTTAATCTAATGCTTTATTGAATTTTATATATTTTGGCTTTAAATTTACTATAATTATTGCTCTTATTTTCTGATAATGTCGTGTATGAATCTCCATATCTACAGAAATTCACACCTTCATACACATCCAAAATAATTCAAAATTATTTTTAAACTGTTAGTGTTTGATAATTTGTACTAAGTTTTTCAATTTATGATTAGTAAATATAGACTTAATTAATAATAATATCATCTAAAAATGTGAAATTAATACATAATTTTAAATGGTTTAAAACTTAATAGATTATTCCAATTAAGAGTTTTTACAAATGAAAACAATTCTTGTAAAAATTAATTATTCAATGAAAAACATTCTGAAGAAAATAATGTCCCAAATATATCTTGTTTATCAAAGCAATTAAAAGCTTCTCTAATTAAATGATATCCCAGCAGATTTTCAGTACATGATGTTTCTGTTTTACAAAATAAAATTGTTGATTAAAATTCTCCGAAAAAGTTTTGCTTTTAACTGATATACATATTAAAGGGGTGAGAACTTAGACACCATCGAGCCACCTCCATGTTTTAATGTCGATATTACTTTTGCCAAAAGCTATTTTCTTTGTCCAAGAGCGTTTCGACCAAATTAAACTGAACAACAATGTGTCATAGTTTGTGAAGACGGGTTCGTCTTGGTCGGTTGCCATACAAACCGTTTCTATTCAAAGAACGTTGTATTGTACGAGCACTTCCGCAAATATCTTTCAAAAAAAAAAAAATTAGCGATGACATTCAAAACAATTCTTGCGTTTATATTAACCTCCCGACACAATTTTTCGTTTATTTTTAGGTGACAATTTGGGTTTCCTTCCACGCTCAGGTAAATTCTCTGTCGTGGCAAACTGTGTAAACTTCTTTATAACGGAATGCACCGTGGATCTAGGGATAGCTAACCGGTTTGAAATAGAGCTGTAGCTATTTCGCAACATGTGGACGTTAATAATTCTCTGCCTCAAATCAAGGCTAAGCTTCTTTGTCTTCCTCATTGTGTTGCTAACGTACGAATAACAATAGTGGCACTCTATGCACCTCATAATGTTCTTTTCTGGAATTATCACAAATATTCTACTGAATAAAGAGTCGAGAAGGCTTCAACGATAAAATAATTATGTGAATCAATTATATTAGGTTGGTGCAAAAATAATATCGTTTTCTCACATATGTTACTATGTGAGAAAACGATATTATTTTTGCACCAACCTAATACATTGTTATGGTCCAGGTTAGGACCAAAGAAAGAACAACACGAACACAAGAGTAGAAATAACGAAGGTATATTACACGAAATAATAATACAAGATGTGGAAGGTGTTAGTATGACTGTCAGTCTGGTTTGGAGTGAACTACTATCGGCTCGACTCGATTCGGTATCTAGCCACACCCCCACGAGGGTTGCATATGGCACAATGCCAAGTTTAACGTGTGTTTCCCGAGCCCGTAGGCTCGGCCAAAAAATGCCAATAGAACCCGTATAAACGTGATCGGGTTGATCAACCTCCCCGAACGAGACTCTGCCCTTCGGCGGAGCCTCGTCCGGGTTCCTCTCTGCTCAGAGGCAGAGAGTTAGACCGTCAAGCCGAGAGGCTCGGCTTGATTCGGTATCTAGCCACCACACCACGAGGGTTGCATGTGGCACAAGGCCGAGTTTAACGTGGGTTTCCCGATCCCGTAGGCTCGGCCAAAAAATGCCCGTAGAACCTGTATAAACGTGATCGGGTTCCTCGTCGTGGTTCCTCTCTGCTCAGAGGCAGAGTTAGACCGTCAAGCCGAGAGGCTCGGCTTGATTCCACCCTCTCTCTTGAGAGGCGTAGTATACATAGTGTTAGGAAGAGTTCATTCTGTAGTTATAGGTAAGGACCCATGACATACACGAATCAATAAATTTAAAACGACATTTTCTAATGTACGAATAATTTTATATTTTCCTATGTAACGTAATTCGCTTGACAAATTTGTTGTATTTAACCTATTTTTCTGAAAATTGAATTTTATATTCCTTTGTACATGCTTATTAACAAATAAAAAGCCTAATATCATACGGTCATTTGATACTGAGAAATAAATAAAATATTCAAAATTGACGGGTGTGCGAATGATTTCGTCGTTGACTGACTATCTCTCTCTTTCTCTCTCTCTCTCTCTCTCTCTCTATATATATATATATATATATATATATATAGATAGATAGATAGATATATAGATATATATATATGTAGAGAGCGAGAGATAAATAAAGAGAGTGACCATTGTTATACTTACGTTGACAACACAATGGAGAAGACAAAGGATCTTAGCGTTGATTTGTGACAGAGAATTATTAACGTCCGCATGTTGTGAAACAGTTACACCAATATGTATATATATATATATATATATATATATATATATATATATATATATATATATATATATATATGGCATGTTTATGGGTTAAAATGTTCAATATCAGGTATAGAATGCATCCTTAAATATAATACGCCACATGCAGAAATCTTAGTAGTAATCTTAGAAGTCAGGGTAAAATAGCTATTTAAAATTTGAGTAATTATATATATATATATATATATATATATATATATATATATATATATATATATACTCACACACACACACACACAACACACACACACACACACACACACATATATATATATATATATATATATATATATTCCTGTGTAACAATTGAAGGTCAGTGTGCAAAAAATCCCATTCACACTTAAAAGCAAAAAGCTAACGCGCTGATATACTACAAATAGCCCCTTCTTTCCCTCTCTCTTCGCACGAGTTAGCGAGGGAGGGTGCTATTAACTGCAAAGAAAACCGCTCCCTAGCATGATACAGTTCACAGAAATAAATATGTTGTATGGAATCTCGACACTCAGAATTTTGAAATTTAACCGAGTACTTTTGCAAAAAAGAAAAAACAAAGTAAATTGTCTGTAAATATGTAATATTTATGAGGATAAAATCTGGATATCTTTCCTGAGGTTTTTATAAATTGTACACTGTTCAATTATTATTGTTAACAACGAACTATTTGAAATGACAAAATTATACTTGGAGTGAACGAAAATTACTTACAATGCCTACTACTGATAATATATTCATTCTTGCCGTCAATTTTGACAGCAAGGGTACACTACTCTAAATATATATATATATATATATATATATATATATATATATAGATAACTAGACTCGTTTCGAAAAACCCTCGAATTTTTGATTTGCCAATAATCAAATCAATCTCGAGAGAAAAAAAGGTTTTAAAAAAAAGAAAGAGCTACAAAGATGAACTACTGTCGAAAAAAATCGCACAGATGCAGGTCTGAAGCCCAAAGAAAAAAAACCCGATACGAGTAAACAAGTAACTAACAAAAGAGCACAATACAACCGTAGAGCAGACCTAGATACATCTAGTGAGCCAGACAAACCTACCTAGGTTTCACCTAAACGGATCGTCAGGGAAAGTAAGGCACTAGGTGTATCTATAAGTAGGGAAAGTAAGGCTCACTAGATCTATCTATCTATCTATCTATCTATCTATATATATATATATATATATATATATACACACATATGTATGTGTGTGTGTGCGCGTGTGTGTGTGTGTGCGTGTGCGTGCTCACGCTTTGTGTGTGTACACATGTATTAGAGCCGTTGGTGTCTGTTGGTTATTATATCAGCCCACTCAGAGTATATATATATATATATATATATATATATATATATATATATATATATATATATATATATACATGTGTGTTTTTTTTATTCGCTATTAGCTCGTATACAGCATTGGGCTACTATTGCTTTTATGATGATCATTGATATTATGTATAGTCCTTGTCCTAAGTTTATTATCGTGAATTACGCGCATGCGCAACTCTGTATGTGTGCGTGTGAGAGAGAGTGACAGTGTGTCTGTGGTGTGTGTGCGTGTTTGTAACAAATATACAATTTTAGATAAATGAAGTGCACATTTTGAATATATATCGGCATACATATGTATATTCGCGTGTGGATATTCATTTAAAGAGAGTTGTATACAAAAACCTTTATTACCACAAGAGATAAAGACACTGGCACAATCAGTATTGTAGGTATGGGCACAATACAATATATGTATATGAGTGAAAGCATCGTATTTTTCAATTAGCCACGTCTTTTTACAGTAGACAGGCCATAAATGTTTCAGATGGTCGGCACGGCGCGAATTCGCAAGTTGTTTTTATGTAGATTTTACGACTGTCTGCCTGGACCTCGTAAAATCTAAGTGGCATATTTGAGTGTACCGATTTGTTGCAAACCGATAGCGAACACTGATTCTGTTCCTGTTCGTTTTATATACTTAAATCTTCATCCTTTTTGTTATTCATCTTTTTTCCTCTTTTATTTTTTTTCTCGTCGCATCGTGAGCTGTCATTACTGAACATGATAATTTAACAGCTCCTCCTACCAATAACAAGAAAAAGAAAAGGAAAGAAAAGAAAAAAAAATGGAGAATTGAAAAGTGGCAGATATTTTTTTATGTCAATTTGTTTCATGGGTAAGTCCAATACTTGACAGTGTGTTAGCACGCTTGACGTAATAAATACGCTTAAAAATATTTGTACATTTCAAGATATACGAGGTTATACAAAAACGTTCCGCAGACGTGAACTGGATATGGTATGCATATTTTTAAACAGAAGCCGAAGTTAGTTTTTTGCAACTATGTTCAAAATTAACACTTCGACAGAGACAGTAAAAACTAGATGTTTAGTTAATTTTTTCATGGCGAAATTTTCCGCAACAAAACCAAGCCCAATAGCGAACTCGAGATATGTATACGTAAGGATCACAACCGAATAATACTTATTTTGCAAGGTTGGCGCAACACATCTATTCAGCTTATTTCCGCACATTTTATTACATGGTAGATGCTCATTATATCTATCTATCTATCTATCTATCTATCTATCTATCTATCTATCTATCTATCTATCTATCTATCTATCTATCTAATACCCTGTCTTCATTATCTATCTATCTATCTATCTATCTATCTATCTATCAATCTATCTATCTATTTTCTCTGTCCCAAACTGTGTAGTCCTTCATATATTGTAATTTCTGTATGGCCCGTTACTCAGTATCTATCTATCTATCTATCTATCTATCTATCTATCTATCTATCTATCTATCTATCTATCTATCTCTGTTATATGTGTCTCAAACTGTTAACTAATATATATTTTAAGCAAGTTAAGTAATATATATATTTGCAATATGGCCCGCTACTCAGTATCTATCTATCTTTGTAGTTAGCTAGCTTGTTATTATCATAAAAGACAAAAATCCAAGAATTATATGCTTATTGAAACAGCAGTGCCATCTGAGAGAAACCCCTCCATGAGAATTATACAGAAATTGTCCAAATATAAGGACCTGTAGATCGAGTTTAACAGGATGTGGAGAATGAAGATTGAGTCTGTACCAATACTAAACGGAGTTTTGGGCCTTTCCTGTGAGAAAAGGAATGGACAATTTTACTAATAGTATCCAGGGTAACATCAACATACTAAGACATCGTTATGCTAGGAACATCCCATATACTAAGAAAAGTGCTATCAATTAAATGACAGTTCTCCTCTAGGGCTTAATGACCATGGTTTGAACCCGGCTCTACAGGATACCAAGCAGGGAACATATACAAATAATAATACTAATACTAATACTACTACTAATAATAATAACATATTGCCGAAAGCTCTTTCAGAATCAAGAACACTTTTCAGAAGAAATACGTGACACTGATGTATATAGTGTGCCACAAGGCTCTTCAGACAATTCTCCTGTTTTTTTTTTTAATATTATTTTTACTTCGTAGTTGATTCTTCTAGACTACATGCATACTAACGGGCTAAAGATCCCCTTCTAACCTAATATTTAACCCACAACTAGGGGGAGAGGAAGAGATTGATTCATACATTTCCCAATGCTATTTACGCGTAAGTGAATGTAAAGCACTCGACTAGAGAATTCGCATGTCAGATTTCTCCTTCTGAGCGACAATCAATTACATCATTTGCACATGGGATGTTCAATTAATCTTAGATTTTAAAGAAGCAGTGAAAAGTTTTACTGACAATTAATATTTTATTATCCTTTGAATTTAGAGAATTTTTGAAAATATATAAGATCAAGTGCAGGAGTTTAAATCGATCTAACACAAATATTTAAGGAAAATTTATAATCAAAAACTCAAGTAATTTGTGTCAAGACAAATGCTTACTGATCAGCATAATCAATATTTTAAAGAAGTTTGTAATGCAACATATTAACAAAATTAATATAGGAAATAAGGAATTTGAATAAGGATGTGTTGCATTATGGATAGTCGAAAAAATAAAATATTGATCTCGTTGACAACGATTTTATTTTGTCTGATTAGTAAGTCTGATCTGTTCTATAAGATTAAATTGGCAGCTTATCTTTAAAAAGATCTACAATCTACTGTTAGCTGGGCCAATGAATGGCTTAATTTCAATTCCTCTAAAATGAAATTTATCTCTATTAATTATGTGAGAGATTCCTTTCAGCACCAAAACAGCATAACTGATGCTAACCTCCATGAGATTGACCAGTTGCATTTTGGGCTAACATTATCAGCTGACATGAAGTGGAAAGATTATATCGAATCAATTTCTAGGTTTGCAGCTAAGAAAATTGGTTCACCGTATCGTGCGAAACAACTTTTCTTTCCAAAATCTATTTTCCATATTTATAAGTTTACCATTCGTCCATTTTTAGAATATTGCTGGCGCATATGCTCCTGCTATATATTTAAAGATTCTTGATGAAATACAAAGAAAAATCTGCAATGTTACTGGCCCTGACCTGGCATCTCGGCCTAAGTCATTTTCTCACCGTCGTAATGCCGCTTTACCGAAAGTTTCCTACAAATATTTTCATCCGAATTTTTCTAATGATTGTTTTTTTGGACGCTATATTATGGATCATTTAATGCCGAAATTATATTTTCCTGTGAGCTTCGGTAATTTTTTAACAAAATGTATTGCTAGGAAATGTTCCCCTATGGGGAAAATTGTGAAAATGGCTTACCTCGAAAACGTCCACAAATCTGTGCGTCGTGCAAACTCCGGCTGCTCAACCGTTAATGGCGGCGCCCATGTCTTATGCCAGGCGGTCTCGGACAATTAACGTGAAATCTCGTTGTCTCGACATTCGCATGAAAATTATCGTCGGTCCTCGGCTGTATAAAGCAGGCGCGTTTTTCTTTCTGGAGACTTTATTTTTTGTTCGTGAGAAGGTTGGACGTGTGACACTGTTTTGTTGTTTTCTACTTTGTTGGACTTATACAACGGGCTGTCGTTTGAACTGAGATTTGGCTACAAGGGTGGCCTCCGGTCGGGAAATAGAAGAGATCTATTGCAGTTGCTATCGTTTGAGTCATTGCTTTACTACATCATCCCCTATAATGTATTACTGGTCATATTTTCTAATGTATTTTTATAGTTTCATGTTTTTAAATCGTTTAGCGGTTCCCTATTTGGTTATAGCTGGAAGCCTAACAGGTACTAGCACCCTGTGTCGGGCTGAATCTGGAAACAACAGAGAGGTTGTTCCACGCTGCTCAAATCCTCCCGGTCAGAGACCTTGCTGCCAGATGTAGTTTATCGTCATACTGAGGACGGTTTTCTGATGAAGCTGCCACTGAGTTACCTAGAATAGGAATTTTAGTGCAGTACTAGATTGGTAACAAGGTCTCAAACTTAAGTGTTATGCTAACAGTTTCTTTTGCACTCTTCCGGCTCCATGCTTTCCAGTCAACTTTGACCTTCAAAAATTTTACAACCAACGTCAATCATTATCTACCGTCTTCTTCATTACTACTCTTTTATTGTTTTCACTCCTTACTAAAGTTTATCTCACTCAGTATGTCCCTATATTTTATTGCCTTGCTTCGAATGAAATAATTAAAAAAAATAAATACTCTCATTTTCAGATCTTGATTCTCATATCGATTTCAGGCATGGCAAAAAACTCATTCAGAAATGTCTAAACAATCATCTGTATACAATTGCTTTCACAGATCAATTATTATAAGTGAGGAGGAGAAAAAGACCTTTCATATCTTTCCCAAGAATATTAGCACTTAAATGAATGTAATAGATTCGTCTGGAATTCGAACTCAATCTGAGCCGCTATCCATTACTCAACTGTGCCGCCTTCAGTCCATGTGGATATGTGGTCAGTCATTTATGTAGCATGCGTGATACGCGCTTAGGCGATAATTTATCTTCCGATAAATGACTGAATAGGTAGATTTTTCCCCGCAGTAGGTTTGCTATTTTTTCTGCTGTAAATTAGTTGCCATCCAGTGCTATAAAACCCGGGGTCTGTCCTGCTATTTACCCATAGCTGAAGAGGTAAAAAAGAGGAATCATACTTTTCCCAAGGATATTAGCACTTAATTGAATGTAATAGATTCGTCTGGAATTCGAACTCAATCTGAGCCGCTATCCATTACTCAACTGTGCCGCCTTCAGTCCATGTGGATATGTGGTCAGTCATTTATGTACCATGCGTGATACGCGCTTAGGCGATAATTTATCTTCCGATAAATGACTGAAGAGGCAGATTTTTCCCCGCATTAGGTGGCCATTTTTTCTGCTGTAAATTAGTTGCTATCCAATACTATAAAACCCGGGGTCTGTCCTGCTATTTACCAATAGTTGAGGAGGAGAAAAAGAGGAATCATACCTTTCCCAAGGATATTAGCACTTAAATTAATGTAATAGATTCGTCTGGAATTCGAACTCAATCTGAGCCACTATCCATTACTCAACTGTGCCGCCTTCAGTCCATGTGGATATGTGGTCAGTCATTTATGTACCATGCGTGATACTCGTTTAGGCGATAAATTATCTTCCGATTAATGACTAAAGAGGCAGATTTTTCCCCGCAGTAGGTGGCCATTTTTTCTGCTGTAAATTAGTTGCTATCCAATACTATAAAACCCGGGGTCTGTCCTGCTATTTACCAATAGTTGAGGAGGAGAAAAAGAGGAATCATACCTTTCCCAAGGATATTAGCACTTAAATTAATGTAATAGATTCGTCTGGAATTCGAACTCAATCTGAGCCACTATCCATTACTCAACTGTGCCGCCTTCAGTCCATGTGGATATGTGGTCAGTCATTTATGTACCATGCGTGATACTCGTTTAGGCGATAAATTATCTTCCGATTAATGACTAAAGAGGCAGATTTTTCCCCGCAGTAGGTGGCCATTTTTTCTGCTGTAAATTAGTTGCTATCCAATACTATAAAACCCGGGGTCTGTCCTGCTATTTACCCATAGTTGAGGAGGAGAAAAAGAGGAATCATACCTTTCCCAAGGATATTAGCACTTAAATGAATGTAATAGATTCGTCTGGAATTCGAACTCAATCTGAGCCGCTATCAATTACTCAACTGTGCCGCCTTCAGTCCATGTTGATATGTGGTCAGTCATTTATGTACCATGCGTGATACGTGCTTAGGCGATAATTTATCTTCCGATAAATGACTGAAGAGGCAGATTTTTCCCCGCAGTAGGTGGCCATTTTTCTCCTGTAAACTAGTTTCCATTCAATGCGATAAAATCCGGGGTCTGTCCTGCTATTTACCCATAGTTGAGGAGGAGAAAAAGAGGAATCATACCTTTCCCAAGGATATTAGCACTTAAATGAATGTAATAGATTCGTCTGGAATTCGAACTCAATCTGAGCCACTATCCATTACTCAACTGTGCCGCCTTCAGTCCATGTGGATATGTGTGGTCAGTCATTTATGTACCATGCGTGATACTCGTTTAGGCGATAAATTATCTTCCGATTAATGACTGAAGAGGCAGATTTTTCCCCGCAGTAGGTGGCCATTTTTCCTGCTGTAAACTAGTTGCCATCCAATGCTATAAAACCCGTTCTGTCCTGCTATTTACCCATAGCTGGGGATGGGGAGACGAGGATTCATACCTTTCCAAAGGGTATTAGGAAGTAAGTGAATTTAATGGATTCGGCTGGAATTCGAACCGGGCTCTCTGATTCCTCAAACCGAACTTCTTTCTAAAAAGGAATAACAAAAACGCTTGATGCCATATTTTTCATTTGGAAGAATTCAGACCGACATATGTCTTAGGCAGCTGATACACAGAAACTGTCCAGATGGTCCGAGAGATTTACGTCTGCCAGTCGATTTCTGCAATTTATTAAACCGGGATTCATAAACACGGGTTATCATTAACGCAGCGTGCTGACCTGTGTGTGAACTCTATCACAGACACTGTCATCGCAGTTCTGACCTACGTGTGAACCTATCACGAATTCCAGCCGCGTTGTTTTCATAACACCCTCGTCACCAACAGGCTGTCCAAATTGCGACAATAGGATTTTGTTTATTTCTCCTTTTCCACTAAGAATACATTACGTTTAATGTCAAATTAAGTGTACGCTTTGATAATACAGTCAGTATAAAATGCTAAACGGAGTCACCGAGTCTTGTTGTGTTTGTCATATCTTTTAAAACATAACATGGATAATTTACAATTTTAGAAATATACAAAACATATATATATATATATATATATATATATATATATATATATATATATATATATATATATATATTATATATATATATATATATATACAAAATATATTTCTGTATACATTTAAAACTATAAAATATATAATATATTACGTGGTATTTGTTTATATTGACAGAGAAATATAGCAACCTGTTTGGTCAAAATTCTGTCCTTTGTTAGTGATAACAGAGTAGGGTCTACAAAGCTCATGCCTGGACGTTGGTATATGGAGGTGGTGCACTGCTCAGATTACATAGCCCCCTCCTCCCTAATCGCCCTTTCCGACAAGATCCAAAGGAATGCATTATATTTAGGATTGGCTTTTCTGCATGAGTTACTGGAAAGATCGCAATGTAGTCAGACAAACGCGTGAAGGACCTCGCTCTGGGTATTCTCTCTGGAATTATTACCATAGACATTTCCGTGTTTGTCTGGATATGATTGCAAGGCAAACGGAGGTTTAAAACCAAGAATTTCCTTCCACTAGAATAAATGCCTTCTTCGGCTGTCGAGCTCCATCTACCGCTCTGAGCTGGTCATGAGGCGCCAGTTTTCCGCCTATGGCCATTGTACGGATTGAAGCTACGCTTATTTGTCAGAGGCTGTTTGAGGCGCATACAACGGAATAATTTTATATACAACCACTATCACCCCCAGCTATGACAAGCTTTGGGGCATTTATAATGTACATACATAATCACTATATACATTGCGTGTTTTTAATTACCCACATATTAACGGTTCTTTAAATATATAAAACGTTAGGTAAAAAAAAAACACTATATATACATACAAAGGACGAAAGGGCCGTTCAGGGCTTTCTGCATTCTGTTGACGTTTGTTATTCTCGACTCAATGAATTATTATGTGAAATTAATTAAATCTCCGATCTCTGTCTGTCTGTCTGTCTCTTTCTCTTTCTCTGTCTCTCTCACTCGCTATATATATATATATATATATATATATATATATATATATATATATATATATATATGTTTGCGAATTTTCTAATGGAAGAACCAGAAATTATTTTAATACGTCAGATTTTGAGTCACTTTAAACTTTATTTTTAGTGGATGCTTGTATTTGAGTAGAGGCTCAATTTATTCACTAAATCCTATATTTATTTTCGTCTACCGGCCTGAATGTTCGCGGAATCATATTAAAAATATTCTTTATATATTTCTTGAAACCTACAAAAGTACCTAGAGAAGGTAATGAAGAAAATCGTGAAGGGAGGAGTAAAGATCAACTGCAAGAAGACAGAATGCATGGTTGTTAGCAAAAGGATGAGCCCAATGTGCGAATTTCACATCTGAGTTACCAGAATCAAACAAGTGCGGAAATTGAAATATCGAGGAATTGTTTTAACAGAGGTCGGAAAAATGGGACTCTGAAATCCAAAAGATTATTGAGATTGCAAAGTGTTTATTCCAAATGATAAACAGAGTTTTATGAAATAAAATAAAAAGCTTTGCTCGAAACAAGGAAATGAGCACTAAATTCCTACGTGATCTTTCTTATTCTGTATGCTAGTGTGTGTGTGCTGGACAATCTCTTTAGAGATGACGGAGATACTTAAAGCAACAGAAACGTGGTTCTACAGAAAGATGATGAGGATATCATGAAACGAACATGTGAGAAACGACGGAGTTTTAGAGAAAAATGGAAACAAACAGGAAACTTATGTATAACTTCAGGAAGAGAAAGTTGGGGTTTCTGGGGCACATATTAAGGACAGAGGGCTTGGAAAATCTGATATTCACATGACCGTTCGAAGTCAAGAGAGACAGAGGAAATCACGCATACTTACGTGAGTCGATGGCGAGACATTGTTTAGGAGAAATGAGAGAAATATAAATTTTATTAAGAGCTACAAGGGCAGGAATTCGTGGAGATCCTATGTCATAATAGGACACGGCATATAAAAAAGAATAAGGGTGGCTATAACCCCATTAGAATCAAAGAGGATATGAACCCTATTGCAGAGTCAACAACCATTTATCAGAATTTGAAATCCTTAGCTATCGATTCAGCTAGTGAGATTGGTGATAGGGCATTGCTGCGCGGATGGAGTCCTAGTCTGAAGACAACAATCAGAGCGGCGCCTTTTTCCGTTAGAATCAACGGCCATATGTCCATAAGCAAGGCGGGCTTTCAAGTTAGAGGATATTGGCTGTAGTTTGGCCTAGAGAGGGTTGGGCTCCGTTAGATATAGTTGCCCATAGCACGCGAAGCCCGAATGAATACGTCACTAGCATTAAACACAAATATTTGAAGAGAGCAGGCCAGGTGGTCAGCTTCGCTGTGATACTACCCCCACACCCTTTCATGACCCCGATGATGATGATGATGATTAATTGTGTAAGATATGTGGAGGTGTCTGACGAATTTTATTGTTTGTTTTAAACTAAAGTGAGTCACTTGTTTAAAAATGGAAGGCCCTGGGAAATATTTTGCCTACGTCCAAAATATTCGAAATTCTTAGAGGAAATATTGTTTACCGTTATTGATTTTCTACTCGTCTTTCTTTCATTTAATTTCTCCTGCTTTTTATTACCGTTTTATTTATATTTAAGCTATCTCCTGCTTAATAAAATGTAACTTATTACTTGATAGCGTCAACAATATTCAAATTTTGTTGAAACATTTCCAGTGACAGTTCATATTCGCGCAATATGACGTTCATCTCAAGTTGAGCTGCTGTTTATATCTACTTCGAAATTGTCATTTTAAATCGGAAATAAAGAATAAAACATTCTGTACTGATCTGGATCTCCATATAGATTTGTTATATTATCATAGCCTGCTTATAAAAGGGCGCATTACACAGGTCTTCCGTAATGATTTTAGTAGGATGTTTCACAATTGTTGAAACAAAGGAGAGGCCTCTCAAATTGACCCTTTATTCTCCTTCGTCTTTGAGATTATTGCTGGGAAATTGTTACAATTTTGAGATATTCAACTAAATATAACGAAATCATACCTTGGATGATGGAACAGAAGCTCTTTCTTGTGAAGACATATTACGAAACTAAGTCTTTCGAGACTATTCAAGCAAGATGCAGAAGGAAGTACTACTTTACAAACAGGAGTCAGATGATTTTCAAGTTGGTTAAGATCGTAGGAAGAGTGGTCCCTAACCAGGAGTACTGTGCACGGATTATCAACAACTTTGGAGGCAGCATTCAACAGTGCCTTTAACTGAACGGCGATCATCTGGAGCACGTACTCTAGGGTTCCACTTGTCATTTTTGGTTCATGTTTGCGACTAATTTGTTGCAGATCATAAAATTTTATACTTTTACCTTTCAGTAAATGTATTTTCCATTACCCTATCATTTGTGGTTCTTGATTTGTGCCAGATAAATTTGTTACAAAAATTGTGGAACGCTCTCTTATGTAGCAAAATGTGCTATAACCCTTATCATAACACCTAGCGGTGGGAAGAATTAAGCTTCATTAACTCTATACCTTATTTGCCCGTGACAAACAGCTGTTGCGACCTAGATTCAAAATCGTTTGGCTGAATCTGATTTGCGTGCTAGGAAAGGACTAACGAAATTCAAGACTTGATCTAATTCAATCTAAAAGAAATCAACCATCTGCATTCGTGATATCGGAATGAGTCGTATAATCTCTTGTGCACTAAATAGACACTCAGTAACTCGGATGTCAGTTGAAGGCCGCCGTCAAGAAGAATGAGCAAAAAGAACGCAATGCGAAGGCCGTTAAAATGCAACAAATACAACTAATCGATTTTCGTTGGGTTAGGTGACGGCCTGTTATAATGTTCAGTAAAACTTATTTAGTTTTATTGAGGCGAGACTTTAAAAATATATCTAAAAACAACTAAATTCTTTCGCGGTGATCTATGTGACTTGTTAAGTAAACCTTCTGTGCAGCCAATTTTGTTACATGAGTTACTAGCGGGAAAATAGGTAATTTATATTCGAGGAGAAAACAGAGAGGAAATGACAAGAACATAGATTTATTGTTGGACATCCAGAGATAGCTGTATGGTAAGAAGCATTGAAAAGTGACTAATATACTATCACCTTAAAACATTTTGGTATCTATCTATCTATCTATCTATCTATCTATCTATCTATCTATCTGTGTGTGTGTGTGTGTGTGTGTGCGCGTGTGTCCTGGGTATGACGATAAACTATATCCAGCAGCAAGTCTTCTGGCCGGAGATTGGAGGATTAGAGGAGAGTGTAGCTACCTTTTAATTGTTATTGTTCCCATGTCCGCTCTAACCCTGGTAGTAGCACCTGTTAGTATCCCAGCTATAGGCAAATAGTGCTTACAAGAGCTGAACATGCTCTTTAGTGTTAATGTTACTCTGTTCCATCTTCAAGCGAAATTTTTTTGGTAATAACTTATTCATGAAATTTACGCGTTTTATAAGCATATTCATTATTAAAATTAAAAAAAATATTATGGTAACGGCTAGAGCAATTATTTAAAGAAAAGGGGCGTAAGGCTTAATAATTTGTATCAATATCTCAGTTACATTCACAGAACGTCAAGTCAGGGTAAGGTTGGGGTGTCTAAATTTAAAGCGGAAGATGACATCCTCTAGTCTGGCTAAGTGTCTATGGAGATTTATTTATTTTTTTATTTTATTTTTTATTTTTTTCTGAAAAAAACTGTCGTAAGTCGCTAACATTTGTTTTTTTGACGACTTCATAAAGGGTCATTTTTTTGTAGAACATTGAAACAATTTATAACATGGAATTTAAAAATTATTTTATAGTTTTTTTTTATGCTAATTATTCAATGGGAAAATTTGATGATGTCGGCAAAATCCGTTAACTCATGTCTATTTTTTAATAGATTTTTATTATTTAGAAACTTAATAATGTTAATAATTATTTATATATATGCTCTACTTTTGTATCGAGCACTATTTTTTAAAAATAATAACAAAAATACTAAACTTTGGATTATTTACCTAACAAGTTCTTTCCTATTTTCTGTATATTTTTACTCACACACACACACACACACACACACACACACACACACACAGACTAACAAATAATTATATATATATATATATATATATATATATATATATATATATATATATATATATATATATATAAGCATTTCACCCAAAGAAAGACGGGAGTGCCACTAGCAAGTTAGAGGTTATTACAGAGTGCGAGCAAGAGTAAAGAGGCGTGAAAGAGGAAAAGATGAAGAGAAGGATGGGGAATAGATCAATGCATCTGTAGATGTCGATTAACATTGCATTTAAATAGTTGGAGATTATAGCTATCAAGGAAGCAAGTAATAGGAAAGGAGTTCCAGAGACGGAAAATGCGAGACATTTAACAATTTCACATTTAACCGTTTCAACGGTGAAAGGGTGGGACTGAGATGTCAACTTAGGAGCACGTTTAAATCCATGCTGTTTGGGAACAATTGTTGCAGCAGATCATTTATCGTCGCATAGCAAACTTCTATGTAAACGTAACAGTATGTCATGTTTGATAGTGAACATCTCTGTTGCAATGTAATAACCACTCTGATGATGGCTAACGTAAGCCGAAAGTTTAGATCCAATAATAGTGTAATAAAAAATATCCAAATGTTGGGCAGTTTTTTTTTATTTTCTCCCAAAACTAAAGTCATTAGACGAAACTTGGCTCATTATTAAACATGATAGACATTCTCTTTCATATTTAACAATATTTGTTTGAATATATATATATATATATATATATATATATATATATATATATATATATATATATATAAGGCAGTATTTTCGACGGATTAGCACCAAAACTTATATGCACATGCTCCAAATTACCGGGAAGGCGATGACCGACTTTGCATTTCCCAACTCCCATAGATAGTGGAAATAACCGATTTTTCATGCTTCTACGGCACTTTTCATGTAGTTTTGCGGGCATTTTGTACTGGCTGCCACGAATAGGCAGGAATATTCTATAAGCCAGCGTGAGAGCCAACAGCTGACTGACGCTGAATGTTAACTAGCATACTAGCATGCAAAAAAAATCGATAGCTGCATTCGTCACAAGTGGGACAAATTTAAATCTGCATGACACTTTACTCCAATTGGCTCATTCGCTTGCTTAAACTCAACGTTGATTCTGATTCCGCAGAACTGGGTTGGGTGTGAAAAAGTATTTGTGGTTAACATTCTTTTTTCATTCAGTTTTTCCAGTTACGAGTCTTTTTTTAAAGCTGATCCTTTTGTGTTCATTTTGTTTAGTTCTTTTTTCGTAATAGATTTAATGTTTAGTATAGGACTTAGAAAAAATTCGCACTGTGAGATAGGCAAGAAGTAAGGCATGTAGCAACATCAGCACGGCAAAGGGCACTGCTTTAAAGGCAAGGAAGGGCAAAAATATTTCAAGTCAAGTGATAGCGAATGCTGTACGATGTTTGAATCTAGCCCGGGCAACGCCGGGACATGCTGCTTGTATATATATATATATATATATATATATATATATATATATATATATATATATATATATAGTGAATGTATTTAGGTAGCAGAGGTTGTTTAAGTCAAATGCTGTTAAAGACAACAACTATTATAATTAGACAACTATTTTTTGTCTATTAAACGAATATTCCAAATCACCATTCTCAGATGAATAGGAAATTCCATCAGAAAATGCCTGAAGTCCATTTCAGAAGAAGTATGGTACAAGCTTTCAACTTTCTTAACTCATCAGTAGAAGAACTAGAGACAAATTGGGAATTTCTTACAACTGGTGTGTGTTGTGACGTAGGCGAAGTGTCGCACGCGCATGCGTGTGTGTATTCATGTCATATACATTTGAGGATGGGAGCTCGTTAATTATAATTCTTTTTATTTATTTATAGATGGCTGTTTTTGTTGTATGGCTATTAATTTGAGAGTCATATGTTTGTTTATACTATTTGATTTTACTATTGTTTTGGTATTGTTTGTTACTTTCTAACGTTACTGTGATTATTACCTGCTTATTATCGTGTATCACGACACTCAGGTCCGATAGGAGTTTGGTTTGAACAATTTTTGACGGGATTTCTTGCTTATCTGAGAAGGATTATTCGTAAATTAAAAAATTTAATGAGTAAAATTAATCAACTCAAAATGTCACTTGACTTTAATAATATTTGCCTTATATATATATATATATATATATATATATATATATATATATATATATATATATATTACTGAATACATGACTGCGTCTTTCTCCCGAACCGCTTATATGGATTCGTGACACTTTGTGTTCGTTAGGCGAGTCTTAATATCTTAAGTTGTTTTTTTCTTTTAAGAAACTGGTTTTGGTTTATCTTCAGGCGATATTCGTAAAACTTGTTTTGGTGTTGTTCTTCAAGAATAAATTGTTCTTCGTTAGAAGTTGAGGTCGAGAATACGTGGGTCTTAGGTCAGCTTCCTGCGAGGCGGGGCTGCAACTCCAACCCAACTCAATTCAACTCAGCTGCGAACTCCTTAATTCAACTGCTGCAACTCGTTGCGACTCAGCTTATATGGACGCCGACCAAAACCGGGGTGGGCTGTCGGGGCTTGAGGTTCCTTGATAATTCTAAATCCGCATTAAGAATTTTCTTTGTTTTTGGCCAGGAAAATTTAGTAATTTCCATTTGTGGAGGTCTTTACTTTCTAGGGTAGGGAATCGTCCTCCCACCTTCTTCTGTTCTCATATTGGTATCTCACCCATACCCTCAGAGTGTGTCAACGGGTTTCCCGTCTCTATCACAGTGGCATCTCACACCGATCCCTTCAGGGGGCGTTAACAGGCCTCTCCTCCTTCTTCACATGATTACCTTCGCCTACCGCTCACGTCAACATTCAGCAAATGGGCGCCCAACAGGGTGGGTGTGGCAAGACTGGCCTCGGTGTAAAAAAATCTTGCTCCAAAAAAAAAAAAAATATATATCTCCTTTTTTTTTTCTTTTTCTTTTCTTTCTTTTCTCCTGCCCGACAAGTCCTTAGACTCTTCTCTTAACCGAATGTCACCTGGACTTTATCAATCGAGACTTTTCGCCAATTATCAAGTGGGCGGTCATCTGGCGATTTCGCATTCTGGCGCTAATTATTCGTTCTGATAAAATAATTTTCCTATCGTGGCCAGCTTCGACATAAAACAGTTTTTTTTTCCAAATGATGTGGGGGTGGTCCAACGGACATTTTGGTTTCGGTCAGAGCTTGACCTAATTAATTTTTATCTCCAGTACTCTGCGGGAGGTCCAGAGACATCCTTCTCGCGAGCCAATTAATTTTTCTATCTCTTAGCCTTCTGTTTCGCAGGCCACTCCACCAACCTGAAATTTCCATTATCGCCATGGCTGTATTTGATTCGCCGCCCCGTAACATAAATCAGATTAAATCCAGTATCTTACTTTCTCGATAATGAAAATAAAATCTTACCACTTTTCTTTGTTAGAAAAATAACATCGCTTAGTGTCCTGTTCGTGATGACTTCTTAATACCTAAATTTAATTCTCGCCTTTTCTTTGTTTTCTCCTTTCTTTCTAGCAACCCTAAATAGTGTCACACTCTACTAAGTGTTCTAAGACATGGGACTCAAGATAAACCTTTCGAAAACATAAACTATGATCTCGAATTTGAACTGAAAGCAGTGATGGTATATAAATTAACCGAATGTCACCTGGACTTTATCAATCGAGACTTTTCGCCAATTATCAAGTGTGCGGTCATCTGGCGATTTCGCATTCTGGCGCTAATTATTCGTTCTGATAAAATAATTTTCCTATCGTGGCCAGCTTCGACATAAAACAGTTTTTTTTTTCCAAATGATGTGGTGGTGGTCCAACGGACATTTTGGTTTCGGTCAGAGCTTGACCTAATTAATTTTTATCTCTCAGTACTCTGCGGGAGGTCCAGAGACATCCTTCTCGCGAGCCAATTAATTTTTCTATCTCTTAGCCTTCTGTTTCGCAGGCCACTCCACCAACCTGAAATTTCCATTATCGCCATGGCTGTATTTGATTCGCCGCCCCGTAACATAAATCAGATTAAATCCAGTATCTTACTTTCTCGATAATGAAAATAAAATCTTACCACTTTTCTTTGTTAGAAAAATAACATCGCTTAGTGTCCTGTTCGTGATGACTTCTTAATACCTAAATTTAATTCTCGCCTTTTCTTTGTTTTCTTCTTTCTTTCTAGCAACCCTAAATAGTGTCACACTCTACTAAGTGTTCTAAGACATGGGACTCAAGATAAACCTTTCGAAAACATAAACTATGATCTCGAACTGAAAGCAGTGATGGTATATAAATTAAGTCCATCATAAAATGACAGTAGGTGGAATTGGTAAATACTAAATACGTCAGAGGCTACGGCGTATGAACAAGTTATGATAAATTAAGTATGGCAGAACAAGCAATTGAACATATAACAGGCGTCGTTTTGGCCAACACCGCAAATTGCTATGAAACCAAAACATCAATCTAAAAACTCAAGTCATGTTCTCAAATAGCTTTCTCAAATCGAGATTTTCATATCGATGCCATGCATTATGCCAGACTCGACCAGGAATATCTAAACTCTATACAACCGCATTCTCATATCAATGGTGAAAAAAGGCTTTGAGTGAGAAATGCCTGAAGTCCTTTGGCAAAGATCTTCCTTCTTTGAACACTGTGGACTTGCACGACAAAATCACGAATAACACTACCAAACATTTGAAACCACATCGGTTGAGGCCTATCAACAGCAGCAACAACTAAAATAAATAAGACACGTTACTCGAAGAGAAAATAATAGCATAATCAGAATTTTAACATTCACCACCACTTAAAATAGAAGGAAATAGCTTTAAGAGAAGGATTTTATAAGTTTCAACCGAAAGTAGTAATGGCTGCTCGAGCAATGAATGCCAGATGTTGTCAAGTAGAAAAAGAGATAATATTGGCATATATATATATATATATATATATATATATATGTGTGTGTGTGTGTGTGTCTGTTTGTGTGCGTGTGCGTGCGTGTGTGCGTGCGTATGTGTTCGTGTGTAGCCCCGTTTCAGAATTGTAGAAAAACGTTAATAGAACTCATTAAGTTACTCAATTTTTGTATTTTTTCCGGCTCCAAATGTTTGAATCTGTGTATTCATATATATATATATAAACCAACCAACGAGGTCGTACGAAACGCATGATATTCTTTGAATCAGCAGGCAGTAAAATATCTTAGATTGGAAATTTTGGAGGTTCAAATTCTGTATATGTTCACCAAAACCTATATATATTACATTATTTACATTATTCGGACTATTGTCCTCATCTTTGTCAACATACTTATTACAAAGTTTCGTAAATATGGCAACAAAGATGAGGACAATAGTCCGAATAATGTAAATAATGTACATAATATCTCATCTCAGAAATATAGACAGACATTATATATATTATTATACAAATATTTAAAATATAGCTTGCGATTAAAAATTTAAATTTTAGACACATCTGGAGCCTACCTAGTTGTTATAAATATGATTAATTTTTCCTGATAATCACTTTTTAACCTAATCCCTAACTAGGTTTGTTTGTTCGATCGTCATACAAACGAAACTGAAATTCTCACAATTAATAAGCAATATATTTCGCTTATTTATTTCGTGTATTCAGCATTGCAACAATTACATTTAGCTACGACATATTGCTAAGTTGGTTATATATGTCAACAGTAGATCAAATAACTTCTTGTCTTCATTAATACAGTCTACACCTAAAATTCATACACACACTACAGTCAAAGTAAACTAGTTACATAAATACTCTTACGCATGCAACAAGAGCGTCTAGCTCATAAGATCTACAACTAGAATTCATACACACTAGGCGTGTAACATATATCATTTCACATACATATATATATATATATATATATATATATATATATATATATATATATATATATATATATATATATATATAATTATTTATTTAAAAATATGATTCCAATTAAATAAATAATTATATTTATGCTCTACTTTCGTATCGAGCACTATTTTTTAAAAATAATTACAAAAATACTAAGGAACTTTGGATCTTTTACCAAACCAGTTTCTTTCCTATTTTCTACAATATTTTCACACACACACACACACACACACACACACACACACACACACATATATATATATATATATATATATATATATATATATATATATATATATATATATATATATATATATATAGGCACGTTTATCGTTTAACCTATAGTAACGGGAGGCATTCAGTTGTAATATTAAAAAATGATACACAAAATATTTTATGTAAAGTTGTTCACAAAGTATGTTTGTAATTTCAAAAAGAAAAAATAATATTCTAGTAAAAAAAGTATATATATTAAAAGTTATAGAACCGTGTTGAACATTAATTTAATTCTTCCCTTACACACACCTATCCGATGTGTATATATATATATATATATATATATATATATATTCATGAATCATTCAAAGAAAAATCAAATATAGAGGTTAATGATTTAAATAGCGAGAATACATCTTCGCAACAATATCAATAAGATACACCAATCCCGAACCTGTATATGAATGATATAATCCCTGTTTACAAATTCCAGTTCCAATTATAAATTGAAATTAAAATAACTAATCCAACGTGCAACTTTCGGATAATAAGTGTGACACTACTATAATTATTGAACAATATATTTCATGCCATATTCACGGAAAACTTACCAGTACAAAATAATTCTCTTATTACTATATTTGTACAAAAACGCACAACCTTAAAATTAAAAATTCAAACTCAGCGTTGCAACCGCACCTTCGAAAATAATAACACATTTCTAATCGCATTTTTTCGGATTACATCTATATTTTCGTTGTCCTCTTATTACCGAGAAGTAAAATACAAGAACAAATCGATTTCCATACCTGATGATGTCTGTAAGAGCAGACGAAAGCTTGTAAAACTAAAAAAGACCTTATGCAACTGGAATTTATAAACAGGGATCATATCATTCATATACAGGTTCGGGGTTGGTGTATCTTATTGAAATTGTTTGCGAAGATGTATTCTCGCCATTTAAATCATTAACCTCTATATTTGTTTTTTTGTATGAATGATTCATGAATTTATAAATTAAAATTGCACCTATAATTGAAATATATATATATATATATATATATATATATATATATATATATATATATATATATAATGCAAATGTTATTAAAGTCATGTGACATTTTGAGTTGATTAATGTTACTCATTGAATTTTTACAATTACGAATAATCCTTCTCAGATAAGCAAGAGATCCCGTCAGAAATTGTTCAAACCAACCTCCTATCTGACCAGAGTGTCGTGATACGACACGATAATAAGCAGGTAATAATCATAGTAACGTTAGAAAGCTACTCACAAACAATACAAAAATAATAGTATAATCAAACTGTAAAAACAAACGTATGATTCTCAAATGAATAACCATACAACAAAAATCGTCCATCTCTCTAGACCAAATTTTAACAAAAATAAATTTATCTCTGGACAAGGAAAAAGAAGAAAAACCGTTATAATAATAATAATAATAATAATAATAATAATAATAATAATAATGGCATTAAAAATACATAAAAACAACAAAAAAGTATTTTTTAATATAAAACATTTGCTTAAATCAATAAGGAGATTAGTAAAAGACCATTTTAGATAACAAAAAACATAAAATTGCAAAGGTATATATATATATATATATATATATATATATATATATATATATATATATACTGGCTTATGTCAGAGGGTATGCCGAGGGGCGGAGTCTCGTCTCGGGAAACTGACTCCGTTTTTACGTGGTCTATAGGGAATTTTTGCCCGAGCCTACGGGCTCTGATATCCCACTTTAAACTCGGTCTTGTGCCACATCTTGCTGTGTGGAGCAGCGGGTAAATAATTATATATATATATAACACACATACATATAAATATATTTAAAAATATAGATATACATCCATACACATCCATATATAAATTTAAATGTGAAAGGCCAGAACATTTGTCCGTCCAGAATCCATCTTGCACATATAAAAATCTACCATTTGGCCGTGCATTGAATACTATTGCAATAATTGGTCAGGTGCTCCTGCTGTATATCTTGAGATTCTTGACAACATTCAAAGAAGAGTCAGTAATGCCATTGATGCTGACCAGTCATCTCGACGTCTGTGACTTTCTCACGGACGTGACGTAGACTTTCCTTTGTCTTTTCTAAAAAAATATATTTATGGCAATTATTTTATTGAGCTATTTTTCCCTAGTGTCTCGACTAAATTAATTTAAGCGCGCTACCAGTTTGGCAGTTAGGTCTCAGCGTTTTTGACAAAATTTAAAGAGATATCTGTAATGCTATTGGTCAACTCAACTTCAATCAATTTCCATCACCATGTCATACCTTCCAAAAGTTTCTTTCTATAAATACTTACATGGTAATTCTTCTCATGAGATCTTTGTTTTGATCGACTGCATGAATGTTATCGCACAGGTCGACTGGCAGACAGGTGGCACTTATTTTGGAACGGCGTGCATTGTTGAAATTCCTAATAATACTAAATACAGTATAATGTGAATGTATGCCGTATATATTCGCGTATAAGTCGACTTTCCTGTAGAACTAGCTACATGTTACCCTAAGCTCTATTGTAATAGATTATTTTTCCCGAAATTATCGCTTCCCTGTCATCTACGATCTCCCGGAATTTAAATTTAGCATCAATCGACATCTTCGTCTTTCTGAAAGATGTGTTTTTATTGTCCTTTCTCTCTACTAAAGACTTCTCATTCTATTTCTCGCAGTAACTCTTTTCCATTCAGTGGCATTAATCGACTTCGGCTGAAATAAAAAAAAAAAGTATATATATATATATATATATATATATATATATATATATATATATATATATATATATATATATATATATTGTGTGTGTGTGGGTTCAGTTCATTAATATTTTCGTACAAATGTACCAAAGGGCTGAACATGAGAAGAAAGGCATATACTTGCGCTTAGAATTGTGATTGAAATAAATCTGAACTATTCGTTTCATATTAATTTTTGTCGCAGAATTTCAAGGAAGTATTCTTCAGGGTTTCTCTTGTTTTGTTCCTAGATTTAAGCTGATTTTTCTTTGTTTTTGGCCCTTTTCTCTGTTGTTATTCGAAAAATAATCTCTTTCCAACATTATCATCCCCCGCATTTGATTGGACAATAAGAAATCCGACGTTGAAATGAACATCTTTAATTGGATCACTATCTCTCTCTTCCTGACTAATACCCCATACTACACGCACGAACACTCACTTATATACATACAGATATATTAGGTTGGCGCAAAAATAATGATGTAATAATGTCGTTTTTTGACGTTAAAAATAGGTAAAAAAAACGACATTATTACGTCATTATTCTTGCACCAACCTAATATATATATATATATATATATATATATATATATATATATGTATTGGTTACTATGTCATAACAAATTCCTACATACGATATATATATACCAGTATAGTGCTAGATTTGTGAACATTTTTATGATCATTTTTGTGGCCGCACAATATACACAGGTAATTTTTTTATCATGGATTTTCTGGCGTGGTTATAATTCACGCGAGAAATTCAGTGTCACTCTGTACATGACTTATACGCGAATATATGACATACATTCACATTATATTGTATTTAGTATTATTAGGAATTTCAATAATGCACACCGTCCCCAAAACAGAAAACGTGTTATTAATTCATTGCAAATGAGGAGCTATATTAATCATGTTAATGGAAACCTGAAATTAATTGAATCACTTAAATAATTATCGGAAACCAAGAATTAATTGAATCCCTTAAATGATTAATGGCAACCTATAATTAATTGAACCCCTTAAATAATTAATGAAAACCTATAATAAATACTTTATGTCAGCCTATGATTAATACTTTATTAATTAAAACATATAAGTAATATTTTATGCCAGGTTACTTTACGCGTGCTGCTGGGAACATGTAACCCCGTTCCAGCTGCGGTATAATCGGGTCTACGGTGAATAAGCCGGGTCTCTCCACCAGGCTTTTCTGGTGAAAAGGATGGCTAGATTCCCAACAATATTAAAAAAAAATAAAAACATAGACCTCTCAAAAGGCGGGTGTCGCTTCTTGTAGGTTTATCTAGCATCCAAGACAATGGGGTAGACTGAGGTCTCCAGTTTTGTATGCAGCCAATGCGATGATGGCTGAACGGGCGATTAATGTTGATGATGATAATAACGATTTTTCTGCTACTGATACTACTACGGCTGATGATAATTCGTTAGCTGATGAAGTTGAATACTGGATTTTTATAGACTTAATTAAAAGGGATTTTTTTTTTGCAAAATCCTTAAAGCGTTTTAGGCATATCTTCATGGTGTAATGACGAGTAAGATTTTCTCGTTAGGTCAATTGCAACTAAGTAATGAGTTCGATCCCATAATTTCGATCTTGTGCCACAAATCAATACGCTTAATAAACCACTATAATATATTGCGTATTTTTTTATGAGAAACCAATAATTAATATTTGTGTAACCGCTTGTGAATATATATATATATATATATATATATATATATATATATATATATTTGTATGAATGATTCATGAAATTATAAGTTGAACAGCACCTATAATCGAAATTAAAATAACAGATCCAACGTGCAACTTTCGAAGAATAAGTGTGAAATTTCTGTAATTATTGAACAATATAGTTCATGCCACATTGACGGAAACCCTACCAGTACAAAATAATTCTCTTATTATTATATTTGTACAAAAACGCACTACATTAAAATCTAAAATTCAAACTCAGTGTTGCGACCGCACGTTCCAAAATAATAACACATTTCTCATAGCATTTTTTCGGATTACATCTATATTTTCGTTGTCCTCTTATTACCAAGAAGTAAAATACAAGAACAAATCTATTTCCATACCTGATGATGTCTCTAGGAACAGACGAAAGCTTGTAAAAACTAAAAAAGACCTTATGAAACTGGAATTTATAAACAGGATCATATCATTCATATACAGGTTCGGGGTTAGTGTAACTTATTGAAATTGTTTGCGAAGATGTATTCTCGCCATTTAAATCATTAACTTCTATATTTGTTTTTTGTATGAATGATTCATGTAATTTATATATATATATATATATATATATATATATATATATATATATATATATATATGTATGTATGTATGTGTGTGTGTGTGTGTGTGTGTGTGTGTGTATGTGTGTGTGTGTACACCTCCAGTACAGATTAAACAAATGTTTATTCTAGCATAGGCTTTTTAATAACGGGCATATGAAGATAATTGTTTGGTTTCCCGTTCGTCTTTCCATGGCTATGGAATTCAGATTTGTCCTACGCTTAGACTGCTTGCTACCGAAGTTTAGAGAATGAAGTGTACTCTGCTATTTAAATTAAAGCTGATGATGGAGAAAGTTTGGATTCATATGTTTCTCGATGGTGAAAGTGAGCGCAACACGGTTGATTAAAATTTGAACTCGGTTCGTTGATCCCAGTTCAGAATCAATGATTGCTACGCTACGATTATAATTATTCAAGGCAACACTATTGAAACGCTATACTTTGGGTTGTGTGTACAGGAAAACCCTTTAAAATTGTTGCAATCTCCTGCGGACACGTCTTCTTCTATATGCCATGTCCCTTCAATACGTTAACGATCATGGCTCTCCACAACGTTCTGTACTTTTTTGCTCTGAATAAATTTTGCCTCTTGGGCGCCTTTTCCAAAACTCTGCTGTATATTCATTCACTCAAGCTTGCCAGGTAGGTCATGTGTTTTTTTTTCTATATCTCTTGCTTTCAATCTGTCCTATGAGTATCACTTATTCCAATACGTCTTTTCTCATTTTATATACCCTAGAGATTTCAAATGTGTCTTTCTGGCGTTACGTATACGCGTCTTTTCTGTTTTCATTGACCCGAGAGCTTCTCCGTTGTTCAAATCTTCCGTCTATAGTATTTTCAGCATCATGGTTTGAATATTTCCAATTGCTTGTAAAATTTTAAGTTTTTTCATAAAGTTTTTTTTTATTTTAGTTTTCCAATAATGACAGGAAAGTGTGCAGCTTGATTTCACAAGTATATTTGATTGGTTGGCTGAAAATGAGGGGGATTTGATATACAATCTTTAGTGTGTAATAGAAATATTTGAGAGAAATCATACCGCCCACTGTGTACAACGCAGTCATCGACCATGGCGTCCTTAAAATCATTAAATCAACCGGGATTTTATTAGGAAAATCTGTTTGCAGTACAGATTTTTTATTAAATCAGCGATGCTTGTAAAATTTTCAGCATACACACAGGTATATACACACACATACAGACATATATATATTTTAAGACATTTTTATGTTTATACATTCTTTTTATAGATACAGATATTTAAGTAATTGCTTTGTTTTTATAACAAACAGTATTAAACAACATTTACCGGCCTGATTGTCGGAGAAATTTTCACAGAAAATATTCGTCCTCCGAACACTCTTCTGTGCCCAAATCGGTAAAGGCATGTCAAGCTGAATGACGGCTCCGTATAGGATACAGGTTCGAATCCTGTCGGAGGATGAATATCTTCTGTGAAAATTTCACGGACATTCAAGCCGGTAAATATTGTTTAATACTGTTTATTATAAACAGAGTATTTACTTAAATATTTGTATCTATAAAAAGAGTGTATAAACATAAAAATGTCGTAAAATAATTGTCGGACTTTGTCCATATATATATATATATATATATATATATATATATATATATATATATATATATATATATATATATATATATGTATAATCAAAAAAAGAACAGTAAGATATATAATGCAGTGTTCTTTTGATATTTTTATTTTTACAAGACAGTGCTCAATGTAAATTTACAGAGCATAAATATTATAAATTTACTAATTTAAAATATGGTTTCTTCGCTACACAGGATTTACCATGTTTCAAGAGCCGAAGCTGAAATCTTCAAATTTAATTATATAATTAAATTAAATTAAAGGCATTAGTTCTTTTTCATCTTCAAGCGAATTTTGGAATCAAAAGTCCAAAATTCACTTGAAGCTAAACAGAACTAATGCTTTTAATTTAATTTGGAACGAGTAACGTAACGTGAATAATATTTTCCATTCTGTCATTAATTTTCCTAATATATATATATATATATATATATATATATATATATATATATATATATATATATATATATATGTGTGTGTGTGTGTGTGTTTGAAAGGATTTTTACCAGATATTATTTTTATTACGATTAACGTTATTTTTAGTGGGCACATATGTTTGTGTTGCTATCCCAGTTTTTTTTTTATTTTTTATTATTATTTTACATTTCTAAACAGTGAAATTAATAACAACAGTTATATCTAAACAATTTAAGCTGTTTCTTAATAAATTTAGTTTTTAATAAGATAAGAAAAAAGCGGGATCAAAGTATAATCACGTGCGTACACTAAAATAACGTTTAGATTAACAAGAAATGTCGAAGAAATAATCCTTTCAAAAATATATATGTAAGTTTCAACTCATCTAGTGTTTTAACTGTTGAAACAAAATAGCTGTTTTGTAGTGGTGTTATTACATGTTTATATTATTTTTATTATATATATATATATATATATATATATATGTATGTGTGTGTGTGTGTGTGGGTGTGTGTGCAGTTAGTGTATAATATAATCCAAATTATCTCATATGGAGAATTGGCTCATTTCAAACGTATCAGCTCATATGAGGTAACTTGGGATTTTATTGTGTACTATAATAAATAAAATAATACATACATTCAACTCTTTTTGTGGATCAGTTTTAATATTTTATATTATTAGGATCCACCTGGATTATATACCAACAGATTTATTAGCTTTACGATATATATATATATATATATATATATATATATATATATATATATATATATATATATATATATTATGTAAACAAATATATGGATATAGATCCGACAGTATGAATTTTTCATCTTTCATTCAAAATAATCTGTTTTATGAATACGTTTTCACGACATCGTCCACGTGACGCCGACGTGATCATATTGAAACGGAACGCTGATCCTGAAAAATTTCAGTTGTCTGTTTTGATTAGACTTACTCTTATGTCCATCGTCTTTTCATGTTGAATTAAATATAGTCTGATGTTAATTATGTTTTATGAATATTTTTCCTGAAGATAGTCTATTAGACCGAAATGCCCGACGTTGACATTATATTAACATTAAAACAGCATAATTGCATATTAGGATTTTTCTTTGTTTTTTTTTCCGTATATTTTTGTTATATATATATATATATATATATATATATATATATATATATATATATATATACGCAGTAACTACACGCACTCTCACACGAATATATACCCACTTACACACACACGCGCGCGCGAGCACACACACATGCACGCATATATGTGTGTGTGTGTGTGTGTGTGTGTAAGAAATAATTTATTTCCCCATCAGACCACACTTACAAAGGTGAAAAATTGATTTAAATTTACATATATTTATTTACACTTTTGAAGGATAGTATTGAGTTGATGTCAGGTGACACAGGGTGTGGTGAGAGATATTGTGACAGACATGGTTGAAGTTAGAGAGGGAAAGGAGAGATAGGAAAGCTTTTAAATTAATTTTTATTACAATACTTAATAGTGAGGAAGGTGGGTAAGGGTCAGACGTTGACCTATTTAATAAGACAACTAACCGGAAACGATATATATAGAGAGAGAGAAAAAAAGGAGAGAGAAGTAATTAAATTAATGGTTCTGATATAACATTGAGCTCTCTGGATTTTATTCTCCTTGGGATTTCTCCATACTACGGATTACCGAGATTTTCATTACTTATACATATATATATATATATATATATATATATATATATATATATATATATATATATATATATATATATATATATAATTGACTCTCCCGTCGGTTTCGACGTATGGGGATCTGACAGTTTATTGATTCAGTCATATACATATATATATATATATATATATATATATATATATATATATATAGTTTTAAGGTATGCTATATTTAGGTTAAAAGTGCGCAATATCAGAGAGAGGGCGTATGTAAATAAGAAACTTTATTGAAGACAACAGACAGAGGTGACCGTGTGTTTCATGCCAGAACTCAATATTCAGACTATATATATATATATATATATATATATATATATATATATATATATATATATATATATAATTATTTATTTAAAAATATTTTTAAATAAATAATTATATTTGTGCTCTACTTTTGTATCGAGCACTATTTTTAAAAAATCATAAAAAAAATACTAAAGAACTTTGGATTATTTACCTAGCGAGTTCTTGCCTATTTTCTATATATTTTTCACACACACACACACACTCACACACACACACACACACACACACACATATATATATATATATATATATATATATATATATACATATACATATATATATATATATATATATATATATATATATATATATATATATATATATATATATATATATATATAGCCTGAATATTGAGTTCTGGCATGAAACAGACTATCACCTCCGTCTGTTGGCTTCAATAATGTTTCTTATTTACATACGCCCTCTCGCTGATATTGCACAGTTTTACTCTAAATATAGCATACCTTAAAACTATATTTTACATTATATATATATATATATATATATATATATATATATATATATATATATATATAATTTTATAGTTATTTATATTTATTTATTTACTTACTTATTAATATATAAAGATTATTATGGATCATAGGGAATATTCAACCTGAAAATTTAATGTGGCTATATATATTGAATGTTGAGAACGGAAATTGGAAATCGAAAAAAAATATTGAAAAGGGATCATTGAAAAAAAAATGAACAGGAAACACTGGCGAGATAAGAAAGAAAAAAGGTGGATTTAAAGATGTCTGCAAAAGATTCAAGTAAAGTTCAAAGGATAATAAACAAGAGAAATGCACTGAATAGCAAAAACGTCATAGGAAGATGTTGGTTTTTCGAATGTAAACAGAGCGAAAAAAATATCAGAATAAGATTAGGTCGAGCAACCGATGAAAACAAACAACGTCCGTTAAATAACATGGTTGGTTGATTTTTAGCGATGTATGGGTTATGGGTTATTTAATCCCGAAATCTAAATATTTTGGACACAGTAAGAAATATATATTTTGGACGTAATTTTATGCCTTCAACTATAGATAAAATATATAGTTGGTCATTTCACTATAAAATATAATGTTTTTAATTTTGCTATAAATATGTAATATTGGTCATTTTGTTTTATATATAGATATGTATTGCTGGTATTTCTACTATAAAAATATATTTTTATACTTTTATAGTGCTTAATTTTTCTTCAGTTCGTTCACTATTTGGGCATAACAAGTGCTACCAACTTGGGTCAGGGTAGACCTGGGAACAACAAAAATTAATTGGTTGTTCCACTCTCCTTAAAACCTAACAATCTCCTGAACAGAAGCCTTGCTACCATCTGTAGTTTATCGTCATAGTGCGGACTACTTTAATTAAGTATCACAAAGACAAACATGTAAGATATGTAAATCAGTGCTTACAGACTGTTTCCACAGTAGTAAAGCTTTTTGTAGTGCAAAACTAACACTATTTGAACAACGTAATAATTTGTTTCTACGCTGGATTTTCAGGGAAACGATCTACCAACCAAAATTTGAAGAGAATATTGAGCTCGTATAGTGCCATAAAGTTTTTAGTTACACGGTTTTCTTTTCATAAACACCTCATTTAGAAACAACCACATTTACCTCTGGCATGTACATGTAGGGCAAAGTTTAACAACTAGGAAAGAGAACCCCTTGATCCGAGATCGAATTCAGTTCAAGTTGACTACGTTCACTCTGACACAAATGCCCTTCCTACTTCTTTCAGACAGTCATAGGTTAAATTGAATAAGTGGCAGAGTTTCTTTCCTTGAGATAACAACTAGAAAAGGAAAATGGAAATAAGTTATTCAAATGAATTAATCCAGGACCAGCCTGAAGAGGGACGGGTCCGTCAGGTCTATGTTGTCTTAGACACACCCGCTTCTCTTATGGCTGTATTAAATCGGGGATCAAAACGAACCTAACTGGTTTTTGGTCTCGTCACGTGACTCAAATTTTACTAACTCTTAAACAATTGATGTTCTGTTTAACACAAATAACTAACAGATTAAATTTAGTAGCCGTATTTTATTATTTATTCGTATTTTGATTTCTTTCAGCAGCTAATTCAAAATTAAGTTTACAATTTAAACATTAGATTAAATATAAAATAATATATAATTTAAGAATACTTTTTATAGTTTTTGGAAGGCATTTTTGCTATTTAGTACATCATCTGAATTCGGAATAATATTTTCTGTCGTCTGTTAAAAGTTTTCCGACGTATTCAAATTTCAGCATTTGTTTGAGTTTGACATTTCCAATTCCTAGCACGCATCTTACCGTCTGTTTTCTTGCCGACGATCGTGTATTCTGTCTTCTTACAATGAATAGTTAACTATGATTTCTCTACTAACATATCTACTTACCTTAAAAAGTTCACCAAATCTACTAGTTTAATTCTATAATGATGCATTTCTTTCCAATTTGTTAGACTCAAGGATTAATGAATTATGCAACCATTTAATTAAATAAAGTACTAATTCTTTCTTAAAAATTAACAAACCCGATTGTTGGCCCAAATCCTAAATTGTCAATAAGAAACGAGGATTACTGTAGGTCTCAGAATAATAGGGCGTTTCAAATGTAATGTTTGTGTCAATATAATTCCAGATAATTACTGTTATTTCTTGGAAAATGTCATTGTTTGAGTGGCAGCGGTCACAGCCAAGAATATATTCATGAAAGATAATTTTCTTCTTCAAATTCTTCTTCTTCTTCAAATTTTTCTTCTTCAAATTCTTCTTCTTCTTCAAATTCTTCTTCAAATTCTTCTTCTTCAAATTCTTCTCCTTCTCTTTCTTCCTCTTCCTCTTGTTCTTCTTGTTCTTGTTCTTGTCGTCCTGGGTATGACTGTAAACTACATCCGCGTCCTGGGTATGACGGTAAACTACATCCGCGTCCTGGGTATGACGATAAACTACATCCACGTCCTGGGTACGGCGATAAACTGCATCCAACAGCAAGGTCTCAGATAATGTTTTCAGAAAAATAATGTTGCCAGCTCTGAGATTTGAAACAATAATGTTGCCAGCTCTAAGTTTTTTTGTAAAAAAGTAATGTTGCCAGATATACGTTTTTTTGTAAAAAAGTAATGTTGCCAGCTATACGTTTTCTTGTAAAAAAGTAATGTTGCCACCTATACGTTTTTTTTGTAAAGGAATAATGTTGCCAGCTATACGTTTTTTTGTAAAGGAATAATGTTGCCAGCTATACGTTTTTTTGTAAAGGAATAATGTTGCCAGCTATACGTTTTTTTTTAAACAATAATGTTGCCAGCTATTCCTTTTTTTATTCCATACAAAATAGGCATTTAAAATTCATATAAACTGGATTTGGCATTAAATAATTCACAGTGTTTGATATGCCATAAAACCCAAACAAACAAACAAACTATCTTGTTCTTGTTCTTCTTCAAATTCTTCAAATTCTTCTTCCAATTCTTTTTCTTGTTCTTTTTCTTCACATTATTCTTCAAATTCTTCTTCAAATTCTTCTCCAAATTCTTCTTCAAATTCTTCTTCAAATTCTTATCATTCTCAAAAATTCTTCTTCTGTGCGACGCATTCCTTCAGGACGTGGACAAACATGGCTCTCCAGAACTTTCTATCCCTTGTGTTCTTAGCAGTTTTCTCCCTTTGCTCACCAACCCAACATACATTCACGGCTTTCAGATAACTCGCTCGCTGCCTTCCACTATCTCTCTTGATGTCCTGTAAGGGATAGGTCTCCCAACCCGCCTTTCCGCATTATAGGTAAAAAAAATTCTCCTTAATCTTGTGTATCAGTTTCTATTTTGTTGCCATTTTCTTCAAGAGTCCCTCTTTGCATATTCGCTCCATTCATACATTCCGCTTTCTTGCAGGAGACGGTTAGTCCTATTTTCTTGATTTTCTTACTACATTTCGTTGAAGATTCAACAGTTTTCTTTCTGTGTCAGTGTCATCAGCATATCTTATATTGTTAACATTAAGCCCGCTTATAATAAATCCTAGTATGGTCAGCAGTTCCCTTAGGATAGCATCCCTCTTAAAGTTAAAAAATTCTGGGGAGACCAAACATCTCACGCCGCTTCTTATTTTTGTAAAGCTATCCTTTCTCTTTCTACTAACCTGTCTCGGAAGTCATGTAGTTTTCTTTTCGAGTCAGCCATCAACACCGTGTTATCTGCATATCTTATATTCTTAATATTACGCCCACCAATAATAAATCTTAGTATGGTCTCCAGATCACTTAGGATAGCATCGCTCTTAAAGTTAAATAATTCTGGGGAGGCCAAACATCTCACGCCGCTTCTTATTTTTGTAAAGCTATCCTTTCTCTTTCTACTAACCTGTCTCGGAAGTCATGTAGTTTTCTTTTCGAGTCAGCCATCAACACCGTGTTATCTGCATATCTTATATTCTTAATATTACGCCCACCAAAAATAAATCTTAGTATGGCCTCCAGATTCCTTAGGATAGTATTGCTCTAAAGGTTGAATAAATCTGGAGAGAGGACACAGCTTTGTCTCACGCTCCTTTCTATAATTTCTGTATATACTCAATTCATTTTCTGTTCATAACCGGGTGATTTGCTCGCAGTATAAGTTCTGGATTATTCTAACATTTTTTCCAAATCGATCAAGATTTTCCTAGCAGTTCAAATAAATCCTTGTCGTACATTGTCATATGTTCTTGAGTAATCTATAAAACATAAGTACACATCTGCATTTTGTATTACCGTCTCTGATATCATTCTGATCAGGAATATTGCATTTCTTGTTCCAGTGTCCCTGACAAAGCCACCCTGTCGTTGTTCTATTTTTGATCGAATTCTGTTTTGTGCTCTGTTCACCAGAATTTCCATTAAAATGATTGCCTGATGGAACTCACATTCATTTGATCCTGGTACTTTGTTCATAAATATCAACAAAATATGAACATTTTTTTCTTAATGTTTATAAATAACAGATGACATTTGGAAATCTGAAAGTATAGGAATATTTTGATGATTATGATCAAAACTTTCAAAAAAGTGCTTTTGTATGTATTTATAGATAAAAAAATATTACTGAGTAGAAGTCTTGATGAAAAATTCCCCATATATTCTTTACTGCTGTAAGAGTGATTAAACTATTTTATACTTATCAATTCTAAACGTTGAATGAATCTGGAGAGAAGACACCGCTTTGTCTTGCGCCCGTTTCTATATTTTGTGTATATACTGTTATACCTGACATACCTATTCTATTATTAATAGACTCTCCCACACATAATAAGTAGTAGTAGCGGTCGCCAGTTCGGTTCAGTGGTGTCCCGCGGTCTTTGACTGCGGACGCCTTCTGTCCAACTCTCTGCGTTAGCAGTGAGGAACCCGGACGACGCTTTGCCGAAGGGCAAGGTTTCGTCCGGGGAGGTAGACAGAGCCTGAACCCGTCAAGGCGGATTCAAAGGCCATATTTTTGGCTGAGCCTACGGGCTCGGAAATACCCACATTAAACCGGCCATGTGCCACATTTGATCCTTGTGGGGGGATTAATAAATATTCAGTGGCGTCTCGCGGTCTTTGACTGCGGACGCCTTCTGTCCAACTCTTTGCGTTTGCAGAGAGGAACTCGGACGAGGCTTTGCCGAAGGGCAAGGTTTCGTCCGGGGAGGTAGACAGAGCCTGAACCCGTCAATGCGGGTTCAAAGGCCATATTTTTGGCTGAGCCTACGGGCTCGGAAATACCCACATTAAACCGGCCATGTGCCACATTTGATCCTTGTGGGGGGATTAATAAATATTCAGTGGCGTCTCGCGGTCTTTGACTGCGGACGCCTTCTGTCTAACTCTCTGCGTTAGCAGAGAGGAACCCGGACGAGGCTTTGCCGAAGGGCAAGGTTTCGTCCGGGGAGGTAGACAGAGCCTGAACCCGTCTAGGCGGGTTCAAAGGCCATATTTTTGGCCGAGCCTACGGGGTCCGGGATGCCCACATAAAACCGGCCTTGTGCCACATTTGGTCCTCGAGGGTGGACTAATAAATACTCAGTGGTGTCTCGCGGTCTTCGACTGCAGACGCCTTCTGTCCAACTCTCTGCGTTAGCAGAGAGGAACCCGGACGAGGTTTTACCGAAGGGCGGAGTTTAGTCCGGGGAGGTAGACAGGGACTGAACCCGTCTAGACGGGTTGAAAGGCTATATTTTTGGCCGAGCCTACGGGCTCGGTGATACCCACATTAAACCGGCCTTGTGCCACATTTGGTCCTCGTGGGTGGAGTAATAAATACTCAGTGGCGTCTCACGGTCTTTGACTGCTGACGCCTTCTGTCCAACTCTCTGCGTTAGCAGAGAGGAACCCGGACGAGGTTTTACCGAAGGGCGGAGTTTATTCCGGGGAGGTAGACAGGGACTGAACCCGTCTAGGCGGGTTCAAAGGCTATATTTTAGGCCGAGCCTACGTGCCACATTCAATCCTCGTAGGTGGATCGATAAATACCCAGTGGTGCTGAGCGAGTCAGTCGTTATCGGACATTGAAGTACCAACCATCACAACTAGATTGCTGCGTCATTAACTCTTATTTTCAAGTTCCTAACGTTTTGTACGTCGAATCTAATTCAGGACGACTTTTTGAAATACAAGCCTCCACTGTGAAAACTACTCTACAACATATACTCAATTCATTTTCTGTTCGTATGCAGGTGAATTGCTGTCAGTATCAGTTATGGGTTATTCTAACATTTTTTCCAAATAGATCAAGTTTTCTTAGCAGTTCAAATAGATCCTATTTCAAACTCTATTGTGCAATCTATAAAATATAAATGAACAAACATCTGTACTCTTATTGCTCTCTCTAATATAATTCTAACAATTAATATAGCACTTCTTGTTCCTTTATTTTCAAACATTTACTTGGCTAACTTATATAATTACATCTCTCTATATAAAGATTTAGCCTCTCTGCGTCTGTTTTTTTTTTTTTTTTTTTTTTTTATCGAACTCCCACTAGGGTTCAGGAGCCCAGTTCGAATTCAGGTCGTGTTGACTACGTTCACTTTCACAAAAGGCCTTCCTTCTTTTTTCAGCCAGTCAAGGGTTAAATAGAATAAGTGGCAGATATATAACTATATATGTTCTGAATCACCATCAACAGGTGTACTTGGATAAGTATATTTCATTTTGATCAAAGGTGGTCCCCGGGGGAGTGGACACAGACCACCTACTGATTGTTTTCCCTTCGATATAAATTAAATTTAAATCTGAACAAGGGAAAAACTCCTAGGGTACTTGGATGATCAAAGGGAGTACCAGGAGAGTACATATCCCCGACTGAATTTTTTTCCCATAAATTTAAATTAAATTTAAGAGAATAACTCCTATCCAAAATAAAGAAAGAGAAAGTCAGAAGATGAAGGTCATATCGGAAAGATCAAAATGATAAAATATGGACATCAAGTTGAGTAAGAAATCACCAATCAGTGGTTATTGCCTTACAATACATATTTGTTGCGACAATTCAACTGTCATATCAATTTTGAAATCTGCTCATCGATTCATTCAATCAATTATTGTATCAAATATATACAAAGGGTCAGATCAAGCCATTTTTGCACCCCATCACGCACTGAATAGTTTTCCTTGTGATTTAAATTAAATTTAGGTTTAAACAAAGGACCAAAATATAGGAGGAGAAAGCCAGAAGATGGAGGTCACATTGGCAAAATCATTGAGTAATAATAAAATGCACCAGTTTTCTTCACAAATTATAACACACCTTCACTCTATTAAATGTAGCCGTCTCTTCTACTCCAATAGCTTCATATCTCGCACCTCTCGCCTGTGGAACTCCATTCCTCATTCCTGTTTCCCTGAGAGCTATAATCTCCAACTATTCAAATGTAATGTCAATCGACATCTCCAGTTGCCTTCATCTATCCACTATCCTTCTCTTAATCCTTTCCTCTATCATTCCAGCCTGCTCTTGCTCCAAATCTTTTGTAACCCTTTGCGTCCTAGTGGCTTCTCGCCTTGTTTGCGCTAAAACGCTTAAAAAAAAAAATCAATCATCATTTTCTGGCAAAAAATGTTTAACACGCAGCAAGACGCGAGTAATTCGATTAGTATTCAATAACATAAATAGACCCACTGTTTATTACAGATATGATTGGGGACATCTTCATTCAAACTAAATCCTTTAATTGGAAATAATGCTCCTGCAACAAAAATACCCTTCAATAAATAAAAAAAAGAAATTTATAACGTTTGAGCCAGTAAACTCAAATGTATATGAAAAACAAGCAACACGTCACATTTCGCCTAAGTCACAATATTTTTTTTATTATGTTGGTGCAAAAATAATGTCGGTTTTTGACGTATTTTTAACGTCAAAAACCGACATTGATTTTGCACCAACCTAATACCTCCATCGCCGCACTCCGTCGTTTCTACGAAACTCATCATTTGCCTCTACGTACTCTGACGATGATGACAATACATTTCTTGTAGGTTTCTTCCGAAATAAACTTCGAACAAATTCTCATGGAATTTCCTTCCTTGTTTGAGAAAGACTATTCGTAATTCTCAAAAACTGAACATTAAAATGAATCGACACGAGAAGCCCGCACACGTGTTTGTGCGCGCTCCTCTGTGTGTGTGTGTGTGTGTACGCGCGCGCGTGTGTGTGTGTACGTGTGCCCGTGTGTGTGTACGCGTGCGTCTGTGTGTACGCGCGCGTGTGTGTGTACGCGCGCGGGTGTGCTTTGAACGAAACATTATAAAACTAGTAAGCATCTAAATTGTTTTCAAGCATTCCATAAATCGGATATTTCGTATGATATTTTGTCATACATACATGCATACACACACACACACACACACACACACACATATATATATATATATATATATATATATATATATATATATATATATATATATATATATATATATATATATATATGTATGTGTGTGTGTCTGTATATTTGTATGAGTATATGTGTATGTGAGCGGAAGCATATTTTTCTTTCTCTCTCATATATATATATATATATATATATATATATATATATATATATATATATATATATATATATACGGCGTATGAACATACATCGATGTTTGCGTTAGTAAGATGACACCACAACGACGTTTCCCCCAACACTTCCATAATAATACCAAGACACGCAATCTACATAAACCCAATTCTTTAAAAAAAAATAATCTGTTTGTCTGACGATCGTAAAAGCGTGAAACCCAGGGTCACAAACTCACTTCTATCCAACCAATATATATATATATATATATATATATATATATATATATGTGTGTGTGTGTGTGTGTGTGTGTGTGTGTGTGTGTGTGTGTGTATCGATAGATAGCTAGATACTAACAATTAGGCTATAAAAGGCTGGAATTAAATTATATACATATTAATTAGATTTAAATATTTGAGAATCATATGAATGCAATGTTTGGCAAAATATCAGATAAATAGCTAAATTGATAGATATAAACAAACTCAGAAAAAAGATAGATAGATAGACAGACAGATAGACATAAAGAGTTATATTTTTGAGGAGACTTTCATTACTTTATTGCGTAAAGATTTTTTATAAAATATATACATGCGTATGTTTTATACCAAATAACATATATACAGAGAGAGAAGGATAGAGATAGATAGATACATAGATAGATAGATAGATAGATAGATAGATAGATAGATAGATAGATAGTAAGAATGGATCCACGTTATTCTCGCGTTAATTTCCACCTCTCGGGGAAAGAGGCAGATGAATTACATAGAATAATATAACATATTGGTATTTCATAATATTTGAAGAAAAAAAAAATGCTTTTATTGACGAACTTGTGTCGCTTCTTCGCCGGAGGTTCAATGGTGTCTTAGTAATGTTTTTCTCATGCACAATTTATGGAGAACGTAATCAGTTGAAACGTATACCTCTCGGCATATATTGAACAAACGGATCAAGGAAAATATTGTTAGAACGAAACATAAAATCAATCAATAGCAACAAAAAATATGTATGGACATTATTTAAAATAATTATTTAAGAAACGAATATGAACTATTAAACACGATGTTAATTAACGTGAGAATGCTAATTAAATAGCGAGAAAATGCGTGACGTGTAACAAAATCACGAATGACACGAGAAAAAATAATAAAGCCGTATCTATTCATTTCTTCTGTAGTTAAGTGGTATCTTTTTTTGTATGCTTAAATCAAATATTATCGAAGCGAAAACATATTTTTTTCGAATATAAAGTAATCAAATTGGAATGATTTGAGGCATCTATACTTAATGAAGGTGTCACAGAAGAAAAAGTGCAAATGAAGAAGGAATAAATACAGGCTCATTCGATAGAAAGAACAAAAAAACGAGATGAACAAGAGCTTTCATACAAAGGGACACAGCTACATCTATTTGTGGTAAGTAAATTGAATAAGAACATTGAATAAATGAGTTTGTAATCAGTCATTGAAGATATTCACCTGCAGATATACATCTACAAGATAGCCCCACTGAATACGAAAGGGGGGGTGAAAAATACACAGTAAAAGGATTCATCTTCTTGTGTATATGAAGATAGATCCAAAATAACATAGAAAAGTTAAGAGATATGCATTCATATGAGTCATACCTAATAAAAGAAAATAGACGCGAGTAAGAATTAAAATACATCGACTGAGATATATATATATATATATATATATATATATATATATATATATAGATAGATAGATAGATAGATAGATAGATAGATAGATAGATAGTGAAATATGCTTGTTCGATAGACCATGAAACATTCCAAATAATCAACTATGCTAGAGAGAATGATAGATAGATGCTTTTAAATATAAAGACATAACATGAGACAGATTGATAGTTTTAAATATAAAGACATGTTTAGAAAGAGATAGATAGATAGATGGATAGATAGATAACGAAATATGCTAGATCGATAGACAATGAAAGATTCAAGATACTGAACTATGCTAGATAGATAGATAGATAGATAGATAGATAGATAGATAGATAGATAGACTTGAAGAAACTGATAGATAGATAGATAGATAGATACTGAGGAGTTGGCCATATAGAAATGAAAATATATCAATATAAGTAAGACAGAACAATTTAAAATAGATATAAATTCAATGGATCTGGCAATATATCAACTTAGATGAGAGAAGACCAGATAGATAGATAGATAGATAGATAGATAGTTTTAAATATAAAGACATGTTTAGAAAGAGATAGATACATAATGAAATATGCTAGATCGATAGACACTGAAACATTCAAGATAATGAACTATGCTAGATAGATTGATAAATGTGAATATATATATATATATATATATATATATATATATATATATATATAGATAGATAGATAGATAGATAGATAGATAGATAGATACTGAGGTGTTGGCCATATAGAAATGAAAATATATGAAGGAACAATTTAAAATAGATATAAAATCAATGGATCTGGCAATATATCACCTTAGACAGATGAGAGAGGAGTAGGTAGATAGATATTGAATGTATTGGAGCCACCGTGATACAGGATGCAAAGGCTAGAGAAAATTAAAAAACCCTGCAGTTCTGGCCATAATTATGATGACCTTAACTGTGTGGCGTAAGAATCCCAACTTTATCACAAAGTTTCGGCTGTTGTGCCCTCCGGACTTCCTCGGGTCTATATTGATCTGGGTAACCTACAGGTAATTCTGAACTGAACTATTTATTTAATTTACACTTGTAGATTGTACTCGTTCCACAGCCCATAACTCGAGATATCTCGTCTAGTTCTTATTGTCAGTAATGCTCTGTTACTGCAAGTCCTGTTTCCACCGAATTCAAGTAAGCACAGTTCGTTCTCAGAAAAATAAAATTAGAAGATCTTAGATAATATCCCTAGACATGGGAGAGTAAAGAAAGGGTTCAGTTTAGAATTCTCTCTACGTTACCCAGATTGATATACTTAAGGGTATGTGCGCAACGGTCGGAACATTGTGATCAAAACAACAAAGATTAAGACAATAGTCCGAATATAAATAGCGTAAATTAGAAGTAAATACACTATTTACATTTTTCGGACTATTGTCCTCGTCTTTGTCGCCATATTTATTACAACTTTTCGGACGTTGTATGCTCCAGCCTTCTTCAGGGGGTTAGAATGTCGAACTGAACACTTTATTTCACTCACGGGGGTAGACTGTTCTAGTTCCACGTGCCATGTTTAACGGATGTGAGTTATCAGTTATCTCCTGTTAATTCCCCTCTCCAGTGACAGGATCCAAAGAGTGGGAGTTCAATACGCGGTCAAGGCAGTAAAGAAATTGGAGAGGGGGATTAACAGAATAAACTGATAACTGACATCCATGAAAAAGCATGGCACGTGGAACTACAAGAGTGTACGCCAGAGAGCGAAATATAGGGTTCAGTTCGACATTCCAACCACCTGAAGAAGGCCGGAGCGTACAACGGCCGAAACGTTGTAATAAAAATGGCGACAAAGATGAGCACAATAGTCCGAATAATGTAAATACTGTACATAATACCTCGTCTCAGATATTTAGACAGATAGACGTAGATAGTTGAAAATATTGGGAAACATAATGAGGAAAGTCGGTTTGGAGAAGTAGACACTTACAGGACATAATGAAGGCAAGAGTCACAGAGGTAAACAGCGTGTAACTCTCGTAACGAACTCGTGTGAATGGATGGATGTAGGATTAGGAGAATTAGTAAGTGTGAAAACATTGCATACTGCTAAAAATGGATAGGAAATTATTGTGAGATGGATCATCAACGGCCGTAAGGAACTCGGAAATTAAAAAAAAAACAAACAAAGAAAACTGTCTCCATTCGTTCCTTTACACGATACTCCTTCTTACTTTCTCTTCTGAATTTCTTCTATTTTTAGCTATTTCTTTTATTTTTCATTCTGTAGTAATTGTACTTTTTGTTATGACCCTTTTTTGTCCCATTCTTTCTTTCTATTGTACATAAGTAAGGAATTGAATAAATAGAAAGTAGCGTGATAACGTTACTTTCACTGTTCACGCTTCTTGTCTATCCACCATTGCTATACGTTCACTCTCCCTACACTATTACTATACGGATTACGATTCTCTTCTGATCATTATACTATTTGACGATTACTACTTGAACAAGTATTACTAGTACGGATATTATTGAAAGGCGTTACTAAAAGTACCGGCATCTACAAAGTCTCGAATATAACGAGCATTTTAAGAAGTGATAACGAGCTTTATCTTGACATAGCAAAAGTGATATAGAAGCCGTCCAGCATCACAAAAAAATTATTCAGAAGAAATTATTATTATTATTATTATTATTATTATTATTATTATTATTATTATTATTATAAATAGACAAAAATATTGACATAATTCTTCCAGTATTTCTTTTTAGTTAAGAGCGTGATTTTAAGAAAAGAAAAAGAAAAACCCTGGTGTTTGACAATGTTAAACATTTCTTCAAGTTACAAAGCAGATTTTTTTCCTGCAGTAGGTTGTCATTTCTTTCCAGACCAGTTGCCATCCAAGGCAATAAAACCCGGCCTGTCCTGATATTTACCTATATCTAGGGAGGAGAAGAAGACGATTCATACATTTCCCAAGGGTATTAGCACGTAAGTGAATCTAATGGATTCGTGCCTCCTCCTTTAGTAGATCATGTGATCATAAAGGAAGTGAATAGACAGGAAATAGCGAGATGACTATACGTTCACTGTTCACTCTTCTTGTCTATCCACCATTGCTATACGTTCACTCTCCCTAGACTATTACTATACGGATTACGATTCTCTTCTGATTATTATACTATTTGACGATTACTACTTGAACACGTATTACTAGTGTGGATATTATTGGAAGGCGTTACTATTAGTGCCGGCATCTACGAATTCTCGAATATAACGAGCTTCAAACAGGAAGTGATAACGCGCTTTCGCTTGACATAGCAAAAGTGACAAGTGAAGGCGTCCAACATCACAAAACTTTTCTTTGTTTCTTTTATCTTCTTTATTCCTGCTTTTTTTTCTTCTTTTGACGTACTTTTCTCTTTACTCTGATACTTCTTCCTTGCTTTTTTCAATATCGCCCTTTCTTCTTTCATTTTCCTTTCTTTTTTTTTTAAATTTCATTCTTTCTCGCCTTTCATTATCTCTTTCATCCTTTTCATTTCTTCCGATACATTTACTTTCTCATTTCTTTCCTCTTATTTCTTATCCTTTTTCACCTTTTATTCTTTCTTTCTTTATACTTTACTGGCTTACGGCCATATCACGTTGAAACACCGGTTCTCGTATGCCACTGAAGTTAAGCAACATCAGTACCTAGATAGTTGATCGAATGGGAATACCAAGTGCGGAAAGCTTTGGTGTATATTTTGTCTAATGTCTAACGTCTCGGAAGGAGAAATCAGATGAGAAGTTCGAAATCTAATCGAATTCGTTGCATTCACTTATATGCAAATATCCCTGAAAAAGGTATAAATCGATCACTTCTCCTATATCTATGGGTTAAATTCCATTTTTTTTATTTAAAAATCATTATCATGTTAATATGATAATAAAATATCCACTCGCAAAAACAGAATTATTCAAACCATTTAAAATATATATTTCGACTTCAAATAATGTACAAAAATTTTATAAGCTGTAAAAAAAATCAATCAATCAATCGAATCAGGTAGTTACGAGTTCGGTTGGTGATAATTTGGTTTGCTATGTGGGGCAATAATCGAATTTGGTTGAGATGGTAGCAACGTGAGAAAAATGAATTATTCTTACAATCTAAAAATATGTTACGGCACTAAATAACCCACAAAAGCTTGATAAGCCGTAAAATAAACACACACACACACAAAAAAAAAATCAGTTATTTTTCTTCTCTCTTTCTTCTTCTTATATATTCTAGCATTTTTTTTTTATCTTTCCGTCTTCTTCCTCTTCTTTCTATTTTCTTTCTTTCTTTCTTTCAATTTTTTCTTTTTTCGTCCTTTCCTTTTTCCCTTTCCATGAATTCCTTACATTTTCGCTTTCATATTTTTTGTCCTATTTTTCATCCTTCTCTCTTGTCATTTTTCATGATTTAATTCCGGCTTTGCTTTCTTTCTCTTTCTTCCATCCTCTCTGTCTAGCTTGTTCTCTTTTCTTTCCTTTTTTTATATACTCTTTCTTTCCTATTTTCTTTCTTTTCTTTTCTTCTTGCTTAGATCTACTTCTTTTCTCATCTTTTCTTTTTCTTCCTCTTCGATTTTGTTTTCCCTGTGTCCTTTTATTTTCTTTTGTATACACTTTGATTATTTCGTGTTTGCCTCCAATCAATTCTAATCGTCACTTTCTTTCCTTACAATATTAAAACTTCACAACTCTCCCTTCCCTCTCTCACCGCATGTTTTTTTTTCTCTCGTTGTTCAATGATTGGTTCGTTCATAATCCTTTTAGTTCAGTTCCCATCTCTTTTTTTTCTTTTATACTGTATTTCCTACTTTTTTTCTGCTAAATTATATCCGATCGTATTTTTTTTATTCCCGAAAAACACTCAAATGAAAATAAGTAGTCATCTAATGAAGTGGCCAACTGAAAATGTATTTTCTTCGATTCGAATTCTATCGCTTGCAGCGTCATTCCATACAAGTAGCTTTTCACAATAATAATAATAATAATAATAATAATAATAATAAAATTACGTGAAATACAATATAAAAAAAAAAGTTTAAACTGTTTTTAAGAGGTTTATTAAGTTTTCAGTCCTATTATTTATGCTTAATAACATGTAAAAATATCGCTGAAGTTATCAGCCCCTCCAGCAAAAGCCAGTACAACGGAAAAGTAAAAGGAAAAACAGGGTTAAGGAAGAAAGAAACAGGAAAGAAAAAAAAAAAAAAGGACAAGCAGAGGAACGAAGGATGAGAGCGATGAGAAAAAAGAGAAATCAAATAATAAAGAGGGTAGAGCATATATAGGCGGCGTAAGAGGGAAAGAAAAACAGAAGAGCTATACATCTATATTTCTGAGATGAGGTATTGTAATTATTTACATTGTTCGGGATATTGCCCTCGTCTTTATTGTCATATTCACAACGTTATGGCCGTTGTACGCTTTGGCCGTTGTACGTTTCGGACTTTGTACGCTCCGGCCTTCTTCAGGAGATTGTAATTTTCGAACCGAAACTTTAATTTCGTCCACCGGAATAGGTATTTACCTTGTCTCCCCACTAAGACGAGTTGTGACACAAAGTCTTTTTTAAGGTGGTGACCGGGCGCATACACCCGGATCAGGAATAAAAATTGCAGTCTTTTGCGTTGGCCTCATTGCGAGCACCGATCCCTCTCTCTGGTGCAATAAGAGGGCTCGGCCTCGAGCAGCTTTTCCCTAGGGCTGGTCACCTCTCAGTATAATTTTCCTCGGTTGCGATTCAGACATATACGTGCGCGCGCAGACATACACAATAACAGCTTTTTTTCTTTTTATTTTGCCATGTCCTTTCAGGACGTAGGCGATCATTACTCTCCTCCTCCCTCTATCCCTTTCGGCTCTCAACAAATTCCTTTCCTCTGCTACCTTCCCTAGACCACGTTCTGTCATCCATTTGCTTAAGCCCGATAGGTATGCCATGCATTGTATTCCCTTGTTACTGTTTTCCTCTATTCGAAACGTGAGTATCAGATTCTCCAGGAGCTCCTTTCTCATTATGCATCCTAGAAACTTCAGCTGCCTCTTCCTGATATTAACTATAAGCCTCCTCCTTGTTTGCAACCTCTTTAAAACCTCATCGTTACTCACGCTCGGTCCATGATATCCTTAGCATCCTTCTGTAGAAACACATCTCCGTCGCCTCGATTCTCTTCTACATCTTCAAGGAAATTAATCCAACATTCGCTGCCGTAGAGAAGGACAGAGGTCACGTAACAGCTCAGTATTCTTTTCTTTTTTACTAAAGAAATCCTCATGTCGCGCAGTACTCTGCCCAGCTTTTGGAATGTGTCCTTGGCCATTCCAGTACATCTACGGATCTCAGTGTCGCACTTACCGTCCTCTGTCAAGACGCTTCCCAGATATTTAAACTTCCGCGTTTGCTTGATTCGAGTGTTCTCGACCTGCAAATCGAATTTCGGGTTCAAGGTAAAATTCTTGAAAAAAAGCCTAGGTTTTCCACTAAAACCCTTTAGATTACATTTTTGGAGATTTACTCTCCCAAAATGTATATAGCATCTTTCACCACAATCGTCCGCTTCAAAGAAAGAAAAAAAAAGAAACAAAAATATCGATATCATTATTTTTTGATAAATGTAAGCAATATTACCGAAAATAGACATTTGGCATTTAACCTATCAAAAGAATAATATCTACCCGGGAACAACATTATTATATTTGTTCTTTTCAGATTTAAATTGTTTTAAAAAGGATTCGACTTTTGTGGGGTTCATCGGGTCAATGCGAACGATCCTTTTCTTAACTGAATTGTACGTGCTTCGCATACAGTTTTGAATTCAGATTTTTCCTTTTCCAAGACCAATTGACACCAGCGTATATGCAATTTACGCGATGGGGGAGAATAGAGGGATCGTAACCTTTACCAAGGGTATTAGGACGTAAGTGAATGTAATGAACACAACTTGAATTCGAACTCGGCTCTCCGATTTCCTCAGTTGGAGCCGTAGTCCAAGTCCATTTTTCTACTGGACATCCTGCATAGTTTTTATGTTTGGAAAATTATAGCAAAAAGGGGGAAACTTATTTATTCGTATTATTCATAGTTATTACGCTCTCAGTGCCAAAAAATTGGCAAATATAGCAAAGAAATTATTTGAATAAATATTCTGTTCTTGTGATGTCAACGAACACTCGTTGCAACTTTCGTCTTGCTCGTCGTAGTAGAGACTTTGCAAAAGCAGATACTACTATAGAAACGCTGTTGAACAATGCTGGTGTCAGACGCCTTCGAATAACACTCGCAGTAATAGTACTTGCTCGATAATACTCGCTCGAATATTAATCCGTATAGCGATCCGAATAGAGAATAATATAGTGAATAGCATAAAGAGTAGCGGACCGTATATTAATAGAGAATACAATAGAAATAACGATCCGTATAGTAATAGATGATAGACTAGAAATAGAGATCGTTTAGACGTCACCCTACTACCTACTTATGCGTTTCTCCCATGGTCATGTGATCCACTTAATTCAATAATGAGATCGCCTCTATTTGCTCAATGTCGATCTGTTATGGGACCTTACCAATAATAACATAGTCTCTTTCGGGGTGGTAGACCGACCCTGAACCCGTTTATACGGGTTCAAAGGGAATATTTTTGCCCGAGACCACGGGCTCGGAAATCCCACGTTAAACCGGCCTTGTGCCACATGGTGCCCATGATGATGGGGGGGGGTGACTAAATAACGTTCCGTCTGAATTCGGGGGACCGGCTGATCGGCTGATCGGTTGAATTCTCTGCCTTCGGGCGGGGAGGAAGCCGAAGGAGGCTACGCCGAAGGGCGGAGTCTCTTTCAGGGTGGTAGACCGAAACTGAACCCGTTTATACGGGTTCAAAGGGGAAATTTTTGCCCGAGCCCACGGGCACGGAAACCCCACGTTAAACCGGCCTTGTGCCACATCATGCGCATGATGATGGGGGGGGGGGTTACTAAATACCGTTCCGTCTGAAGTCTGAGTTCCGTCCGAAGTCGAGAGTTCAGTCTGAAGTCTAGAGTGAGGTTCGTCAGGTGTCTGTCAGAGTCTTATTACAGAGTCGCGTTCAGTCAATTACTACAAGATATTGGAATAGTGATACTGGTCGAGACTACACTGTTCTCTCTATTAAAATCTGATTGTTCGTACTAACACTTTCTACTTCTCGGTATATATTCCTGTTTGTAATATATCTGTGTTACTCCATATACGTGTTTGAGTTCTTCTTTATTGGTTATACCTTCCTTCGACTATCACCGTGGTACAAGGAACCGGACCATAACACAATCTATGTTCAAACTCAAGTGTCGGCAGCGACACTTTGTTCCTATATAACACTTTTTCCGATTACAAAAATCCAATTGATGAAGATCATTTTAAAGATGCGCGCTAAGTTAAACCTGACTGTCATTTAGCAAGATTTTAACAAGTTTTCTGGGAAAAAGAATCAAAAAGATGAAACTATCCAGAACTGGCCATCTAGATGTAAGTGATGTGAACGTTTTTATTAAATTCAAACAATCATAACTTCGTAAATACTTGGAGTTAAGAAAAAATCCGACCATTCCTGAAATCCTGGCACTGCCTTCTTTCAGACTAAATATAGCAGCCATCACTTGCGAAACGTTCCCAAAATGCAAAATGGCTACATGCGAGCTCATTTTGTGTTGTGGAAACAACTTCATCTATTCACACTTTCACCACGTACATTAACTAAACTGATGTACCGAAACTTTAGTGTCAGTAATACACTGTAGACGTATGTGGGTGAATAGTTAAATATATATTGTAGCTATGACAGTGTGGTATCCATAAGATTGTTTTAATATCAGTTGCTCGCGGAAGGAGTAAAAAAAGAGGTTAATCCTGAACAACATTACATGCATACACTAGGAATGTATGAAATTTTGACATAGATAAGTATATTTCATGTTTAAGCACAACTGACAGGTCATGTACATTGTCTTTTCGCTAGACTATTTATACATACTGGTATCCTTCTCTCATACATGAGATGTAACAAGACTCTGCCCTATTGCTACTTGGAAAGTGCTCAGACGAACTATATATTCTTTAATCCATGACACATTCCGTAAAACTATAATTTAATCACACACACACACACACGCACAAACACACACAAATATATATATATATATATATATATATATATATATATATATATATATATATATATAAACCTAACTGAAAAACCGCAAATATTGCTTTATGTATATAAGTCTATAATAATTCCAATTTGTCTATGTTCGGTGTAGATAAAAATGTATATTCGTAAGTATATGTGTCTACGTGCATGAGTGTCTATTCTGTTGGATTCCGATCCATATTTGATTCCAACGCAACTGATGTCTTCTACGATCTAGCTCTAACATCACAGTAGGAGCAAAACTATCTGGTTGCATTCAATGCCTCGAAAAACAAACTAGTCATATTGCATCCTTGTCGATGGGACAACGACCTAAAACCAGTCACGATAAATAGATATCTCCTCGAGGAGGTCGCGTTACTTGAGCGGCTAACGGACTTTAAATTCGCCCCAGATATCAAGTTGAAAATGTATACACTATCCATCTAAAGAGGTTGGGAAAATAGTCTGTTCTTTTTGGCGCTCCAGCAATTACCTGTCCCGTGGTGCTCTCCTTTATTTTTACAAGTGCCAAATCAGGCCTAAAAAAGGTTTGCTGTTGCCAGATTTGGGCAGGAGCTGCCCAGTTGTCATTTTCTAGTCTCGATAGTGTTCAAAAGTGTCTTCGTGTCTTTGTGGGTAACAACTTATTTTCCTTCCTGCAGTCCCCCCCTCTCATACATGAGATGTAACAAGACTGATTGCTCTCTTGCTAGTTCCATGGAAAGTACTCAGACGAACTACAATCCTGGGTACCACCAGTTCTAACCCTCACGACTAGGATCCTCTATGCCACTCACATTGTAGCAAACTACCCTTATTCCCTCCGTATCCCATTAGTAAGAAGTCGGTTCCACTCAGACAGCTTCTTCCCGCGAAAGGAATCCCAAGAGGATGTTTCCCTAATCATGACAATCTTAACCTGTTCAAGTCTAGGGTTAACCGTTATCCTACCCACCTATCCACATAAACAATGCCTCTTACTCCGTAACTTTCTACCTCCATTGCCCCCGGTCGTGTACAGAGTGAACCTCGCTGTAACAGTTAGAGCGTGTGTAATGCCTATTGGGAACGAGACAGAACAGAATGAATTTTTTTTTTGTTCTTCATTTAATTAATTTAATTAATTAATTCTTGTTGCATCTAGAAATATACATTATATATACAGTGCAACTCGGATAAAAGAGAGTTGTCGGGACCGGAGAAGAAATCTCTTATATCCGGGTTTCTCTTATTTCCGGGTTTGGTCTATTTTGTTTAGGTAAGTATGGCTCTAATTTGGGACCAGATAAAATCTCTCTTATATCAGGGTCTCTCTTATATCCGGGTTACACTGTACATATATTCTTTCCCATCGATGGATTAAATACCAAACCAAATCGGAGTCTCTACCCTTGGGTGGCAGTCATCATTTAGATAACTCACTACAGTGAATGGAAAATGAAGAAAAATACAGCTTTGCATTTCTTTGATAATATAGAAAAGGAATCAGTCTATGTCCCGAAAGGAAGGGTTGTTTTAACAAAGTACTTGTAAATATGTTTTGCATCAGAGTTCAAATTATTTTCCGCTTTGTTCTCCTTTTTTCCTTTCGTAACCTAATTTTATTTCTCGAAGCTACTACGTGTCGCGTATTAAATGTAACTATTTCTTCAAGCGATCTAAGATTTCTTTAATTTCTGTATTTCTGATATCTGGCCAGAAGCCTTCATGAAAACAAATCAAATTTCAAATCATTATTTTCTTTGTAAGTACCCACCAAAACTGCAAAATAATTGGCGCCGTTGCTACCGCGACGACTGCTGTTCTTTGGGGACTCTTAGGGAAAATTTTCAGCACGCTTCTTCATGATGACAGCCATTCGCATGGTCATGCTTCTTGAATTAAAGCAAAATAATATAAGTATTCATATTTCGAAATGCTTATATTAATCTCTTTATCTAATCTCGACCTGTTTATATATATCTAATTTCGGCCTGTTCATATCTATCCATCTGTCTAATCTCGACGAGTTCATATCTATCTAATTTCGGCCTCTTCATATCTATCTAATTTCGGCCTCTTCATATCTATCTATCTATCTATCTATCTATCTATCTATCTATCTATTCTCGAGCTATCTATATCTATCTATCTATCTATCTATTCTCGGGCTATCTATCTATCTATCTATATATATATATATGTATCTATTCTCGGGCTATCTATCTATCTATCTATCTATCTATCTATTCTTGGCCTGTCCATAGCTATCTAATCTCGAACTGTTCATATCTATCTAATCTCGGCCTGGGCCTGTCCATATCTATCTATCTATCTATCTATCTATCTATCTATCTATCTATCTATCTATCTCATCTGTGTCTGTTCATTATCTATCTATATATTCTAGGTCTGTTCAAATCTAAATCTATCTCTCTCCCTCTCTATCTATTTAATCTCGGCCTCTTCATAAGTCTCTATCTATCTGAATGCTTCCATATTTCTGTTCAGCTCTGCCTATCTCATAATTGTTACGCCGTAATCATCTTCCCAGATATTACTAATGATGACACTGTTGATTGTTGCCGTCATTGTCATCCTCCTCCTCCTCCTCCTCCTCCTTCTCCTCATCATCATCATCATTATCATCATCATCATCATCTTCATCATCATTATCAAAATATATTAATCTCTTTTTGTTCGATTGTCGTTAAATTCCTATTATTGCTTCCACTTCACAAGCGTTCTTACTCGCGTTCTTATCAATGCCGTACATTCTGGCCCGCTATATTCTATCGCGTAATATCCGAAAGGCATGCGATGCACTTGGTCGAATTCACTTCACACGAGAAAGGAACGGATACATTGTATTGGATAAGCAGCCGCTAGGAATTATCATCTCTTTGATGGTGAAAATTACGTTCACTCTTGAACCTTGCTTCTGAAATTCAGCCCAGACACTCATTCAGATTTCATTAATACATTATGTCTTTTTTTTTCCATTTTATTTCAAGTCTTGGTTTAAATTTGCACACATTCCAAATATACATATGCGCATATATATATATATATATATATATATATATATATATATATATATATATATATATAGATAGATAGATAGATAGATAGATAGATAGCTAGATAGCTTATAACCACTGACGGGACGTTCGAATGCTCCCGGAGTGCGCATAATTTTCGGTAATAAGATTTCTCGAATTTCCAGGTTGATAGACGAAAATAAATACATATTCTATTTAATGAATAAACGGACCGTCTCTTCAAATACGGGTATCCACTAAAAATAACGTTTTAGCAATTTAAAACATCTATATGTCTGTGTTATATTTGTAGGTATTGATATATAACACACACACATATATTTTTGTGTGTTCCTATGTCATTCATATATATATATATGAATGACATCGGCACACAGAAATATATATATATATATATATATATATATATATATATATATATATATATATAAATATAAACTTGCTCATAATGAATGGGCGTCTTTTTACATCGCCCCATAATCATAACGGAAGTGATATTTATTCATCTATCCATTTTTTTTATTATTGATTCATTGTATTTTTTATTTCCCATTTAATAAAATATCGTACTTCGTTGCCTATGATATACCCTTTTCCCTATAAAATATCTTCAAAAACCAACTTACTTCCTATGAATCGAATGTCGGTTACAGGAGTTGTACGTTTTGGGTGGGGTGACCTCAGCTCCCAAGTTACTTCCGATTCTGAGAACTACATCCAAATTAAAATTATTACCCCATCCTTATTTACGATGAATTCGTCACGATTAATGAAGATTTCAGGTGGCGATTATGTTAGTTTTTAGTGGTATTATCCATTCTAATTTTCTCTTCTAGTTATTACATTCTAAATAGTTACTATAAATTTGATTATTCTCGGTCAGTGATGAAATTTTCGGGTATAGTCAGGCTCATGATATCCTATTCAGTGGGTAAAACCTGTAATACTGCAAAGCGCTATGAAGTACAAAGCAAAAAAAAAACAAAACAATTTCTTCCTTCCAAATTTAGGTGTGGGCATCTACTGCATCGGGGCGTCTTTAAGTAGAGAAATGAGGTAGATATATTATTTATAAGGTTATTAGAATTCCTTTGATTATTCTTTAATTTTAATCGTGTTCAACCCAAGGAAAGCAGTAAAGATACTGAGACACAAGTTGTTACTGGATGGGGAGGAGTTCACAGCAAGGACAATTGTTAGGGACCAAGGAAGAGTAATCAGGAGGACAGTAGTAGATAGCGATTAATATTGCAATGACATTTTTGCTAATTAAATTTTCCTAGCAAGCATAGAACCGGAAGGGAGATCAACAAGTGCGAGAAAAGAAACTTAGCATAGAATAGGTTCGTTAGGTTTGGCAGTTGTATATACATCCATAATCGTCTAAAAAGTATCACTACACGAGGGTTTCTTACAATTATTTTATATATCATTAAGAAATTATTATATTACTTTTATTACGAATATTGAATATATTATATTTTCTAATTTATTTATACATTTGTTCGAGTGACAGTATTTTGTTTATTTATGTGAACAAGAGGACACATCTTTGAATTTGGAGGAGAGACATTGCGAATTGTAACGTTTATGTCGTCTGATATCTGTTACTATTTGTTAAAATAAAAGTTTTTAAGAAGACAGAAATAGTGATTGATGTTGTTTTATATCTGTGAAAATTTTAGGTGGCAGGAAACCAAGAAACCGGAAGTGAGTGCCACAGGTGAGAAGCGCAGGAAAACAAAGTATTGACTAGTCAGTCAGTCAGTTATATGCCATTTGTGATATACGCTTAAACGATCATCTATCTTTTGATATATGACTGACGAGGCAGTTTTTCTTTCTGCAGTAGGTTGCCATTTCTTTTCTGCCGTAGCCCAGTTGCCATCCAAGGCTATAGAATCTCGTCTGTCCTGCTATTTACCCATAGCTGGAAGGATAAGATGAGAATTCATACCTTTGCCAAGGGTATTAGCGTGTAAGTGAATGTAAAAAAAGAAAGAAAATCTAATACAAGAAAATGTAGAGGAACAGAAGAGAAGGAGAAACATGAAAGGAAAAAAAAAACAATTATGAAGAAGATGGAATTGAAGGAGAATAGGAAAGTGTGAAAGAGAGTGAAGAAAAGAGAAGAAAAAACGTGCGTGAAGGAAAGAAAAGAAAAGAAAGAAAATCAGTTATGAATCTTAGGCCAGGAGTAATAGCTATAAAAGATCAATCAGTTAGATGCCATGCGTGATATATGCTTAGGCGATCATGTATCTTTCGATAGATGACAGACTCGGCAGATTTTTTTTCCTGCAGTAGGTTGCCATTTCCTTCTGCGGTAGACCAGTTGCCACCCAAGGCTATAGAGACCGATCTGATTTGCTATTTACCCACAGCTAGGGCCTAAGAAGAAGAGGCTTCATACCTTTCCCAAGGGTATTAGCACATAAGTAAATGTAATGAATTAGACTGGAATTCGAACACGGCTCTCCAGTTCCACAATCCAAGACGATACCCAGCGTGCCTTGAATAGTACATATACGTAATTCAAAATTAAAACGATGTGACTTATTTGCCAATCTAATAGTATGCTTAAACTCATATAAAATAATCACACCACTTTATATCAGTGGAAAATGCGACACTAAGAAAGGGCTAGGTGTTGCTCTCCTGTGGGATAGCACCAGCATTGCCGATGGAAGGCAAAGAAATGTTCATTATAGTTATTAATAAATAGCATATTTGTGTTAAAGGCGTTCAAATTTATAAGCCATTACTTGCCGAAGTTAACAATTGATTGGAGGTCATTTTTGAGAGCCGGTACTATTGGACTTACAGGACAGGAGTAAATAGTTGTAGCATCCACATAAAATTGTAAATCAGAACTGATGATATCGGGAAGGTCGTTGATAAAGATAAAAATGTAGGTCGAAGGATATAGCTCTGGGGTGACATCCGCATATTGAAGCGTGGCCGTTGAATACGACCTCCATTATGCGATTACGCCAAATATTCGTACAGAGACACCATAACTCTTGAGTTTGGGAAGAAGGCCAGATAAATATACCATAATTTTTTTTTCAGATTTTCACTGATTGTTTTTGGCAACTTGTATCGCCATGTTATATCATTAATTTGATACAAATTCTTCTCTAATTATTACTGAACTGTCTATTCTTTACTTTCATATATAAAATATAAACATGAATTTTTTATTCTTTATTTTACAGTTTTAATAATGAGTGGTGAAAAACTTTTAATGGCAACTACAAAAAGAAAAGTAATAATGTGGGAGACAAAGGAACTGTCGAAGAACGTGTGACGGGAAATTTTTCAGACGTTTCAAGGAAAGTGAGACCGTCCTCGAAAACAAACCGAATTCAAAGAGACCTTCTGTTTTTGAAGATGATATCTTGTTTCAAATTGTTTAAAAGCACCCAAGCACTTGTAGGTTTTCTGTAGTACTTGAACCTTTGCAACGCTCTGTCAATTGACACCTCTATAAGCTCTACCTTTTGAACAGACGTTATCGATAAGTTCCTCATGAACTTGCCAATGAGCAGACTCAATGTGTGAACATTTGCAAACAAATACTGGCAAATTCTCAAGATGCCCATTTTTGGCGGCGAATTGTAACTGGGGATGAAAAATGAATATATTTTCGTAATCATAATAAGAAAAATCAGTGGCTTCGTTCTGGCCAGGATTCTGAACCTGTTGTCAAACTAGAGGGTTTTGAACAGAAGATCATATTACGTGCTTAATTATTACCTTAATCTCTGTTTTATCTTTAAATTACTTAATTTCTGATAGATGTCTGACGATATGTTTACATCTATATATAAGGTTGAGCTAAATTCTTTATTGCATTTCACTGATAAATTTTGGTAACTTGTATCATTAATTTGATACAACTTGTTGTCCAATCAGTACTGAATTGTATTTTTCTTTATTTCCATATGTAAACTAGAAACTGTTATGGGATCTTACCCCATAATAATAATAATAGACTATTCCATACTTAATAAATACTGCGCCTCGGGAATAGGCAAGGGGTCAACAGTTCAAGTCGATCTCGGTCGACCGGCTGATCGGTTGAACTCTCTCCCTTCGGACGGGGAGGAACCCGAAGGAGGCTCCACCGAAGGGCGGAGTCTCTTTCGGGGAGATAAAACGACACTGAACCCGTTTATATGGGTTCAATAGGCATATTTTGGGGCCAAACCCACTGGCTCGGAGATCCCACATTAAATAACCGGCTTTGTGCCACATGATGCCCCAGTGTGTGTGTGGGGGGGGATGACTGAATATCGTCAGTAGTTTAAGTCGAGTCAAGAGTCGAGTCAGAGACAGTCCGAAAAAGAGTCGCGTTCAGGCAATTACTACAAGACATTGGAATAGTGATACTGGTCGAGACTACATTGTTCTCCCTACTAAACGTGATTGTTCATACTAACACTTCTACTTCTCGGTATATATTCCTGTTAGTAATATATCTGTGTTACTCCATATCCGTGTTCGAGTTCTTCTTTATTGGTTCTACCTTGGACTATCACCGTGGTACAAGGAACCGGACCATAACAGAAACAATGTTTATTCTTTATTTTATAGCTTTGATGAGTCTTGTAAAATTTCATTTTACGCTACAGGTGGAAAAATACGGACTGAGTACAAGATCTATCAGCGGACGGGGTGTAGCATAAAACTCGTTCGGCCATTTCAAGCACGTTAAACTGGCATCGAAGACAAATCAAGATCAGGGTGACTTTCTGTTGTGAAAGATGAGGCCTTGCTGGAAATGGCAGAACAAACCCTCGTAAATTGTCGGCAGAACTTGATCTTTCAAAAAACACCATCTGTCGATACTTCCATAAACCCAGACTTCTGATCAGACATCATGAACTGACCAATGACCAGGCTCCTCGTCGTATGAACATTTGCAAAGAACTGCTGACAAATTCTCACTATGCTAAGTTTTGGCGCCGAATTGTAACTGGGGAAAAATAGATTTATTTCCGTAATCCTTGTAAGGGAATTGAATGGTTTTGTTCCGGTCAGGATTCAGAACCAGTTTTCAAAGAATGGTGGTCTGAACTGAAAGTCATATTCTGTGTTAGCTGGAATTTCAAGAAGATTTTGAACTTTGACTTTGTCCCAGATGATCATGCTGTGAACGATGATCTTTATGCTCAACAACTGTAGCGAATATATGATGCTTTGAAAGGCCGCTACACGATTGGTCAATCAAAACCACGCACTCCTAACGAATAAATGATGCTTTGGAAGCCCATTTTTTTTTTTTTTTTTTAGACATTGAAAGTTTAGTAGAGGTGCCGACTTTTACAAGTTGTTTCTCAGTGATAACAGTCTCCAAAAAGGCTTTAATGGCGTTCTTCAGGATCTTGGTACAATGGATATAGTCGTTGATTAATCAACGCTTTTTCTTCCATAATAGACATGAGCTCTACCATAGTTAAAACTAATTCTTACTTTCTGAAGGAATGGACAAAAACAAACATAAATGAAAAAAAACATAACACAACGCATTTTTTTAATCATTTCACCCCAAGCATGGCGGAATTCCACTAGTACACAGGGGATTACAGGGAGTGAAAGAGAAGACTCAGAATAGGGAGGATTGAGGAAAGGACAAATGATGAACGATATTCATGAAGTCAGGAGATAGCTACTGACGATAGATTTAAATTTTTTTATTATTTTAGTTATCAGGGAAGCAAGTAAACGGAAGTGAATCGCACAGGTGGGAAGTGAGAGAAAATGCTGGAGTAGAAGTGGCAGTTGCAGGTAGCTATTTTAACGGGAAAATGGTGGGACCTAGATGCCAATCTAGTATCACGCTTGTTAATTTAGACGGGCCACCAGGGTAAAATCTAGTAAGAGCAGTTACCATGAAAATATTTGTAGAAAAGAAGCCACGGCACTTCGGATAGACCGTGACTGAAAACGAGATGCCAAGTCAGGATCGATTACATTACACATCCTTATCAGAACATGCAAAAATCACTTGTTAGCCAAAATAATGTGCACAGGAACATGACCAGAAGGAACTTATGTTGTGGCCATAATACTACCAGTAATCAAAAAGATGAGAAAAGTTGTTCTGATAAACGGGATAAGGAAAATATTGATTGGTATTTTATTGTTATTATTATTATTATTATTATTATTATTATTATACAACTTAATCAAAGACAGTTCGTCTACACAGAATTTTGACAGGAGCATGTAATAGTGTCAGAATGAATTTTAACATTGCCAGTTTAAAGGCAACAAACCCTCTGTATCTAATCTAAACCTCATCCAAATTTCAAAACCTTTATCTGCACAGGAAAGGAAACATAGACGGGAAAAATGTTGTAATCTGATGTGCAAATTCTAGACTGTATCGAAGTTGAGGGAGCACTTCCAGACCCTCAGGTTCCACTAACATTTGCGCTGGTCAAATTGGCAGTGTGTTCTTGGGCATTATCTAGAAGTGCACTCTTCGAGTGACCAATCGTGTAGTAGGTTTTCAAAGTATCATATACTCGCTAGGATGTGCGGCTTCGATTGATCAATCGGGTAGCGGGCTTCCAAAGCATCATATATTCATAAGGAGTGGGTGGGTTTGATTGACCAATCGTGGAGCGGGCTTCCAAAGCATCATATATTCACAAGGACTGCGTGGCTTTGATTGACCAATCGTATAGCGGGCTTCCAAAGCATCATATATTCGCTAGGAGTGCGTGGCTTCGATTGATCAATCGTGTAGCGGGCTTCCAAAGCATCATTTATTCGTTAGGAGTGCGTGGCTTTGATTGACCAATCGTGCAGCGGGCTTCCAAAGCATCATTTATTCGTTAGGAGTGCGTGGCTTTGATTGACCAATCGTGTAGCGGGCTTCCAAAGCATCATATATTCGCTAGGAGTGCGTGGCTTCGATTGATCAATCGTGTAGCGGGCTTCCAAAGCATCATATATTCGCTAGGAGTGCGTGGCTTCGATTGACCAGTCGTGTAGCGGGCTTCCAAAGCATCATTTATTCGTTAGGAGTGCGTGGCTTTGATTGACCAATCGTGTAGCGGGCTTTCAAAGCATCATTTATTCGTTAGGAGTGCGTGGCTTTGATTGACCAATCGTGTGGCGGGCTTCCAAAGCATCATTTATTGGTTAGGAGTCGGTGGCTTCGATTGACCAGTCGTGTAGCGGGCTTTCAAAGCATCATTTAATCTTTAGGAGTGCGTGGCTTTGATTGACCAATCGTGTAGCCGGCTTTCAAAGCATCATTTATTCGTTAGGAGTGCGTGGCTTTGATTGACCAATCGTATAGTGGGCTTCCAAAGCATCATATATTCGCTAGGAGTGCGTGGCTTCGATTGAGCAATCGTGTAGCAGGTTTTCAAAGTATCATATACTCGCTAGGATGCGCGGCTTCGATTGATCAATAGGGTAGCGGGCTTCCAAAGCATCATTCTTTGAAAACTGGTTCTGAATCCTGACCGGAACAAAACCATTCAATTCCCTTACAAAGATTACGGAAATAAATCTATTTTTCCCCAGTTACAATTCGGCGCCAAAACCTAGAATAGTGAGAATTTGTCAGCAGTTCTTTGCAAATGTTCATACGACGAGGAGCCTGGTCATTGGTCAGTTCATGATGTCTGTTCACAAGTCTGTGTTTATGGAAGTATCGACAGATGGTGTTTTTTGAAAGATCAAGTTCTGCCGACAATTTACGAGGGTTTGTTCTGCCATTTCCAGCAAGGCCTCATCCTCAGCTCCGAGGAGATGCATTCTCTGGTTCCCAGACTTCATGAGTTCAAGCGCCCTACGAGGCTGGCATCCCGCTCTCACCCCTTCACTGTCGAAACTCCTAAATGTAGTTGTCTCTTCTACTCTAATAGCTTCATGTCTAGCACCCCTCGCCTGTGGAACTCCTTTCCCTATTCCAGTTTCCCTGAGAGCTATAATCTTTAGCTATTCAAGTGTAATGTCAATCGACATCTCCGGTTGCCTTGATCTATCCACTACCCTTCTCCTCATACTCTATTCTATCACTCCTATCTGATCTTGCTCTATATTTTCTGTAACTCCTTGCTTCCTAGTGGCTTCCCGCCTTGCTTGGGGTGAAATGCTTAAAAATAAAAAAAAGACTTTTCTTATTATTTCATTTGCATTCTTCGACTAGTTTCGGCCAACATGGCCATCATCAGGAGAAAAAAATTCTACTTGCTGGTAGCAGTGAAGTACAGAAATGAATATATATATATATATATATATATATATATATATAAGTACTTTCAACTGTACATTCAGTCATCTTCAAGCATGGACATTATTTTGTTTTTGGTAAAAGTAATCTTTCGTAATTAAGAAAGACCTTATACAGCTTATAATTTAAAAAAAAAAAACAAGATTAATAACATAAATCGAGTGATTGGTAGGTTAATGTATCTAAAATTTTGTTAGCGAAGGGATTTCGACATTTTATATCATTAACTTTACTTTTTGTATGAATGATTTACCGTAATATAAATTGAACTGCATCACATTTTTTAAATATATATATATATATATATATATATATATATATATATATATATATATATATATATATATATATATATGCATGTATAATGAATAAGGAATCCTTAAAGATCCATAATTTGTGGTAATAAATTTATTTCTTAGGTTAAATTCCCAGTCGTTCAGACCAAAATTACATTGAGAAATGGATTTTTAATTTATCCAGACACAAGTAAAGCGAAACAAAGAAAACAAAGAAAAAGAAAGAAGATAGCAAGAGGAAAAAAAAAGATGAAGAAAGAAAACATGAGGTAGGAATAAACTTTAATATTAAAAGGGAGAAAAAAGGGAAGAAAAGGGAGAGAGAGACTTCAATATAAGGTTTGTTGGCGGAATAGAAAGGGAGATATATATAGGGAGAGGAGAGAGTGAGCCTAAAACAGACGGTCTAACCAATAATATGTTTTATTTCCGGCATATGACAAAAGGACAGGGGAGCGGAGGTTCTATTGAAAAGGTCCAATCATTTCAAGTAGCTAAATTTTCACAATCTATTATACTCGTCACAATTACAAATTGATAATAATACTAATAATAACATTCATAATAATATTATTAAGGGAAAATATAAAATGCATTCGAATATAAATCAAAATAATATTTGACATCAATATAATGAAATAACATACATTTAAAAATTTCAAGTAATTTAGATAAAAATTATTCTTTAAATACCATTTTTTTTTGAAAAATTTAAAATTATGCATCAATAACAATTCAAATAATTATGAGACAAGGGCTAATTTAAGTAATAAATATCAATTTAAGTAATTAAAATCTAAAATATGCCAAGATAAAAACATATCCATGCATATACATATCAAAATGCATATATACATATATATATATATATATATATATATATATATATATATATATATATATATATATATAAACATACATGCATATATCTACAAATATGTACATATATCAATACACACATCTTTACTGAACCTATATATATATATATATACATATATATGCAGATATATACATATGTGCACACACATATATATATATATATATATATACACACGCTCATATACATACAAACTCGCACAGATACACATATACATACGTCATATATATATATATATATATATATATTATATATATATGTATACCCATATACACACACATATATATATATATATATGTATACATACACCATATATATATATATATACACATACATTTATGTATATACACATGTACACACATTACCACGTATATATATATATATATATATATATATATATATATATATATTTATATATATGCACATACCTATATATATATATATATATATATATATATATATATACAGACACATTCTCGCACCCACATATCTTTATTAATTCATATACATGTACATGCATAAATACAGATATACACGTAAAACACATATGCACATTTACATACATGCATACATTTACACATATGCAAACAAAACATAAACACATCCACATACATATATACATTAATATATTTTTAAAGCATTTCACTCCAAGCAAGGCGGGAGTGCCACTAGCACGGCAGGGGTTAAGGAGGTTTCAGAACAAGAGTAAAGAGGCCTGTTTCAGGAGAGGATAAAGCGACGGAAGGGAAAGGGGTAGGGGAATAAGATCAAGGTATCAGAAGATGTCGATTGACATTACAGTTGAATATTTGAAGATTATACCCATCAGATAAGCAAGTAAGAGGAAGGGATTTCCGCAGACTGGGAGTGCAAGGGAAGAAGCTGTTTAAGTATTAGAGGCGGTTAAGTTTAACTATTTAACTATTTCAACAGTGAAATGGTGGGGCTGAGATGTAAAGCTAGTAGCTCGCTTAAATTCGTGCAGTCTGGTAAAGAAAGGAAATAGCTCGTCGTAACAGTTGCCATGAAAATACTTATAGAAGAGACAAGGCTATCCAAGGCATGTTTGTGAGAATGTGACTGCAGACGTGATGACAGATCAGGATCTATCACATTGCATATCCATCTCTGGATTTTGTCGAGCACCTCAAGACGTACAGCGGAGGAAACCAGACCATATATGACAGCAATATTCCATCCAAGGACGGATGGTTGATTTAGAGATTTGAAGGATAACCTCAGACGAAAAAAACTTTGTGGCACGACACAAAGAACCAACTTTATTTGCGGTAGATGAAGCTATTGGTCCAACGCGTTTGTTCCACCTCACGTCAGCGTAGAGCGGGAGACAAAGAGGGCACAACGAGGCGTTCTTGTTGAGTAGGGCATCAGCCATGCTGATGGGTGGCAGAGATGGTTCTCTGTGGTGGAATGAGAGCAGTTTCGTTTTGGAGGGCTTTAAAGTTTATAAGCAATGTCCTGTCCCAGTCAGCCATAGATTGGAGGTCCTTTTCGAGACCAGCGTCCATATTAGTTTTGTCAACGATATCAGATTTACTATTGAGGCAGAAGTAAATAGATGTGTTGTCCGCGTAGATTCCTACTTGGAAACTCATGACATCGAGAACGTTGTTAATGAAGATAAGGAACAGTGTAGTACCCAAGATAGAACCTTGGGGAAAACCAGCGTTCGTGATAAAAGAGCTTCAGGAGAACCCATTTAGGATGACCTTCTTTTCACATTTTGACAAGAATAATTGCATTAAGTCAAATAATCGTCCTGAACTCGTGTATCCATGAAGCTTATGAGAAGGCCGGCAAACCAAACCCCATCGAATGCTATAAAGATATCCAGAGCAACGAGCTTCTCCGTTATTGTGAAATGCTTGGTATACAAATTCATTATGGTCGTGAGTGCGTCAGTGGTAGATCTGGAAAAGCAGAAACCATATTCTTTGTCGGAGATCAGATCATGGGATTTAAGGGATTTAGCTACTTCGAAGGCTTTACCGAAGGGTGCTAAGAGACTGATGGGACAGTAGATAGATGGGTCAGAAGAGTCTCCAGAGTTCTTCAAGTCAGGTACAACAGATGTAGTCTTCCAAGTGGCTGGAAAGCAAGAGTCGGTGAGGCAGTAGTTGTAACATTTGGAGAGGACAACAGCACACTTTTTTTTCAGGACAATGGGCGGTATTCCGTCCCTACCTCATGGGAGTTTAATTTAGAGATGATGCCCAATACCATCGTTGGGATTATGTGAACTCATTCAGTAGAGACTCAGTTTTAAGGGGAAAATCAGGTGTGGGTACACCAAATGTGTCTAGCGTTGAATTAAACGAGCCCTATCAGCTGAAGAAGTCAAGACTGAATAAAGGAAGTATTGTGTGTTTGCTGTTGTTCAGGACGCTCTTACAGAGCCGCCAATAATCTTTAGAACTAAACTTGTGAGGCGCAAAGTGTAGCTTCGCTTCTTTGAGAACACACTTAGACTCATTACGGGCAGTGACAAAGAGACGTCTGTTGCAATCAGACGTGTCGCTACGGTACAGACGGATGTAGAGATTCCCGTGGGTAATAGCAACTGAGCAGGTATCTGAGAACCAAGGGGATGAACGCGATTTTTATATTTTCTTGTGCGGATAAAAGCTTCGATTCCAGCTTTTACCCAGGATGAAACACCCGACGCACATTTTTAGACGGGAAAATTAAAAACAACATTCCAGGGGACATCGCGAAGGAAATCGAGGAACGAGTCACAGTCTGCTCGTTGATAACATAAAAAATGTTCTATTGGTGGGAGGTCTTTTACTGGGGGAGGAGTAGAAGGAGATATTGACAAACACGACGGCATAATCAGAGTTGCCAAGACGGCAGAGCTGAGTAGCACTTCAAGACTCGAGGATAGAAGAAAAACAGAGATCAAGAAGGGAAGTCTTACCCTCTTGTTTACTGGAGAAACACGTGGGAAAGTCAACCACTTTTGGGAGAGAGTGGGTGATTGAAAAGTTAAGGGTGTGTTTTCCAGGAAATTCAGTTACAGAGTATTTAAGCCATTTAGTATGGTGGGCTTTAAAGTCCCCGAACATAAATATGTGTGAAGACAGATGTAGAGAGATAGCCTTGTCTGGAGATTTTAGAGAGAGTTTCTTTAGCCAGTAGTAGATGGTCCCGTGCGTAGACTCCCAGACCATGCATGTGGGGTATAGAATCCTTTCTAAGGAGAGGAAGGTAACCAGGAATCGTGAAGTCAGAGGACGTGATTGACGAATAAGTTTGCTCTCGCACAGAGCCAGTATATCAGGAAACTTCACAACAATGAACGTTTCCACACCGCAGAAGTTGCTCCGGGGGCCAGATATGTTGAAAAAGGAAATGTTAAAGGGTTTAGATTAACTTTTGAGCTGGTTTAGGTTTGCTTAGTTGATTTTTTATAGTCATATTGAATAATGCTGTTAATCAAAGTGAAAAGGCCAAATTAATAGTAGCTGACGGTCATCGTATGTGACATGGGCAGAAAGGAGCTGGCGCAGCCTGCAACATAGTGTGGACTTGGGCTTGCCCACTGAAGGTGCGTGCGGAGACAACCTTCCCTGCGCGACTTGGCGCTTCAAGCATCCCGATATTATCCAACTGTTTAACAATGCAGCCGTTGAAGACGCTATGCAAGAGTTAGGGCTCCTAACTAGCAGTCGGGAACAGCAACCAGGGTAATGTCAACCTGGTACCCTCACTATAAAGCGACCTTGTCATAGACTGTACATATCACAAGGGATTCACAAAAGTACTAGAACAGAGACAGAGAAAAGGAAAAAAAAAAAGATCCGGGAAAGGATGGGCTTCTATACCTGTTCAATAGAAAGGGTAGGAGTATTGACGGGACGTGGGTTGACCTATCCGACCTATTTACTTCAATTACATACAGACACACAAAAACACACACACACAGGGAGATAGAAAGAGAGAGAGAGAGAGAGAATTAAAATAAATAAATATATATAAATTTTCAACTTAGTTTAAGGGCCAACATGAAGTTCGGCAGTAGGAAAGAAATACAAACCTAATTCCTGACCGTTAAACACTTCCGGTGCTAGCATGAACATTCCAAAGACTTCATATTCAAAGAACACAAAATAAAATAAAATTTCAAAACGGGGGCGGGGGAGCGACTAAATTTACTTCAATTACAAAGAGCGTTTTTCAAAACTAAAAAAAGAAACAGTAACAGCAATCAAAAAATAAAGAAATTAAAATAAAGCAAGTAAACAAATGGCTTTACTTTTAACAAAATACATCATATACCCAACGAACTGGTAATCCAGCGGAGCTTTAGACGCACACCAAAACCTAGGTACACGTATATGTACTACATATACTAATTAAGATATATTTGCTCTGTATGACCACATCGAGCTCTATTATGTTGACACATGTATCAAATTCACGATTATTTATTTGCTTGCCCGCACATGGACACCAGCACGTGCGTATATCCTTGGTTATATCTAACCGTTGTTTGATTTACCTATCTTATATATATATATATATATATATATATATATATATATATATATATATCTTATAACTATACATATTTATATATCTTATAACTATATATATATATATATATATATATATATATATATATCTTATAACTATACATATATATATCTTATAACTATATATATATATATATCTTATAACTATATATATATATACATCTTATAACTATATATATATATATATATATATATCTTATAACTATACATATATATATATATATCTTATAACTATATATATATATATATATATCTTATAACCATATATATATATATATATATATATATATATCTTATAACTATATATATATATATATCTTATAACCATATATATATATATATATATATATATATATATCTTATAACTATATATATATATATATATATATATATATATATATTAGGTTTGTGCAAAAATAATGTCGTTTTTTCACATATGTTATTATGTGAAAAAGGAGATTATTTTTGCACTAACCTTATATATATATATATATATATATATATATATATATATATATATATATATATATATATCAGTGCAACAAACAAAAAGTATTCGCGACACAATCCAATATTGAATACAGCGACAAAAATGCGTATATATGTGCGCAACGACACATATATGTCCAGTCGGACACTGTTCACATATGTTTATGTTTCTGTGAGCTCCGGTGAGCGTGTGTGTGTGTGAGAGAGAGAGAGAGAGAGAGTGTGTGTGTGTACGTCAATGACTGTACGTGCGTGTATGTATATTTGCGTGAGTATGAGTGAAGTTCCGACGATAAATTTTTCCTCCCACTTCCACAAAAATACCGATATAAGCAACCATCTATAAATCCAAAATTTAAAAATTAATCAGTTTGCCTGACGATCGCAAATAGCGTGAAACCCAGGATCACAAACTCACGTCAATCCAACTATATATATATATATATATATATATACATATATATATATATATATACATATATATATATATATATATATATATATATATATATATAAGATTCTGCTATGAGTGTTGATACACTGTGTTTTTCTAGACAATTATTCCCACTTGAATGTGTCTTTCACATTTATTAGTTGAAATAAATGTTAGCGTACAATTAATACTACCACTAATATCTTACACGAACATCCAATGAGTTGGGAAAAATGCGGAGTATGCGGCTAGGAAACGGGAAAACCTGCATTCTCTTAATTTCTATGTGATGAATATGGCAGTAAGTGTTCTCTCAGTGCTGCCCTCATTAGGCACCGGAAGAGTCATATTAGTTGACCTTTGAAAAATAGCTATTAAATCTACTTATTATGCGGCATGTGACGGGAGACCTGGGGTGGCACCCTCATTATCACCCGTCACAAGAAAGCCAACGCGGAAACCTGAAAAAAAAATAAAAAAAATAAAAATAAAACAGGCCAGGAGCCTCACAGAACAAGTTAGTTTGCCGCGTCTGAATTTAGCGAAATCTGATGACTTCAAGAACCATTTTAGTTCTCGCGAGAACTAATACCATAGATAAAGCTTATCAGCGATGGTCTTACTCGTTCAACGGCAGCCACCATGACAATCGTATAAACTATTTTGCTTAGAAGTGAATATGGTTTTCAATGAATTCTGAAAAGTATTGTACCTATCCTTGAAATGGTGAAAAATGAATCAAAAACTGTCATATGAGAAATTGTGTTTCCTTAAAGCTTTTGTCACAAAGTCTCAATATGATAATATCCTGTTGTTGTATGAAAGAAAAACAACAAATATAATTTGGTCAAAAGTCCAAGAATGTTTTATCAAAAGATTATACCAGCATTGTATAATATCATGTCTTTTACCAAAGGGCATGTTTGTTTATTTTTGGTGTGGAGAGAATCATGACACATTGGGGAAGGGAAGTAAGGAAATCAAGGAAATGTGATGGACTGTAAGGACAAATCACACGTCAGGGAACAGAGAGGGAGAATTAAAAAGAAAGAAAGAAGAGAAACTGTTAAGAAAAAGCGATATGAATAGAGAGATTATAATTGAATGATGAGTGATAAAAAAAAGTTAATTTCTTTTCAAGAGTGATGCAAGAGAGAAATTAATTTAGCATGGGAGATATAGTTGAAATACGGACAAAGAATGTTAGACTAAAAGCAAGGCTGAGAAAGTAAACAGAAGTTGTAGCATAAAGAGAAAGGAAAGAGAAAGTAAAGGTCATCGAGGACGAATGAAAAGAAATAAAGAAAGGAAGAAAAAAGAAAGAAAAGGATTAGCAAGAAATGAAGAAACCAAGGTTAAGAGTAAAATAAAGAAAGAAGAAGAAAGAAAGAAAGTTCGAGGAATGAAAAACGAAAAAGAATGAAAATAAACAGAAATGAATATTACTGTTGAAAACTGAATGAAACCCTTTAAAAATAGGAAAGAAAAATGGAAATGAATGAAAAATGTGAGCTGAAAATAAAAAAAAAAGGTTTTTGAAAAAAAGATTGAAATCGAAGAGGAATGAAAAATAAAATAGAGGTGTGAATAAAAAAAGAAAACAAGAAGGAAATGCCCAAAAGAAATGGATGAGAGCTGTGAAAAATGAAACCTGAAAGAAACAAAAAGAAATGTTTATAAAAGAGATAAATAAAAAAAGTCTGCAATGAATAAAAGAAAGAAAAAAAGAAAAAAATGAAAAAAAAAAAAAACAGAATCCGTGAAAAATGAAAAATGAAAGACAAAAGTGCTTTAACAAAGAAGGAATGATGTCAAAGAGAAAAAAAAAATGGAACAAGAATGAATATTAAAGAAAAGAAGAAAAATAACGAAATATGTTTTTTTTTAACAGGATATTAGAAATAGGTAGAAAAAAAGGAAAGGAATAAATGAAAGAAGAAAAAAGAAAATAAAGAGAGATGAAGAAAATGTAAAGAACGAAAAAAAGGAAGAAAAGGGTAAATCATTAGATTCAGAAATCAAAATCAGGAAAGCAATGGAAAAAAAAGAATAAAATAAAGAAAACACAAAATGGACTTATACGAAAAAACTTTGGAAAAATAGAGATATGAATTCAGAAGAGTAAGAGTAAATAAATTATAAGAAAATAATAAAAAAGAACAGATGTAAAGAAAGGTAAAAGCAAGCAACGCAAAGAAATTTAGAAAGAAAACGCAAAGACAGAGAGAATTATAGAAATAACCGAATTAACAAATATATAAAAAAATTCACAACGAATCAAATTGAATGAAATTAAATATGAGACAGAAAACTAGAAAGATTTTCGAAGAAATTAAATGCGAGAAAAAGCACGACTTCACATAAAGCCTTCATCTTTGTTTAACTGAATGTCTCTATATTTTATTAAAAAAAATACAAATCAGAAAAAAAATATATGATCAAAATAAATTACACAAGCACGAATATTTCTATACATGCGCCCATACAAATAATATGTTAAAAATAAAACTTTCGATGTTGGGTAACATAAAAAAATACATTAATAAATGGCTGCCCTTTACAAAAGATGACGTGATGCAAATAAAATCCGGTTTGCAAATTAGTTTAGCACAAGTTTAACAGATGGCGTTGCAGCCGTGTCAATTGACAGCGCATGCGCTTTACGCATGAGTCAGTGCCTGCCAGAAAATGGCGCCCGACTGCTCAGAATTGTAAGAACGCGCTAGAAGCAATTGTTGAGTTACGGTAGAAAATAGGTTTCAGTTCTCTTTTCTTTTTTTTTTTCTTTTTATACAAGCTTCCTTGCATTGATGTATTCGCTGATCAAGTCTTAAATATTTCCCAATGTTAACTGCACCGGTCTATTAAAGAAAAAATAGAGGGGTCAATTCGCTTTTGAAAAAGTATTTTAGCTTCGTAAATTTATTTTATTCTCAGGACATTGAGGCATAGAACGTGTCAGAATAATACTCAGTTATGGCCGAATATGGCCTCGTTCTGGATATGACGATAAACTACATCCGGCATCAAAGCCTCTGGTTGTGAGATTGGAGGATTTGAGGACCGTTGAACAATCACTTAATTGCTGTTGTCCACCCTGCCTCAGGAGGTTTTGAGGACCGATAAACAATCACGTAATTGCTGTTGTCCGCCCTGCCTCAGGATGGTAGTAACTATTTGGGTCCCAGGAATGGGTAAATAGTTAACCCAAAATAAAAATAAATAGTACATTTGCATAATGAAATGATCAACAATATATTTTGTGGCAAAATGACATTGAATGCATTACTAAAAATATAAAAATGCAATCTATAATAAAATTATTATGCAAATTATGTGTAAACAATACATTTGATTATTTACGAACTATTAGATTGGTTAAAAAATAATGACGTAATAATGTCGTTTTTTGACGTTAAAAATACGTCAAAAACGACATTATTACGTCATTATCTTTGCACCAATCTAATATATCTAAAAAGCATAACATTATCCTGAAATTATAAAATCATGTACAAAATATCTGCATTCGAAAGAATAAGATTATATACAAATGATTTTGATTTCTGCATTGAATAAACCACAGAGGTGTTGATAAACCACAAAAATTATAACAACCAACCGAATATGACCGAGTGGGTAGCACGGTCGATTTATGAACATAAAACCCGGGTTCGAATCTCAACATAGTAGATTTGTCAGTAAAGGAACGATGTTATCAAATTGAGGAGGGTAACCTACCGCGTCTTACAGTTGGAAATTGCCCGAAAAAATACAATAGGTGACCCAATCCTTGTGAGTGAAATTGGGTAGACAGAACTGTGCGGAGGCCGTCGATGGTTCTGTTAGCACGAAGTCATATATCATAGTGACCGAAAGTTTGTGTCTAGTAACCTAGTTCAAACTGTTGATCACTCGCCTTTTATATATATATATATATATATATATATATATGTGCCGATTATGTTTTAAAATATTTTTTTCATATTGTCGGATCTGTTTCCGTTCGATTTGACATAATAAAAAAATATCCACGTGTTATTTCATATTTAAAATTTAATTTAATTTCTAATTTTAATCTTTCGATTATCTTCAGTCAATTTGTGTCACGTAATAGTCATTTAAATTAAAAACTGACATAACATTCACGTGACATGTTATCCATTAAAAAAATTCAAATATATGGTCTGCATTCAAATGGAAAAAATACTAAAATAAATAGCTATAATAGAAACGGTTGTGAGAATTCGAAATCCTGGGACGAATTAAAATTGCTGACCACAAACTTAACATAATGACAGATATGAGACATATGACGTGAATCTTAACAAAATACAGACAGAAATGAAACATATGACGTGAATCTTAAAAACATGCAGACATAAATGAACATATGACGTGAATATTAAAATCATACAGATAGAAATAAAATATATGACGCGAATCTTAACAAAATACAGAGAGAAATGAAACATATGACGTGAATCTTAACAATATATTAACATACATGAAGCATATGGCGCGAATCTTAACAAAATACAGACAGAAATGAAACTTATGACTTGAATCTTAACAAGATACTGACATTCATGAAGCATATGGCGTGAATTTTATCAACATAGAGACATAAATGAAACATATGAAGTGTGTATTGGATTCGGGCTGCAACGAAGCAGACTATTTGTGTGAATCAACTTGTTTTAAAACAAATACTGTGTTTTTGGGGTCTTTAAAACTCTGTGTTAAACATTAGTATTTTTACACTTTTATATAGCAGTGAATACTGGATAATATCCTCACAGTTGAAGACAAGACTTGAAAGAGTAGAAATGTAGTTCTATAGAAGGATGCTGAAAATACTATCGAGCGAACATGTGAAAACAACAAAGTTTTAGAGAAAAACAGAAACAAAAAGAACATTTATATTTCATCAGTTGTAATTTCTGGTGCACATAATAAGATTTCATATTCACAGGAATAACTGAAACCAAGTGCGACAGAGGAGATCAATGGATAACCTACTGAGCGAGTCTGAGTAAATGGATTTCAGAACAGTGTTTGGGAGAGATAACAAAAATACAAAAAATATTAAGAGCTCCAAAGAACAGGAAACTCTCCAGAACCATATTGAACAATGGCCTGAAAGGACACGGCATATAGTAGAAATATATCACGGACAATGAGCACTGAGCAAAATGAAGGGAATCCTACAGAATGTAGTTATGGCCTCGGCGATAGGATGTTCAAGTCGCTTGGACCAACCGGAATTTGTCGAGACTTGGATCCGTTGTTTTGCAGCCCAGACGAGAGTTAAATTTTTTAAAGATAGCAAGGTAGGAAGAGGAGAAATTGAAATAACCAACTTCTTTTAATTTCGGCAGGTTGTGAAGCTGTAATGAAAATATCTGTTATTGCATACCCCAAAGAATAGAAGCAAGTTGCCTACTGATTACGTGTCGGAAAACAACACTATACAGCAGCAGTAAGTGACAGCGAGATGAAAGGACTAATTGTAAGAAGAAAGAAGTTATGATTGTTAATAAGAGGCACAGATATTTTGGGTGGAGTCTGGTAAGTTTGTGTGAGTGTGTTTAAATGAGTTCTAATTGACCTGTTGTCGGAAGGTTTTAAGTATAAGCGTACATTTGTTTCCATTTTTGTAACACACAAGGAGAAATACAAACATAATAAACTCATCCACATGTAAAAAAGATTAAAAATAATGGAAGCTTTAATTAAAAAAAAAATGCGAACACACTATAATATTAATTACGTGTACGGCCACAATGTGCTAACTGTGTTCGAAAAATAAAACATCCCTATAACTAGAAACATACACACAACCTATAAAACCAGTCAAAAAGCAAAAAAATTAAATCGTCCTTGATAATAGCTAATAGTATTAACTGAGAGTGCTCAGAATTAAGGAACATTTTCTACACAGTCTTGTCTAGAAAAGAAAGCATTTATTCGAACACAAGAAACAAATTAAATAAAAAGCTTAATCGCAGTCTGCTGTTCTTATATATATATATATATATATATATATATATATATATATATATATATATATATATATATATATCGCCCTTCGTCAGAATTAAGCGCTCTGGCTGCTGGTTTAGCTTTTATATACATCACGTATATAATACGTTAAAATATGTTCTTTCTCTACCGTGCGCCGATAGTTTTGGTGTAGAGTCACTGACTGATACCAAATTAGTTGAGTTTCGATGCAGTTTAAAGTTATCGGATGTCTAGATACACTGATTAGCTATGATACAGCGAAAGCGTATGTATGTGTCCGTGGACACACACACACACATATATATATATATATATATATATATATATATATATGTGTGTGTGTGTGCGTGTGTGTACGTTACGCCAGGATATATATATATATATATATATATATATATATATATATATATATATATATATATATATATATATATATTATTATTATTATTATTATTATTATTAATAGAAATCTTATAAGTATAAGAAACTATACTCGCTCGGAAAATCTTCAGTATATTGATGTGCAAATAAACAAGCCAATACCAAAGGAAAAAAAAATGGTATAAAAAAGAAAGAACCAAGAACATGTACGTTAACCGAAACTAATCGTCCAGCATGCAAGTCCAAGGCCCAGAGAAAAAAATACCCCGATGCGAGTACCCAAAACAACTAAATAAAGTGCTCAGTACAATGAGTAGAGCAGACTTAGTTAAACCTAGAGAGCCAGACCGGCTGGCTTCCCTGATGATCTGCTTAGGTGACACCTAGGTAGGTGTGTCTGGCTCGCTAGGTTTAACTATATATATATATATATATATATATATATATATATATATATATATATATATATATATATATATATATATATATATATATATATGAGTTTGTATGCGTGTGTACATTACGCCAGGTTGTATGTGAGAACATATTTTTAGCTAGACACGTATGAAGAAAAAAATTAAAATAATGTTTTATTTACATTTCAGAAATATTGAAAGCTTTACTATAAGGGTTTCCAATCCGTCACTGAAAATGGACCACTGGCTCAACCTGGTGACCAGACCGTCTCGGAGATAACCAGTCTCCTCAAATCGATCACTGGATATGAAGCAACGAAAGCTGGATCAGCGAACAAAACAACAGATTTAAGCATGCTGATGCCTAAAACATTCACGACGACAAGGCAGTCTCATCACAGATGAAGAAGAGACTTAAGGCAACAGATATGTGATTCTACAGAAGGGTGTAGAGAATAAAATGGACAGAAAAGGTGGGTAACGACAAAGAAAATCGATTGGATATTTGATTCGTTTTCTACGGCTTATAAACCGATTATATTTTCTTTTATATTTTGAAATAGTTTTAGATTATAAGATATTTTTGGAGAAAAATATGATTTAGTGTTATAAGTCCGATTAATGAGTCCATAGCTAGGGGAAGAAGAGTTGGGCTCATACCTTTCCCAAATATTGCACATAAATGAATTTATCTTACTTAACTGGAATTTGAACTCGACTCTCCGATAAACAATTCCGAGCCATTGTTAATTACACTACGGCACATCCACCCTTACAACAACTGGTATACCCAATTTGGTCACCCATAAGTACTGACCAGGTTCCACGTTGCTTATCTTCAGTGATAGTACGGTTTCAACTTGATGTGACCGTGCGCCAGAAAAAGAAAGGGAAACAAAATGAACGCTGATATTAGGTTAGTGCAAAAATAATGACGTAATAATGTCGTTTTTTGACGTATTTTTGACGTCAAAAAACGACATTATTACGTCATTATTTTTGCACCAACCTAATACTTAACATCAAAAAGAGAAAGTTGATATTTCTACGGTACATAATCGATTAGGTCGGTGCAAAAATAAAGTCGTTTTCTCACATAGTAACATATGTGAGAAAACGACGTGATTTTTGCACCAACCTAATAGAAAGAAGTGTTGAAAAATTGACACTAACATGATTGAAGCCAAGAGTGAGAGAGAATAGTAACGAGCAAATTGACTAACGAACAGTGGCTCAGCGCACAAAATTGGGAGGGGTGGCAGTAAAGGGATGAAGAGAAACAGCGAAAAGATAAAATTTACTAAGTTTGACAAAGGACGGGAAATGGTGGAGAGTCATGTTTACACAAATCCTAAATGGACACAGCACCGTCTATCAGGAACAGCAACATGGGCTACGTCATTTTGCCTTTGTTCTTCAAGGTCAGGTCCAACGTATACCAACCGTGTGCATGATAGAATCATGGTTGGGTTAGAGTCCAACGGAATATAAAACAATTTGGAAAGTCTCTATTTCTGACTTGTTTCACCGATGATCCAAAGTCACCCCCCCCCAAATTATTTTATTAAACAGGAGCAAGATTTACAATGGCGTGTGTCAATCTGCTTTTTACGTCGAAGGACTTAACGGCTGATTTTTACTTTACATATTTTAATGGTGACGTTGCAGATGTCTTTTTAAAATTCAACACAGCCTTGTAAGCACAATTTTGTAGACGGAGTATTTCAGAAGAAGTCGATATTTGTACGAGGATGAACTCATCTTGGCGAATGATTTGAGCGTAATGGCCTTGTTCAAATAGTTGATCAAGCCAGACTGTGAAACTATAAACCGATGAGTTAATGCAGCAGACATCATTGTTTGACTCAGTGTTGAGCAAACACACACAGACACCCCCCACATATATATATATATATATATATATATATATATATATATATATATATATATATATATATATTGATGCGTGTTTCATTAAATAATATAGACAAGTTTTGTCTGTTTATTTTAAGTGAGTTCTTTTCATATTTTAAAAAAAATAACATGCCTGGCCGCGTACACAATTCCGGAAAACCCTCGTTGAAAACACAACTATACTTCTTCAAACTATATGCATAAAACAGTTGAAGTCTAACCTGAACAAAATGAACTACGAAATCTCCTCAAATATTCTTAAATGCCTATAATTGATAACAGAAGCCATTGGTTTATACCAAGGGATTCCCATACATAACACTTCTCGTTTTCACTCTAACATGGTCATGTGTGACGTCACGAGCTGCGACGCGATTTTCGCTGCCGCCTCTCGTATACACGAGTTTGTCGTTGCTTTGAAATTTTTCACTCACAAAAACTGCTAATCATTATTGTTTCGTCCGTGTATTGTTTGATATATTGAAATGTAATTGTCATCTTTGATAATGGTTTATGTAAGCCGAAAGTTTAGATAGGATTAAAATATGTATCAGTATAGTGATTTACATTCGTCTTTCAATGATAATGTTATTAAGCTTATCAGACTATATGAAAGAAACTTACTTAAAATAGACAAAACTTGTCTATATTATTTAATGAAACATGCATCAATGAAAAATTTGCTGCCTAACTATACAATATATATATATATATATATATATATATATATATATATATATATATATATATATATATATATCTGTATAAGCACTTTATGATAGTGGAGAAGTCTATTAACGTATGAAAATTAGATATTTATTTCTAAAGAATAGATTATATACATTAGAAGAAAACTATTGATAAAAAACAATTTTATTTATTATTAGTATATATATATATATATATATATATATATATATATATATATATATATATATATATATATACTAATAATAAATATAGTTTTAGGTATGCTATATTAATGGGATAAAGGGATCAATATAATAGAGCGTGTGTAAATATAAAAGTGAACATTGAAGTCAACACTCAGAGGCGTCAGACTGTTTCATGTCAGACGCAATCATGTCGCCTCTGAGTGTTGATTTCAATGTCCACTTATATATATATATATATATATATATATATATATATATATATAGAGAGAGAGAGAGAGAGAGAGAGAGGGGGGGGAGAAAGAGAAAAAAAGAAAGAGATAGATTTTTTTTCTTAGATTCCGTAACCGATTCTGTAAGACTATGTACGGCTAATAAAGCTTGCTTCAATGGGTTGAACATGTGAGAAAAGACGAAACTGAATTTCTGTTTCTGATTTAAGTACAAGTTTTCATTTAAAAAAATCATTTCTTAGATTGAGACAAAAAGTAACAAGAATAAGACGAAAATTAGAATAATAGTAAATTATTCACTTTTATGAGGGTAATTTACTTCTCACAAACCAATCGTCCTAATCTAGCTGGCTATTATTAAAATAGTTATAAAAATAAATTTCTGCCTCGTTCTTGAGAAGTGATCAGGTCCTGATCGTAATACAGTTCCGTCCCCATTTATCCGTCTCTGTTATTGATGACGTAATTATTTTGCCGAGCCTGCGGAGTGAAACGTCGAAGACGGAGTGGCGAGGAAAGTTTGAGATGTTTGGCGCATCGTACCAGGCAATTAATCAAATGTAAAAGCGTATTATTATTTTTTAATTTATTTTCTTTTTATTACTGTCGCCACTTACAAATGATAACGGCGAACAGGAATGAAAAATGTGTACGATCTTATGCAGTGAAAAAATTTGGCTAAAATGATAATACTAAAAATCTATGCAATGGAAACTGATTGGTAAAAATGATGAGATTAAATAAAAATTCGGAAAAAGATTAAGCGTCCAGGTTTCAAATCAGACTGACAGTTTTTTTTTTTTAAATCTTTTTAGTTGCTGTAAAGTCTGGGTATAGACCAACCACCAGCCTAAAATGTGTTTTACAAAATAAAACATAACTTTGTATAAGATTGAGTAATAGATAATTTTCATATTCGAATTTATTCTTCAAATAATAAAGTACAATTACATTTTATTTAAGAGAATATTCACCATTATTTGAAGTAACGTGTTGCTATTAACCAGACAGTTCTTTTATATATTAGGAGTAAAATTTCGCAAGTTATGATGGGTAAAAATTATCGGCAAACAATTGAATTAATTCTCATTATAGAAATTTTTCTTCATCAAAATATTTTAAAACGATCAAAAGTCAGTTAATAATCGATTAGAGCAATATGGCTAGTGTTGTAAAACAGAGAATGTAACTTCCAAAAGTTTATCCTTCGTTAATCATCACGTACGCGACCCTGCTTTATCATGGTGGAGAATAACATTCTTTTCATGTCGTATATAGTCTTGCATTTTCATGGAGAGAGTAACATTTTTTCATGTCGTATGCTGTCTTGTATTCATTAGAGGAGAATAACATTTTGTGTCATGTCGTATGTAGCCTTGTGTTTTCATGGAGGATAATAACATTTTTTTCATGTCGTATGCGGTCTTGTATTCATTAGAGGAGAATAACTTTTTGTGTCATGTGGTATGCAGCCTTGTGTTTTCATGGAGGATTGTGACGTCGTCCCCTGGTCGTAGCGCCAACCGTGTCGTTGTATCCCAGTCTACCACGGCACCAACGGTGCCGTCCTACTTTGATTCCCAGTCTGCCTACCCACGTTGTGAATTGATCTAGGCAGAGGAAATCAATCAGTCATCGGGGCCGTACTGCAAACCGAGTCCAACGGGGGTGATACCACAAAAATACGCATAAAAGGCAACAAAATGAAAACTCAAAAGTTCGAAGTATCAATGAAAAAGGTAACAAACTTTATGTCTAGTTGTTCGATACATAGGACTGCATCTATCTCCCGACCCGTTCTATGGATTGTGGCACGTCGTTTTCCGCTAGGCAAGTTTTAACACTTCAAGTCGTCTGCTCTTTAAGAAATTGGTGTTTCGGTGGGTCTTTGGACGAAAGTCAAAAGAAAAACTTATTTCGGTGATCTGGATCTAAGTCGCTCTTCAAAATAATTGTTCTTGGTTTGAAGAGATGGGTACGGAAAATGTGCGGGAATCTTGGTCAGCTATTTGCGAGGCTTGCCTTAACCGAAGACTGCTGGAACTCGACTCTCTGAATTGCTCGTTGTGGCTTCGTTTATATGGGCGCCGACCAAAACCAGGGTGGGTTTGTCGGCGCTGGGGTGTTCCTCGATAATTCTAAATACATATCCACCTCTCTGGTTAGGAATTTCCACCTTTTTCCATTTTTAGGAACCTTTCCTCACTCCCACCTTCTCATCATACTTCAGAGGGGCGTGAACTGCCCTCCCCACATCTTCGTGGCAACCTCTCTTACTCATCCTCCAGATGGGCGGCAACAGCCCCCCTCGTGCATCACGTGATCACCACTCGACCAATGATGTCCCAGTCGGGCGTAGACGAATCTTCGGCTTGTTTCAGAAAAAAAAAATATCTTGCTTAAAAAAAAAATTATCTCTCTTTTCTTTCCTTTTTCTTCCCCTTAATGGTTTATCATTTCTCCAGCCGCGAACGGGACAATATGACAATGGCGGTCATAACTCTTGTTCTACACGTGGTTTACTTCAAGTATTTTATCGCTAATTATCAGAATGTGTGGTCCTCCCGACATGGTCTCAAAAAGGAACATCTCCAAAGCCCCAGTCGGTCTGTCGCCTCGAAGAAAGAAAAAAAAAAACACATTTATTTTCTTTCGGCACAATTCCTGATAACAAAATTTTATTATCGCAGGCCAAGGATGCTCGTGGGTGTTTTTTTTAATTTTTCATATCTGTCCGAGTCTTTTTAGTTGCTGTTTTTCGTCACTTAACGAAACAACATTTTCATTTGAATTTTTCTTTCTCTCTCTGGCCAGTCGGTCTGTAGCCGATAATAAGATGTCTTCCGTACCAATAGTTTGTTTTCATATCTTTAGATAACACGGCCGATGCCAAAACATATCTGATTCCTACCTTCCCTCCTTTTCTTTTTACTCAGAATTTCCCTGTCATTGTAATGACACTCTTTCGCCATTTGTTACTTATCAAAATATCCTTTTATCCATTGTCTCTTAGCTGTGTGTGTGTTCTTGCTTAACACTCACGAATCGGTTCTTAGCCTCTCCTTTTCTTCCTCTCTTTCCTTTTCTCTTTCTGCCTCGTTAAATGGTGTCACAGGATAAAAACATTTTTTCATGTCGTATGCGGTCTTGTATTCATTAGAAGAAAATAACATTTTGTGTCATGTCGTATGCAGCCTTGTGTTTTCATGGAGGATAATAACATTTTTTTCATGTCGTATGCGGTCTTGTATTTATTAGAAGAGAATAACATTTTGTGTCATGTCGTATGCTGCCTTGTGTTTTCATGGAGGATAATAACATTTTTTTCATGTCGTATGCGGTCTTGTATTCATTAGAGGAGAATAACTTTTTGTGTCATGTCGTATGCTTCCTTGTGTTTTCATGGAGGATAATAACATTTTTTCATGTCGTTTGCGGTCTTGTATTCATTAGAAGAGAATAACTTTTTGTGTCATGTCGTATGCTTCCTTGTGTTTTCATGGAGGATAATAACATTTTTTTCTGTCGTATGCGGTCTTTTATTCGTTAAAGGGGAATAACTTTTTGTGACATGTCGTATGCAGCCTTGTGTTTTCATGGAGGATAATAACATTTTTTCATGTCGTATGCGGTCTTGTATTCATTAGAGGAGAATAACATTTTGTGTCATGTCGTATGCAGCCTTGTGTTTTCATGGAGGTTAATAACATTTTTTTTCATGTCGTAAGCGGTCGTGAGTTTTCATGGAGGAGGATATACAAAACAATCGACCTTATATGGTAATAAAACACCTCAGAAATCATAAGTGCTTTCTGACAGACAGGATTATTCACTTTGCTAAGAAACATCTCAGCAAATGCATTTGGCAAACTCTGAAAATATAACGATATGGAAACAGAAATTGTAAGAATCTAGTAGTTAAACCCTACCGCAATTTCAATAATAATATGAGCACTAGGAATCAATAATCAGTATAATTATGCAAACATGAAATAAATCCGTAGAAATACATTGCGATCTAAAGGGCTGCGTTTATGAACTCCGCTAATAAACAGAAAACACTCTTTAAATGTAATATGCATGATACTTACGCCTACCTCAAGTATAGTTTTAGTAAATGAGTGTATCAAATAGTAAAACTGGAAATACTACTACTACTACTACTACTACTACTACTACTAATAATAATAATAATAATGGCATTAGAAATACACTATGGAGATTTAAAATGTAAATGACGTGTATTAGCGATAAAATATTGTATACTTCAAGAGAGAAACGTAGTTACTCTTAGTAATCATAAAACTATACAATAATAAAACTAATAATAATAATAATAATAATAATAATAATAATAATAAGAAGAAGAAGAAGAAGAAGAAGAAGAAGAAGAAGAAGAAGAACAACAACAACAACAACAACAACAAGAAATATATCTACTAGAAAAATAGTTACAAATATTGAAAATGATGATATAGAAGCTACACTATTTACATCATTCGGACTATTGTCGTCATCTTTGGTGCCATATTTATCACACCGTTTCGGCCGCTGTACGCTCCGGCCTTATTCAGGTGGTTGGAATATCGAACTGAACCCTTTATTTCGCTTACTGGTGTAGACTGTTCTAGTTTCATGTGTCATGTTTAATGAATGTCAGTTATCAGTTATCCCCTGTTAATTCCCCTCTCCAAGTTCTCCATCGCCTTAAGCAAGTATTGAACTCACGCTCTTTGGGTCCTGTCACTGGATCTAACAAACACCTTTATCCACTGTGCCATGTGTCCTTAAGTTCAATACCTGATTGAGTGTTCTGAACTTCTATGCATTTTCAATCATTTTACTTGATAGAGACGCCTAACAATTTCTTCACATATGTAGATTAGACTTAAGGCAATAGAGATTTGGTTTTAGTGATTAATGTTCAGAATATTATGGATGGCCAGTGTGAGCAATATTTTAGAGACAACAGAAACAAAAATTACATTAACACTTAAGTTCACAAAGAGACAATTGAAATATCTGGGAAAAGTAATGAGGAAAGGGTGCTTGGAGAATCTGACACTCGCAAAACATATTGATGTCAATAGGAACAGCGGAAAATAGCGAGTAACCTAACTATCAAGCTGGCAATATTTATTTTCCTTATCCGCGATTATTATTATTATTATTATTATTATTATTATTATTATTAAACAAAGAATGATAACTGTTATTTTCGTGAAGGGGATGGTAATTTCAAAGCTGGCATTAATATTTATACGATATTTCTAGGAATATTTACATTTATAGGTTAATTGCTTTTACGTTAGCATATTAAAAAATCCAGATTAACATAGCCACGATGTCAGTGCAGCAACTGTGAGTTTTGAAAGCAATTATTACATTGTAAATCAGAAAAATGGAATCTAAAACGGGAAACTTCGTATATTTTCGCACATATTCATAATCGTTTTTCTATAGGCGTTCTCGATTAACCAAAAATATGAACCTCTGGAGTCTCTCTCTCTCTCTCTCTGTCTGTGTGTGTGTACAGAGATGGAGGAAGTAGAAGAGAATTCCATGAAGGAATTGAAATAAAAATTATATTCACTTATCTCGCGAGACCCGTTTTTCCAGGAAGATAACTCCACTCTTTAAGAGCAAGATAAATCTATTGAATATATTAACATATATATGGAGAAAAAGAGGGACAGGAACATATACTTATGTCACCATCTATCTCTCTCTCTCTTCCTATTTTCTCTTTCTGAATATATCACTGACTCTATGTACCTCCATATTATTCAGTCTCGTTCCCTCCCCCCCTCTCTCTCTCTCTCTGTTCAGTGCAATAAAACAGAGCAGAATTTTTGTTGAGATATATATATATATATATATATATACACACACACAAACACAAACATATATATATATATATATATATATATGTATATATATATATATATATATATATATATATATATATATATATATATATATAACATTATGAAATGGAGAAAGTCCGACAATTATTTTAAGACATTTTATCTTTATACATTCTTTTTATAGATACAATTATGTAAGTAAATTCATTTACTTAAATATCTGCGCATTTACTTAAATATTTGTATCTATAAAAAGAATATATATATATATATATATATATGTATGTATGTATGTATGTATGTATGTATATGTATATGTATATATATTGTCCGCCATCAAATGTTTACACATTTCAGGAAAGGAAAAACTTGTCTTTCATATCTTTGTCAACTTGCGATAAAACCGTTTATTATGGGGGACCCTGACGTGTATTGTGTAACACAGAAAACCGACTATATTGACGTCTTTTAGGCAATAAATTGAAAATGCATGTGCATCAATCACATTGTACACATTGACCCACTTTTCCCAGACAGTAGTCTGTCGCACTGGAAGGTAAAGGCCACTATTTTCAGCATCTTATGTAAGGTAAATTTTATTTTCCTGAAATGTGCTTGGATTTGGAGGCGGATTATATATATATATATATATATATATATATATATATATATATATATATATATATATATGTGTGTGTGTGTGTGTGTGTGTAGAGAAAGAGAGAAAGAACGATTAAGAAAGAGAGACTGAGGATGATGTCTATATGCGATGAACAATGTTGCTATTATTAATAAGAGAAGTTTCACTTGAATACGTGATACATCGAGCAGCAAATTCTCTGATCAGAAGATTCGGAGGTGTGTGGAAGCACCTCTTAATTGTTGTTGTTCCCAGGTTCACCCTGATCTGGGGTACTAGCACCTATTAGCGTACCATCTATGGGTAAACACGCAAACTGGGGTCAAACACTTTGAAAGTGTAGATATACATTTTTATAGTGCTGGTGCTACTAATACATTTTACATAGTAAAAAAAAAATAACCAGCATTACGTTTTTTGTTAGGAAAATAATTAGCAATACATTTTTTGCAACAGAAATCACTAATGCTCCCAATAAAATTTAATTTCGGCGTTAAATGACCCATAAGAAATTGATATGCCGTGAAACCGACAAATCAATCGAAATATTTGGAAATTCATATCTTTGAAGAGTCGAGCCAATAACAGCTTCCAATCTTGGATTGTTAGCGTAAAAATGTATTCAATGAAAACACTTTATTTCTCTCTTCATACAACGGATGCATATGGAAGCGGTTTCAATTGTCCTTTTCATCTTTATGACAAAAGATAAGAACTAATAAATCGAAAAAAATGTATTCATCATTCAGATTTTCTTGTAAGATTTTTTCCAGTAATATATTGTCCTTCCTTTAGCGATGATTCAACAAAACTAGCGGTTGCTTTGCGATTAAAATCTGAGCCATCATTTGTAAACACTGTCAATATAGACTGAAGGGATGGCAAAAATTCCTTTGCATACGGACATTGGGTTCCTTTTAACGTGCATTCCAGCCCTGCACTTTCTATGTTGGCCATGCTGAACAGTAAAAGATGCCAATGCAATAATAGAGAATTGCGTAAAATAACAACTGCGTCGAGTTCCCTGTCATCAGTCGTTATTCAAAAGCACTCGCTGTTCTTCAGACATCAACCACCCTTTCCAAGCCCTCGTCACAAATTTCTCTTTCTCTCCCCTACTTTTTCATTCATGACTGCGAGCCTTTCAGAAAATGTGCTGTCGATTTCCTAAAAAAATGAATGTTGATGCTGAAGATAAAGAAACTGAAGAAGAACGTCCATCAAATAAAATAAACGACGGAGACGACAATTGTTGGACAGGAAAGATCGTTTTTTTGTTGTTAGTTTTGTGGGGAGGCGGTTAAACTCTTTTTGGTAATTTATTCTTTTGCCTCAATTTTTTTAATACTATTTATTTATTTTGATTTCATTGACAAAGGTTTTAATTTACTTTATTAGTTTGGATTATGTACTTCTTGGTTCATATATATTTTGTTTATTTCTTAAATAATTTGCAAATAAAATAACAAATAAACAGAATAAGGCGAAAAAGGAAGGCGGCAAAGAATTGTGAAAGATGAAAATAGTGAAAAAAGGAAAGGCAAAAGAAGGAGCATATGAAAAATGCAACGAACACAAGGGAAAATGAAAAAAAAAATGTATGAAAAAGAAAATATAAAAGTTGCTAAAGACGAGGAAGAAAAAGATAGAAAATGGTAAAAAAGATACAAACGATAACTGAAACGACAAGGAAAAACGAAAAAAGAAAGAAAAATATAAAGAACGCGAAAGAAATAAAAAAAAAAGTTAAAGAAGGAGTAAAAACGAGAATGGAAAAGAAAATCAAAAACAAAATAAAATGAAAATATAAGTCAGAAACAAAATGAAATACAAAACCAAGAAAGAAGAAACGGAACAAAACACAAGAAAGACATGGAAAATAAAAAAAAAATTAAAAGAGAAAATAAAATGCAAGAAAAAAGGGAAAAATAAAAACAAAGAAAGAAAAAGGAGAAAAAAAACGAGAAAGACAATGAATTAGAAAGTAAAATAACTGTTAAAACTTAGAAAGGAAGAAAAAATGAAAAACAAAGAGAATAAAAAATGAAATTAAAAAAAGGACTAAAAAAAGTGATAATGAATGGAAGCACAGAAAAAAAAGCAAGAAAATGAATAAAAAATTCTAGAGAGAATGAAAATAAAAGCGTAAATAAGCAGAAAAAAATAAACTAAAAAAGACTAAAAGAAAAAAAAACGAAAGAGACAAGGGAAATTTAAAATAAAATAAAATTTAAAAATGAAGAAAGAAAGGAAAAAAACAAAACAAAAAAAGAAATAGAAAGATGAAAGGCAAGTAAAAAAAATCATAGGAACAATATTAAAAACAAGAAAGACAAGGAAAAATGAGAGAAAAGAAAGACAGGAAAGACAAATATACAAATCGAAGAAAATATTAAAAGCGAAAGTGACAACATAAAATGAAAGGAGAAATGCAACATTAAAACGCCAAAAATAGAAGGAAAATGAAGAATAATGGAAAACGAAGACAAAAAAACTCCAGAAAGCGTGGAAGAAAGAAATATAAACAAATAAAAAAAAAAAAGGAAAAATTTTAAAACTGAACAAAAGAAACATTCTCTGTAGTACAAAATAAATAAAAAAAAAACTAAGAAACAAACAAAAGAAAGATTATAAAGAAAGCAAAAGAAAGAAAAAGAAAAAAAATAGCAGGAGAGAGGCGTAAATGACCCTAAAAAAAAGTCGGAAAGAAAGAAAAAAAAAAGAAAGAAAGATACATGAAACGTGAAAAGAAAATTAAATTAACCTCCTGTTATAATTCTCGATATTCTTTACAAAATACAATGAAGAATCTTTAATATAATCGATCCTGATCAAGCATCTCGACTCCAGTCACTTCCTCACCGATGTGACATGGCTTCTTTCTGGCAATTCTACACATATTTACATGACAACTTATCTGCTGAGCTTCCTTCCTGGTGTCCTGACTACATGAATATAAGCGTGGTAATAAATTTGGCAAGTAGGTTTCATCGTTTTACTTTTGAAGTAGCTAGATGCAACCGCCATTTCTTCTCTAACAATTTAATTACTCACACTTCCCGCCTGTGACACTGTCTTCCTGTTTATTGTTTCCCTCATAATATTCAAAAAAAATTAAATGCAACATCAATCGCTATCTTTCGTCGTCTTGAACACACGTTCCACAATCCTCTCGACTAAAGTTTTCTTATTCTCTTTCACTACCTGTAATTCCTTTGCGTTACAGTTGTATTAGGGTGAATCGAATGAATAAAATGTTGGAAAATGAACTACAATAAAATAAAGAAATAAAGAAAGAAAGAAAGTGTCGTCTTGGGAAAGACGGTAAACTGAATCCACGTCCTGGGTAAGACGATATAATACATCCAACATCAGGAGGCTTTGAGAAGCATGGAACCGCCTTTCAATTCCTGGTGTTTTCAGAACCACCCTGACCCAGGATGGTAGCACCTGCCAGTGTCCCAGCTATGGACAAATAGTTAAACCCACAAAAGGGGTCAAAACACTATGAAAGTATAAAAATAGGTTTTAATACCAGCAATACGTTTTGGGGAAAGATAAAATATTATCAGTAATACATTTTTAGAAAAAAATGTTACCAGCAATAAAAATCTTGTCAGCATTAAATATCATTTACAAAGAAAAAAATCTTACAAGATATAAATACGTTTTAAGAAAACAGGATTTAGTGTCTGAATAAACTGATAAAGGATGATGGTTAGAAGCAGCTGAATTACCAAAGGGACGACAAACGAGTAAAAAAAATATCAACAATATCCATCAGCCAAAAATTACAGAGAAAAAAAAACAAGAACAAAGAACGAATTAAAAAAATTATGATTAAAAGATGTTGATACAATTGTACAGAGGTGATCTGAAATGCGAAAAAACATTACAATGGTCGCAAAAACAGAAAAAAATTCATATAAATTAATCATATAAATGTATAAATCATGAATTATTACTAAATTATAATTGCGCAGAGGGGATCTCAAACGGGAAACATAACTGAAATCATTAGCAACACAAAAGAAATGCAGTAGAATCCTTATATGTAGGTAAATATCATGAAACCTAACAAAAAAGCAAATGCTATTCGTGTACACAAACGAAAAAGTTTAAATAATAAATTACTTCCATGACATATACATAATTAAATAACTGCCTTACAAGTCTGTCTATATTTCTGAGATGAGGTATTATGTACAGTATTTACATTATTCGGACTATTGTCCTCATCTTTGTCGCCATATTTATCACAACGTTTCGGCCGTTGTACACTCCGGCCTTCTTCAGCTGGTTGGAATTTCGAACTGAACTGAATATAAAGGAGAGACAGACCGCCCCCTCAAGGTAAGGCTTCAAGAACACCAGAAAGCTGTAACGCGAGGGGAAGTAGAAAAATCAGAAGTGGCTGACCATATATGGATAGAGAAGGGAGATCACCGTCCACTGTGGGATCATGTTGAGATCATAGACAATGAATACCATTGGAAAATTCGTATACTTAAGGAATCAGCACATATGCTAGGCCGCAAAAATCTCCTGAGCCGACCAAGCATAGAAATAAATACAATATGGGAACCAGTAATAAGGAGTGCCAGAGAAAAACAATGATAACAAATTTGCAATATGAGCTCTGTAAAAACATGAAATGATAACAGCAAAATTTCAATATGACCACTGGTAAAAATGGTTACTAAAAAACATTAGTTTTATAATACCCAGAAATTCATGGCACAGTGGATAAAGGCGTTGGTCAGATCCATTGACAGACCCAAAGAGTGTGAGTTCAATACCCGGTTAAGGCAGTGGAGAACTTTCAGAGGGAAAATTAGCAGGAGATAACTGATAACTGACATCCATCGAATTGTGAATTCACAGCCCGTGGAACTAGAACAGTCTACCCCAGTAATCGAAATAAAGGGTTCAGTTCGAAATTCCAACCACCTGAAGAAGGCCGTAACGCTGTGATAAATATGGCGAGGACAATACTCCGAATAATGTAAATACTGTGCCTTACAAGTATATTGTTTTTTTTAGAAAGGACTGGATGTGAAACGTTACTGAGTAGGCATTTTTGCAAGTAACTTGTATTATAAACACAGAGCAACTTGTATCAGCAAAACAAGTGCTCCTATAAATAAGAAAATGAATGTCTTTGAATCTTTTAACGTTCGAGTCGATCATGCAATCTAGTCCACAGAGCGAAAACGAAATTGTAGCGAGAAAAATAAATGGAAGACAAGCTGAGTCAGATAACTAATGACACAATTTCTGCGGATTACGAGAAACTGATATAGCGACAGAAGATGGAATGTGTTAGAAACTTGCTTGACAACTGCAAAATTGTGAAATAAGAGAAGGATAGTTTCCATAAACAATGCACGACACCGAACGTTCCAAAGGCACTCGCAAAGATATTCTTCTATCTCCGTGTCTCTTAAAAACGTGCATGACTATAGCTTCTCACAATGTCGTGTGTTTGTAAAACTAAGCAACTTTTGACACTTTACCATCTCGCTTTGTCCTCTCTCTACCATCCATTTTATTTTAAATCTTTCCTCCCAAACAAGGCGATAATGTCACAAAGACGAAGGGAGTAGCTGAGTGTCGCAGAAAGTTTGAAAGCGTTCGTGAAGGGAATGGATAATGACAGAACAGGTTTCATTAAGACAGAAGATGGCGATTGAAGTGGCATTTAGATTTTTGAAGATCGTAGTTGACAGGAAAGCGACAATCTGACAGAGGTTTCTATAAGCGGGAAGTCTGAGAGGAGAAACTTAGAATATAAATTAAAGTTGCAGTAAGCTCTTTCGAGAGTAAAACGCTGAGGATTAAATACGTTCTTCGAAAATTTAAATGCACTGTCAATTCTTACCGTCGGTTTTTCTCAATCCTATTCTTATATCATCCTTTTTTTTCTGAATAACGTCTACTTATTTTCTTTTATTCTCAGTAACTCCTTGGATCTTAGTGACATTATCACTTTTCTTAGAGTGGAACAATTAAAAATAAAGAAAAATAAATAAAATCTTTGCAGAGTTATGAAAATATCTAGAACTAAAAATTAAATAGGAAAACGTTTTTTTATTATAAAAAAAAACACATAAAGCATTACCCTTTGCTAAATATTAAAATTTTAGGGTTTGCAGATTGTCAAAATATACAATTAAAATATAAATATAGTTTTAGCAGTGCTTTCTTCCTTTTTCTCCCTCGCTGTGATCGAAATGCTGAGTTAATTACCATGTTGAGGTGAGAATTAATCATTAATAATGGAGGACACTTTAGCTTAAGAGTAAAACCATGAAAGGTCCCACCTTATTTATACAGATCTCAAAAGATTCGATTGGAAATGGATATTATTTACATTATTCGGACTATTGTCCTAATCTTTGTCGCCATATTTATTACAACCCTTCTGCCGTTGTATGCTCCGGCCTTCTTCAGGTGTTTGGAATGTCGAACTGAACCCTTTATTTCGCTCAATGGGGTAGACTGTACTAGTTCCACGTGCCATATTTAATGGATGTCAATTATCAATTCTCCTGTTAATTTTCCCTCTGAAAGTTCTCCACTGCCTTAGCCGGGTATTGAACTCACTCTCTTTGAGTCCTGTTACTGGATCTGACCAACGCCTTTATCTACTGAGCCATGTGTCCGCAGAAATATAGACAGATATTAGAAATGGATAATCCAACAGTGTTTTAAAAATGTTTTCTAAGCTAAATATATAAATTATTTCTCTCCAAAATGCACGAAGCGGTAACCTGGCCAGGATATAAGACACATGTGCTATGTACTATAGATGCAACCATATATACTTACTTATTCAGGTAATATCGGCACACATATATACACGTACTTGCAAGCACATTTATATATTTCAGTTTCAGGTTTCCAGCGCAGACATTAGGCCAAACACTTAATAGATATATTAATGTTTCCAAAAATATCACGTCAAGTTATGAATCCCGTAGCCCATAATAGTGGTGTGAGCTCCGAACTTACTACGACCATAACAGCAATGGTATGTCTACGATAAGATAACCGGACAGAACCCTTCCCCTGTTAAGGTTGACTTTGAATTCACAGATTTCCCTCTCTTAGACTGGTTGACACCTCAAAGCAAGAGGGTCTGTCCCGCTTTGAGATGACAATGCTTGCAATGCAGCATTATATGTTTGCATAATATGTTTATTTTTTGATAGTCGGTCTCTTTCCATCAGTTTGTGTGCGAGTTACTTTGCTGATTATTTGAATTATATCCTTTTTCGCTTCAGTGATTACAACTCTGTTGCTTTCAAGGAATCTTGTTCTAATGTCGTTTGATTCGTCTTCATCAGTGACAGCATCTGAATCAGTGCAGTTACTTATGCCACAGTTAGATTCATTTGATTTCCTGAGAGATCATTATTTCTTATCTCATTTATTTTAGTTTGTATCTCATCCTTTGTCATATCATCCATTTCTAATCTTGCCTCATTTTTGTTTGGGTTATGTCAGATTGTATTAGGTTGGTGCAAAAATAATGACGTAATAATGTCGTTTTTTGACGTATTTTCTAACGCCAAAAAAAACGACATTATTACGTCATTACTTTGTCTTGTATTTAATTTTATCGCATCTATTTCTGTCTTTGCGAGGATTTTATTATGCAGGATGTTCCTGAGGGCATTGGCAAGAATATTTGTGATAGGGTCTTATTTTAGCTCCTACCATATCTCTCCATATTTGGTATGCCCGATACGTGATGTTCTTTGTGGATTTTCAAGAGCAGTGACTTTTTTAATACTCGTCACAATTCCAGTTCATTCGCTTTCTTTTTATTAATTGATTTAACATTAAGTCAGCAGGTCCAATGTTGCAGTTAATCCGACTTCGGTGCTGGATGTCACATTATTGGTGGAAGTGTTTGTTCCAGTGACCGATTTTTCAAGCCCAGACTTGGTTCCTTCTGAGGGACACGACCTTTGTTTACTCGAGTGACGACCGATTCCGTATGAGTCTTTGTTTGTATTCAATGAGATTTGCATTTTTTTGCGTTTTATCCAAAACAGCCAAGTGGTAATTTTGTTGACCTTAATATTTCTAGGCCAAGGATTATTATTATTATTATTATTATTATTATTATTATTATTATTATTTCCTTTGGTTTCTGATGTATTTATTTCTGTGTCCAGGCCAGAGACCTAAGGTCAGAAATGGCATGATGACATTTTCCTCTGAGCAGTTAAAAAAAAAATATAGCACATATTTTACATAGATAAAGCCCTTCGTAAACTGTAGGCTGTATTTGTGAGTACAATTGTATTCTTGGGATACAAAGGATTCCTTTTATGACTCCATTGGAATCTTTTTCAATCAATCCGAGGGCTCCAACTACAACTGGAATTTTTCATGTCTACATGCGCCACATTTTTGACATTTCGATTTCAAGGTCCTTGTATTTTGATACATTGCAGTCTGCAACAAGAATGCAGATTTTGCCTTGGCGGTCTCTACTCACGATTTCAGGGCGATTGGTAATTATTATTATTATTATTATTATTATTATTATTATTATTATTATTATTATTATTATTATTCCTTTGATTTCTGTTGTATACACATTTCCTTTCGGGTAACAACCAGAAACCTAAGGTCAAAAATGGCTTTATGACCTTTTCTACTGATATTTTTTGCAAACAGAAAAAGAAAACACACATAAAGACAAAGATAGATTTACATAGATGAATTTCTTCGTAATATGTGAGCTGAACTTGTAAGCACAATTTTTGTATTTCTTTAAGGTATGGGCCACCAGGAATCCCTTCAGTGAGTCTATCGGAAACTTTTTCATTCGAATCCAAGGGCTCCATCTGGAATTATTTCAATTCAAATTGGAATTATTATTATTATTATCATTATTATTATTATTATTATTATTATTATTATTATTTTTATCTTTGATTTCTGGTGTATATCCATTTCTTTCGGCATCCCAACCAGCAACCAAAGGTCAGAAATTGCATAATGACAAGATTATTATTATTATTATTATTATTATTATTATTATTATTATTATTATTATTATTCAGATTAAAATTACCGCTGGGATTCATTAGCATTACAGTTATTACACATAATGATTATTAATATTAATTGTAGTAATAAAATATGAAGCGGAAGGATTATTTTTAATTTAAAATATCAATGATCATTTACTTCTAACGTTTTTGAGAATAACAATACAAACACAAAAATAAATGAACAATACATCAAATTACGCAGACTTTGGAACCGAGATGAAACCGTTGATCGCTTTCCCGCTTGAAAATCCATTCAGCCCCTTTCTTCCAGGTCGATAAAACTCATGATTCAACAGTATCTTCAAGAACGCATCAGCCAAGCATGGAAGCACGCATATCCCAACAGTATCGCCTCCACAGATGCCAGCTCAGCGCCCCTCCCCGCACAAGCCTTCTGGATTCCAGTTAATCGGGTGCGTTTATTTGATCGAATATGACCTGATCTACTCGACCCGACCCGAGTGGATCCGACTTGACCCTCAACAGACCTAATTCGCTTGGGGTGACTCTCGCCGGCGTTGTATTGTTTTAATGATGGCGGAAATGAAGCGATGTTTGTCTGTCTCCCAACCATCGACCGCTCGGTTGAATATTGTTATTGGATGACGTAATTAATCAAGGGCTTGGGACAGGGAATATGGAAGGAAAATAAAAGTGGATGGCTAGTCGGGGGAAAAGAGAGTAAATGCGAAAGAAAGATTTGAAAGCACAGGGGAATCAGCGCAAAGAAATGGAGTAATATTTAAGAGGAGGAGTAAGCAAAAAATAAATAAATAAATAAATAAATAAAATGAAGGGAATATAGTAAGAGTAAGAAAAAGGAGGCTAACGGAAATAAAAAGCTATCTTAATTAAGAGGAATTCCTCAGAGGATATTTTGAGAGAGAGAGAGAGAGAGAGAGAGAGAGAGAGAGTGAGAGAGAGAGTAATACCGACGAGGAAAGAGGAAGAAGATAACAGCAAGAGAAGTTAAAGATTCGAAATATATTAGGGGAGAAAATGGTTGAAGAAGATGAAGGAAGAGAAAGAAAGGAAGATGCAATCAATTAAAGTCTGAGAAAAAAAAATAAAAACGAAATGGATAGGAAAATAACAGGAAAATATGAGGCGAGGAAAAAACGAAATAAAAAAAAACGAAGAAATAAAAGCAATAAATTTAACAAAAAAAAAAAAAAAAGAAAAGAAAGGAAAACTTACCATAGACGAACAGATAGAAAGAATATTAAATAAGCCAGCAAAACATATCAAATGAAGAGAAGAGAATGAAACAATGGTTGAATAAAGAAGGAAAATAGAAAGCAAGAAAAAAAAAACGAATTTAAGGAAACAAAAGACAAGAGGGTCAAGCGAGAAATCAGTTACATCCACAGAATTGGGAAAAAAAACGAGAAAGAATAATAAACAATGGCAGAAGTTATCAAGATCGGGTGCTTTAATTATGTAGAATAATCATAAAAAATGAAGAAATGACTTCTGTATTGGCCTCAGGGATTTTTCCAATGTGTATTAGCGCGATATGGTATGTCCAGAATGCATATTAAGTGCTTGTAAAAAACAACAGTATAGCGTGTCGCTTTCGCCTTCGGAAAATCCCAAAAAAGAACCTTTGGAAAAATGAAACGAAGAAGAAGGAAGAGAAGAAATTAGGTGAAATCGACAAACAAGGAAGAAGAAAAGAAATAGTGAGAGAATGAAAAATATGGATGGATACAGAAGGCGGGCCTGTAATAAAGTCACAGGAAACAAGCAACAATTTTGGCCTGGTAAAAATTTACAGGAAAAAAGGCACAATTAATTTATAGTGGTCGGTAAGAAATTCATCTATTTCTGTCGGTTTTTTATTAGAGTTTATTGGTCCCCTTCGTTTGCAACAGAAATTCATGGCAAATCGATCCAAGCTTTAAAAAAGGTTTTCTGACAATTCTACATATTCGATATATATTTCATAACTAAGTGGTCCTAGTATCTCTTAGGACCAGACTTTATGTGAAGGAAGCCTTGAGGACGGCGCTTTTTAACGTTTACGCCAAAATGTTAACAATCCACGGAGATCATATACGTAGAGAGATTAAGCTGTAAAATATATTTTCTTACAATGCTACGGTCCCATATTTGCTATATTTCATAATTAGGGGGTCGTAGAATCTTATCAGGCCCGACTTTATGCGAATAAACTTTCAATTTGACATTACAATTTCAATTAAAATTTCCTAGAATTTTCAGACTATTTATCAGACTGTGATATTATCCACATTTGGGATAAGAGCAAGCATTTTGTCCGTAGGTTTTTCTCTCTTGTTTGTTGACGTTGCCCTGTCAATTTTAACCTGTGGCTTTTGGTTCCTGTTATTTTTTTACCGTGACTTTTTCCTGTGACTTTTCTACTTCGATTACTATACGGAGAAGAAAATGAAACGGTAAAAAAATCGAAAAAGATGAAAGGTGCAGCGAAGAAGAATAAGGAAGAAAAGAGTAAGAAAATTGTCATATAGGAAGAAAATGAGTAACTACCGACACAGAGGTTCGAACTTGACACTCTGGATTTATGAATATATGTTTTCCGCCAGGTGTATAAATAACGGTGTCAGTCTACTGACTGAAGTGATTATTGAGTGACTATTGATTGGAACTATCTAGTCGAATTAGTGTGAATTATTGTGCATCGATGGTCTGGGTTTTGATTTAGGATTTACCGGACGTTAAGCCTAGTCGCGCTACTAACAAGGTATTCACAGAAATGGTTAATTATTTTTGGTTGACTTTTCCTTCTTTGTTCTTGTTAAGTATTTACTTGCGGTTGTAATTACTGTTTTATTATTACATTGAAGTCTTGAGTTATACTTAACTATTAACGGCCACAGTACGTCTAAAAAAAAAAGAGAACACCTGTGAGGGATAAAAGAAAAGAGAAAGTGAAACCTCCTTGAGATTAACACAAAAATGTCAAGCCAATACACAAATGAAGCATGAAGCTTGTGATAATTCGTTATTATCGGCCAGAAAAAAAGTGTTCGTTTTTTTGATCCCAAAAGCACTCCAAATTAAAATGATAAGAGGCTTGCAATTAAAGTAAGTGCATACAACATTGATGCTTAAATTCGGTAAACGTAGTTTCATATTTGCAAAACAAGAGAAGAATTTCTATTCGAAATAAGACAATGCAATTGAATGTCAACCCATATATTCACCTGTTCACCTCTGTGTGTCTCGCTACCTGTATTCTCGTGTACCAAGACCAGCCAGCCAAGATCAGCTGCCAGAGATATCAAAGATGGCAAGCTACTCATAGACAGAATGGAAACCCTGAATAGGCGAACCGAATACTGCGACGGTCTATACAATTACGATCTCCATCCAGATAACTCTTTACTACAAGCGGAACAGTACACCACCGAAGGCGAAGACAACCACCAATACCGAAGGTGGAGGTAGAATCTGCATCAAGGAACTTGAAACCTGGGAAATCAACTACAGTGGATAACGTACTCATTGAAGTATGGAAAATGAAGTTGAAGAAACTGTCAACGCCTTAACAGCTCTATTCCAGCGGATTTGGGAACAGAAGAAGTGGAGAAAAGAGTTGGGCCCAATCAGCGGTGATACCACTACCAAATAAGGGTAATCGAAAGCAATACCATAATTATAGAACAATAAGCCTGATCAGCATCCCCAGCTAGGTCACCCTCCATATTATCCTCAACCTTCTGAGAATCAAAGTTGAGGAACAACAGTCACTATATGAGGAGAAAAGTAAATGCTTATGCGTGTTAGAAAATTATTATTATTATTATTATTATTATTAATAATAATAATAATAATAATAATAATAATAAACATTAAGCAGACATACATCAGTTATTCTATAGTACGGCTCAGAGTTTTATGCCCAACGCAGGTGCTGAGTATAGACTGAGGGTTACATGAGGATATTTTAATAATAATGTGACCATTGATTCATTTCTCCTGTTTATTAAGCTAGGGTTATTTAAGTGCTTTAAGATAATTAATTTTTCAACTTTTTCTATTGGCTTTCCAATTGTAAGATCTAGCTCTTTCCACATTATCCGACATTATCCCACGTAATTATACATGTATTACCATCATTCTTTAATTGTCAGAAATAATTAGAGAGAGTAGTGCTCTTTATGCATTTTATATTGTTTGGAGTTTTTCGATGATAGTAGAAACAAGATTTCCAAGGATTTTCAGTGGAAACAAAATAGATATTGACATCGTTACCAGAATGTATGCTAGCTTGGTATACAACACTATTAGTTATACATGGACCGCTTAATGGACAGATCATATTTTTTCGGCAGTTGTATTTATTTTTTAAGATTAAATATATTGTGTACGTTGGACATATATCTGTTTAATAAAGTATTGTTATGTTGAGGGATAAAACTGATCAATGGTAGTAACGCAGCTATAGCTGGTGATAACCTATTATATATATATATATATATATATATATATATATATATATATATATATATATATGAGAGAAAAATAAATTAAAAAAGAAACACTAAGTATATGCATACATATTATGAAATGGTCAAAGAGCGACAATTATTTTAAGACATTTTTATATTTATACATTCTTTTTTCAGATACAAATATTTAAGTAAATGTTCTGTTTTAAAATAAACAGTATTAAACAACATTTACCGGCCTGAATAGCCGAGAAATTTTCATTGAAAATATTTGGCTTCCGACAGGAATCGAACCCGGAAACCGTCATTTACCCTGACGTGCCTTAACCGATACGGCCACAGAGGAGCGTTCGGTTAGCAAGGTCGATTTTACTTTCTTTAAAATACAATCTCAGTGGGAGAAAAACAGGCTGGTTACATTCAGTGCTTCGAAAACTAAACGAGTTATATTCCATCGTCGCTGATCGGACAAATAACTACAACCAGTCACAATGAATAAATAAATGTAATCTATTAAAAATAAAGATTAAGAAGTAAAATCTGTCGTATCAATAAATAAATAAAATCAATCACTTCTTAATAAATTGCTCTGCTTAAGTTAGGATACAAAACTGAGCAAATATGAATGTTTCGAGAGTCAGAGAGATATTTACAAGGCATTTTAATTGATCGGCGACCGAGTCTGTAGCTGCGGTAATATAAGAACATCCTGTCAACGAGGACTCAGTTTCGAATCATGCTGGAAAGCGGATATTTTCCTTTAAGATTATTACACGAAATTTCACGCTGCTGGTCGCACATAAACAAATATACTGTTTAATAAATAAGCGCCTTCTGAAATATGGGTATCCACTAATATAAAGTCTAAATTATATATATATATATATATGTTACTTAACTTAAATATCATTCTTTTGCTGTTTTCCCTGACTAAGAAGTTTCTTGATAATATCTATGTTTTAAAAACCAGAACTTCTTGAAGGATATAGATTACTAAGTAACATCGATTTCGGGGAAGACAACAAAAATTGATATTTAAAGTTAAGTAATCTTTTAATATATTGTTATGGGTCTATTTTTAATATTATTTTAATATTGAGCACTATACATGAAAATATCTGCTGTTTTCTTAAATCTTTGAATAAAACATTAATGTTACATATGAATTATGAAAATGACATATGAGAGATTTAAGCTCGTTTTTTTCATTAATCTTTTAAAAACGATCACTTTCAATAAAGAGATCCCAGACGAAAAAAGATTTATAATGGAAAAGATAAATCATTCAAAATAAAACTGATAAAGGCGTAGAGAAAATAAAAGAAATTAAATATAAAAGAAACATTATGAAACTATGAATAAATAAAAAAAATAGAATAAAGAGAGAAAAAAAAAAGAAAACGAAACACAACAACGGGAAGAAAAATAAATAAAAGGAGAAAGAAGACGAAAAAAACAAAGAAAATTGATAAAAAAAAAATAATGAAAAAGAAGTGAAACAGAAAAAAAAAAAAGAAAAGCTAAAAACGGAGTGAGAGAAAGTAAAAGAATGTTCAACAAGCACAAACGTAAAGAACGAAAAATTAGAGGAGAAAAAAAGGTAGAACAAAATATAGAAAAGAAGGGAGAAAGTAAAAGAGAAGGACTAAAGAGATACGGAAAAGGAAACAGAGAGAAATGAAAAAGTGAGAAAGGGAAAAAAAAGGATTGATAAATCTGGTGGCAGGAAGAAAATAAAGAAATAAATGATCAGAAAGAAAACAAAATTGATTTTTTATGGCTTATTGTTGTAGCATACCTAAGGACGATAATCGGTATGTCCCCATTCACATAAATATAGTAGTAAATACTGTATGTTGGTCTACAGTCGGAGATTCGTTTCCAGCTGTGCTAGTCAAATTTTCTTCCTACGGACAGAGAGGATCTCCAGACGAGTCCATGTCGAACGGTAGAGTCTCGTCTCGGGAAACAGCTACCCGACCCTGTTTTATACGGAGTCTACGGGGAATTTTTGGCTGAGTCTACGGGCTCGGATACCTCCTACATTAAATTCGGCCTTGTGCCACACTTGACCGTGTGGGGCGGATGGAAGATGTTGAGATGTTGAGTGTTTCCGCGTGCGTGTATTGAAATAAGGACAAACACATACGTAGGGAAAAATACTGGTATATTCGAAGAGGTATTTACAACAGAGAGATTAGTAGTCAAACGAACGCAGGTTAGTCAGTAACAATCAGAAAGAGTATAAAGTCCAACTGTATCTTCCGGTAGAGAGACGGGAGTGTGTGATCACCTGATCTCCCCAGAACTCTATAGAAATGTCCTATTAGTAGTCGAGAGATCAGGCCATTCTGATGAGAAGGTGGGTGCGCCCCAACAGAAGATATCCTGCAGCTGAAGATTCATTGTAGAATTCAATTAACTCTCTTCTAGCCGTTGATTACTTTTTCTACGCGCCCCTGGCAAATCTTATATGTGTTGTTCTTGTCCTAAGTATTATCGCTCATTACCAACCTTCGTTTGATTGTTCTCTTCAGTAACCTTCCCTTGGTTACAACACTTATCAACTATTTATAAGTTAGAAAATATTTTTAAACTGTAAGAATATTTTGGAGAAAATAATGATTTAACTTCTAATTAATCCATACCTGGTGGGGGAGAAGAGAATAGATTCATGCCTTTCTCAAGGGTATTTGCGCATGTGAGTATAACGAACACGACTGGAATTGGAACTCAGCTCTCTGATTTCCAATTCCGTGACGTTATATATTACACCAAAAAACGGATCCAATCTTACAGCAACTGGTCTACCCAAGAAGTAAACTATCTAGTTAGTGATCAGATTCCACGTTACTTCACTTCGGTGATCATACGAGTAACGGCCAAAAAAATATAATATAATGTAGAAAAGACAAAACAAAATGAAACTTTAAGAAATTTAAAAAAAAATAATAATAAAATTAATAATTTAGTAAGAAAATACAAAATCGTTATTGGAAAATAAGAAATTAAAGGAAAAATTCTATAAATTAGAAGGAAATTCAAGGCATCTATATATCTAAAATTCTCAAAATATGTGTATATGTATCTGTGATCGAATGTTGTTTATGCGTTACCACAGTTTTCATCCGATTTCGATGTTTTTTTTTTTGTTTTGTTTGATAGATAATAATTCAGTGCCGGTTTTGAGTTCAAATTGGCTGGAAAAAATGAGAATTTTGAAGGTGAAAAATCGAAAAAAAATTTTTTTTACACTTTGCGCAAAAATAAAAAGCAAAATATAATGTCCGTAAAAAACAGCGTACAATCAATTTAAAGAGTTGAAATCTAACGCAAAAGATTATTAGAATTTAAAAAAGAAAATATTATAAATACAAATTATCGTATATTATGATGACGGTCCATGGAAGACGTTCATTCCTTGCAAGATTGAGAACACAAAAATGGACCTTTTCCGAACCACCCTACATTCAAATTGTTACCCATCTACACCCATTTGGGGATGTACCTCAGTTGTACCCAATTGTTGTTACTAATATTGATATTTGGGTGGGCTGATTTAGACTTAAACTGGTCCAAGTAAATAGCAAAATTTCCAGTAATGAAACACCGGACCAAAGACGGCTTATACTGCTAGTTACCAAATATGCCCCCAAAATTTAGAAAATTTATTGATTCGTTTTATACGGCTTATCAACTTTTTATTTAAAGCCAGAAAAACATATTTTAGATTGTACGAATTTTGTTTTGAGAGGAAGAGAGGATAATTGTTCAGTTATACATGTCTTACTAATTAACCTATTGCTGGAGGGAGAAGAAATGGATCCATACCTTTTTCCGAAGAATATTTGCGTGTAAGTGTATATAACGAACCTAATAGAAATTGGAACTCGGCACACCGATTAATGATTCCGAGCCATTAGCCATGAAGCCGCATGCACACCCAAACTTACATCACCTGGTATCCCCAAGCAGTCACCCGTCTAGATATTAACCAAGCTCAACATTGCTTAACTTCAGTGATCATACGGGAAGCGAAAAGAGAGACCAAAAATGAAATGCGAAAAAAGAAAAGAAGCAAAAAACAAAACAAAAAAAAAACAACAAAAAACCAACAAAAAAAAAACACAAAAAAAAAAACAAAGAAAAAAAAAACAACAAAAAAAAACAGAAAACTGAATAGAGAAAAAAAAATTCTAGAAAAAATGGGAAATGCGAA
>OZ010588.1:74884781-74897281 GCA_963932145.1 Acanthosepion lycidas | reverse complement strand
GAGGCTGAGGAGAGACAGGACGGTCTCTCAGAATTTGACGATATGATTCATCTAAATATTTGCTTCGCCACGGGAGAAAATATGACACGTTTTTAACCACAAATAGTCTGGGCTTTGCGGAAATTCTTGAGTAAGAAAAAAAAAAAATACCGAAAAATAATTTCCACCCATACACATTTCTTTCCTCTCTTGAATCATTCAAAGACAAAAATGGCAGAATTAATGTTTTGGTTGGATCAGTGGAAAGCGTCCAAAATTCCTTATGGGGAAAATAAACATGAAACTAAATGAAAATGGAAACTATTAAAAAAAAAAACCAAAAAAAAAAAAAACCAAACAAACAAACAAAAAACAAACAAACAAACAAACAAAAAACACAACAAACAAACTGTTTGCTAAATACGGTTAGCGTAATGTAACATCCGTGGGGGTGTTGAATAATTTTCTGCTTGATCCACTTCAAAAGATTTGTCCGAATAACTAAACATCATAAATATTCGGAGGAATCCTTTCTGTGTGGGGCTGAGATTTTTTTCTGCATCCTCTTTTAGATTTAGATTCAGTGAGAGATGATTGAGTTGTGTGCAAATGAAACAAACTGTTGATAGAAATTTGATTTAACGATGTAACTTCAATTTAACAGTAAGTAGAAATTTTCAGTTAAGTTCTTGCTTGAAAACGCAACATTTTGATTCGGCACATGAATAAATATATAATCATAATTAAAAAAAAACAAACATAGAATACTCAAGAAGTAGTCTAACCGCAGACGACATTACATCCTCAATGTAATCTCCACAAACTTTTCCTTAGCTGATGAGTATATGTTTCACCAGAGCAACATACGGTTATTTTTAATCTATACTTGACCTTCTCCTAAACTGGTTGCCGACTAAGGATAATGAGTCCAGGCTGATCGAAATATTTTACGGTTAGCGGTTTTTAATTTTCTACCAAAACTTTGTAAACGACTCGGCTTGGTTCAAAGAGGTGATGATTTTTGATTATCTTTGACAACACTGGAGGGGAATATTGCAAAACTAGCAGAGAGACATCAACCATAAGTCATGGATTGAGTAAAGGAGCGGTAAACTAGAGTGTTTTTTTTTTTTGTTATAAATATGTCTTTGTATATTTATGCCGTATGTTCTTGTATATTTATGAAATATATCCTATATTATGACCATTGAAAATTCATAGAATTTGGGCTTTTCCATATGGTAAATGGATAGCAAGTTGTCGCGCTAGGGTAACTACGACTGAGTTATGTGTTCAACCCTTACTGGGGGCCCCATACGTTCGGCCTTGTGCCACATCCAAGCTACGCTTGTAAAATCATGAACACTTCAACGTGGTGTAATGTCTCGATAGATGAATTACGACTGAATAGTGAGTTCGATCCTCTCTGGGTGCCCCACACTTTCGGCCTTGTGTCACATCTAAGCTTTGCTTAGAAAATCATCATGTACCATAGAATTTAGCTCGGTATGTGCAATAAATAAATTACAATACACAAAATATTTTAGCGTCCTGGGTATGACGATAATTTACATATGCGTCCTCGGTAAGACGATAAACTACGACCAACAGCAAGGCCTCTGATCAGGAGGTTTTGAGGATCGTGGAACCGCCTCTTAATTGCTGGTGTTCCCAGGTCCACCCTGACCTGGGGTGGTAGCACATGTTAGGGTCCCAAATATGCGCAAATAGTTAACCAGCTTGAAGGAAAAAAATATTACCAGCAATACATTTTTGTAAATAATTATTAATAGCAATTCATTATTACCAGCAATATATTTTTGAAGGACAAAATATTCCAGCAATACATATTGTATGTAAATATTATTAGCAACAATACATTTTTGGAAAAAAAATATTACCAGCAATAAAAATGTTATCGGCATTAAATAACCCATTGAGGTTGATATGCCGTAAACCAAACCAACCCAAACCCAAACCAAAATATTTTAACAATTTCTGATACAATTCCTAATAATATTTAATTATAAAAATAGAATAGGATTTTTTTTTACAAAACCGAATGGCTACGGAAGCCCAACAGAGTAAAATAGTAAGGAAAGATGTCTATAGGTTAAAATAAAGATTGAGAACCCTTGATGTAATCGTATCTGGGAGAAAGGAATTGATTTAAACCATTGCTAGGGTTGCTTTTGCATAATAATAATAATAAGACATCTAAAACGAAACTGCTATCTTTTAATCACCATAGAAAACCATTCTTCCCTTCTATCAGTATGGCTGATGCTAACATTCTTGATAAGAAATCATTTCGCTTTCTTGGTTTTCTACTAATCGAGTGATTATATGGAATCAATTACTATGTCCTACTAGGAAATTTTCCTCGCTGTATCGTTCCAGAGATTGCTTTTTTTTTTCTTCGCAGTTTCCATCTTTCATATTTATAAATACAGCATTCGTCCGAGTTTTGAATACTACTGCCTATCTGGCTGGTTGATTTTATTTTTGTTCATGGAGTGGCATATCAACTTTTATGTGTTGTTTAATGCTCAAACATTTTATCCGCAATTTTCATTTTATTTATTCTATTTTTGTTCCATTTTGTTGAGATAATAATGTTTTAGTGAGACAAGTCTTACTAACTAACCCATAGCTGGAGGAGATGAGGTGGATTCATTCCTTTCCCGAGGGTATTTGCTGTTCTGCGATTAACAATTCCGAGCGATTATCCATGACCTTACCCGGACATCCAAGCTTACAGCACCTGACCATATCTAGTCTGTTGCTGCTGAACATATCTCGGGATTCCTCACAAAATCCAAAGAAGGCTCTGTAATGTTATTGGTCCTTGCATGGCATCTCGTTTTAGTCACATTTCCACTGCTGTAAACTGGCTTCTTTCTAGCTTTTCTATAAATATTTTCATGGCAACTGTTTTTATGATCTTTATTCATTGCTGCCTCTACTTCATGAATTTAAGCGTCCGACGAGATTGACAACTAAGGTCACATCCATTTATTCTTGAATTAGTTAGATGTCATTGTATCCTTTACTCAAATAATTTCTTTTCCAAACTTTCTCTACTGTGGAACTCTTCGGATTTATTGCTTCTCTGCCGTCAACAATCTTCAAAAATCTAAACGTAACAGCAGTTGCAATCCTCTGTCATCATGAATAATGTTATTTTATTTTTTTTCTCATACCTCAATTTGTATCATTCACATTTACCCCACTAACCCCTTGGAACTTAGTGACATTATCCGCCATCCTTGGGGTGAAATTATTTTTTTTAAAAAAATTAATGCAATGAACTGGATTCATATTCGAACTCTGCTCCCATCTTTCTCATTCCAAGTCGCTATCTATCGCACTACCTGTACATAGATTCGAGTTATCCAAAAAGTTGCAAAAGAAACCTTCACACACTGAAAAAAGAAAACTTTTTTTTTATTAGAAAAAAGGCCGGAGAGATTTTGCAGATGTCACTATCGAAATGTCATGTATCTTTAAATATATTTTATTAAATAAGTACAAAATTATTCCTAGAAGTTATGGCCTTTACTTCATGACGCTTTTTCTACGGTGTTTCCAGTTTCTGGAAAAATGCATGAAAAATGTTGATTGTTTGTTTGTTTGTTTGGGTTTTATGGCATATCAACCACTGTGGGTTATTTAATGCCAAATCCAGTTTATATGAATTTTAAATGCCTATTTTGTATGGAATAAAAAAATGTATAGCTGGCAACATTATTGTTTCAAAAACTTAGAGCTGGCAACATTATTGTTTCAAAAACTTAGAGCCGGCAACATTATTTTTCTGAAAACATTATCTGAGACCTTGCTGTTGGATGCAGTTTATCGCCATACCCAGGACGCGGATGTAGTTTACCGTCATACCCAGGACGCGGATGTAGTTTACCGTCATACCCAGGACGTGAGCATAACCTGGAAAACTAGCAGTTCACTATTTACCCATAGCTGGGACCCTAACAGGTGCTACCACCCCGGGTCAAGGTGGACCTGGGAACACCAGCAATTAAGAGGTGGTTCCACGCTCTTCAAAACCTCCAGATCAGAGGCCTTGCTGAAAAATGTTGACGTGCATCCATTTAAAGTAATGGACGATAGGTGACTTTAGACATATAACGACTTGATCACATTTTCTAAACTTCTTCAGGTTGTTCGGCTGAAGAAGTCTCACAGAAATCAGAAGGCCCTTTAGATTAGCGAAGTCTGTCTTCCACAAAATAAGCAGACTCATGACATAGAAAAATTGTTAGAAAAAATATAGTGCTGAGCTGCTATTTAATATCTATCCTCCCACACGATGGATAAATTGTCGTCTATATTATGCAAAAATGAAAATAAAACTGACATCTCATTTTAACAGATATATTTACCAAAATTACAGAAAAATAAATTGGAATCTCATGCAACTCTTCTGGGCCGTCTCCTTGTTTAAGTTGGTAAATGCTGCCATAATCCTTGCCTTCAGTTTATCTTTGATGCTACAAGGAGATCTCGGTCAACTGCGACACACACATAATAATCAAGTGAGTTAAAGACTGGGGACTTAGATGGCCAATTGTAAGGGGTGCTGCGGCCGCAGAAATTGTCTGACATCCATTACTGAATTCTCCTGCTTGTGTGGCATGGTGCAGAGTCCTGTGCCAGGCATACAGTCGTATAGCAGCCACCTTCTTGACCCAGGATAGCACTATCTCCTCAATGCACTTGATGTAGGCCTCCCTTTTGAAATTGAGTCTGTGCAGGAAGATGAATAGCGGTGTAAGTTAGCCATCACTAATGATCACTCCAAACACCATGATGTAGACTGCACATATCATCCAACTCTTTCCGAATCCTATGCACTCTCCTCAGATTGGCAGCCAAACTCTCTGAAATGCTCGTATTGACGCTTTCTGCGTATTGGAACTTTCTCAAACACGGTCCCTAAATGACCCTACTATACTGTGCAGTCCACAAAATAAAAAAATAAAAAACCAACGCGCATGCACGAAATTAAAAATCTAAAATGGCTTAAATTTATCCATCGCACCCTGTATATGAATGTTGATGAATTTGTTTATAGACACAAAGTTGCTTGCGGTTCCTTATTGGAAGCCCAAGTATGTATATTTTCTTATATTCGAAATTCAGGAGAAACCCAATATAATTGAACAGGTGTGTAACCGTACTCACCCCACTTGGCCAATTGAGCTATGGTAAAGATATTTTAATTGGAACTTTTGAATTCAGATTTGTCCTTCAAGTAGAAATAGTCTTAATACCTGTTGTGGCAGATGGTGGTGAGCACTGTCAAAGAGGAGACGATCCTGGTCACCAAGTTGTTTCGTAATAGTGTGTGTGTGTGTGTGTGTGTGTGGAAGTGAATGAGGTCTTGAATGAGGTCTAGAATGAGGTCTTGAATGAGGTCTTGAATGAGGTCTTGAATGAGGTCTAGAATGAGGTCTAGAATGACGTCTTGAATGAGGTGTAGAATGAGGTCTAGAATGAGGTCTTGAATGAAGTCTAGAATGAGGTCCTGAATGAGGTCTTGAATGAGGTCTAGAATGAGGTCTTGAATGAGGTCTTGAATGAGGTCTAGACTGAGGTCTTGAATGAGGTCTAGAATGAGGTCTTGAATATCAATAGTTAGAGTGACATGGCCCTTAATGTAACCTGAAAGACTCTGTCGTTGAGGTCAGACATCGTGATTTTTATACTGTTATTCTTGAGAAATTGATTCCTGAATTAAATAACTATATTTATTCCAAATTGGACCTAAAAATCATGTGTTATGTTTACAACTACGTCCGCACGATATTTTGGTGGTAGACCTAAATTAAAATGATCAATAAAACAACGTTTCTGATTTATATTCTATGGTTTTGTATTGTACAGTATAACTGGTGTGTTTTGAGATGTAAACACTTTCTTGCATCTTATTAGTTTATAAATATTTTGGAGGCGTGTTTTAATATTTATGAAGCTATATTTGGTTGAAAATACTTCTGATTGGTTAAAATTAATAAGTTTATAATTAACATAATTAATTTTATTGTGTGAAATATGTTGCATATTTAAATATTTTAATGGACATGGCAACACAAACAAAAACGTAAAAAAACAGCATGTAGCCATAGCTCAAAAAGTTGACCTGATTAAGTAAAACCAATGTGATTTTTGGATTCAGCACATCAACATTTTTCTAGATCAGATAAAAATATTTAGACAATAAATTTGGTGTTGACCAGTGTAATCTATTGAGGTTGATATACCGTAAAAATACGTGAATGAGACCTAGTATACAAACTGATTTGTTTACAAAGAATACATATTCTATTCATACGAATCTATCCTAAAAAACTTGACGGCATTAAATAAAAGAGTGAAGTGTTGATATTCTGTAAAACAAAATAAACCAGACTGATCATGGCACAACGTTACTTTCATTTTTTTTTTTTTTTTAGCTATGAACAGTTTTGTCTTTATATAATTACTCCAACTCTTTTCTTTCAGCCATTTGCATAAACATATTATGCGCGTTAGTCATTGCTTCTTTTTGTTATTCCCATGTTCAATATGTCCTGTGTGCGCTATGTTCGGAGCGCATTTTTCTCGTTATATGGCCTGCTCATGTTTCATTTTTTTTTGTATGTGTTCTCTATAAGACTTCCTCTTCGTTCACATGTTATTCTCAGAATTCTACTTTCACATCATGTCTCTGTTGGTTGGAATTCCCGCTTTATCTGTAAGGGAATTGTTCAGCATTCACCGTAATATAAGACGATTGATACAATCGAGCAATTAACTCCCGTTTTTGTTCTTTGACGACATTTTCCTGATTCTTAAAATAGTCTTCGTATTTCAGTAAGCTTACTGCTTCATCACGTTGAAATACCGGTTCCCGTACGATCACCGAAGTTAAGCAACACCAATCCCGGTCAGCAGGGCGCATTGATTTTTCGCTTTGTTTTGAAAATCATCATTGGCCTCATGGTGAAAGCTAGAGTTTATTGCGATAAGAACTGACACCAAAATTTAGATTGATAGCTTTTACCAATTTTTGCGCATGAAATTTTAAAGATCGTCTGAAAATATGTACAGAAATACATAATTTCCTCAGGTTTTTGCTTACAAACTGACATCAAAATTGTATTATTTCAAGAACAAAATTCAAATAAAATAGATATTTTTGTATTAGATACACTGAGTGGAAAATATACTCAAATCGAGAATTTTAATTATGAATCGCCACAAGCAAAATATGCAAGTTTTTAATAATATTTGATATGTAAAAAGTGTGTTAAAAATTAGAAGAAATGCTATTCAATGAATACAATTTCTTAAATCATAATTTTTTTTTAAAATAGATAAAAGTGTATATAACACCATAATACTCCTGGTCACAAATTATAAGTCAAAATGTTTTTAATTTGCATCGTTTATTGAAAATCATCTTAAAACTACTGCACTGTATAATATCATAAAACAAAACTGTTCAGTATAATTTCCCTTTGAAGCAAATGAAAGTCTTATTTGATGGTACAATGATGTAGTAATAATGTTCTTGTGCTATTCATCTTGTTCATATACAATTTGTAAAACTTCAGTAAATTCTAAATTCTATAAGTTCTAAATTCTAAAATTCTAAATTCTATAATTACAAATTCTATAATTCTATAATTCTATAATTCTATAAATACTATAATTCTATACATTCTATAATTCTATACATGTACTATAAATCTTTCGTTGATCACCGGAATGAAATTTCAACGCTACGATTTAATCTTAAACTCGTTACCTAAAAAAAAAAAAAACACGATTGAGTTCGAAAAATATTTTTTTTAATGTTATGTACCAAGTGAAACCCCACTTTCAAATTGAGTGCAATACCACGGTTCCAAAATCAACCTGCACTACTGGTCAGTACAGAGAGGGGTAAGCGCTTGGAAATAACCTATGCTGTTAGGTCCGTAATATTAACTTACGAGCAAATACCGTCAGGAAAAGCATGAATCCACATCTTTTCCCCGCAGCTATCAGTTAATTAGTAAGACTTGTATCACTAAACTATTATTATCTAAAAATAAATAAATAAAACTGTGTACTAAATATTTAAAGTTTGACATTATATTATAAACGATAGAGGTTGATATGACGCTAAAAAAAAAACAAAAAAAAAAAACAAACAGCCAATCAACATATTTTCCATGTCGCATGAATTCGACTAAAACTGTGCATAAATGTTGTCCAACAAATTCATACAGAAATGCACTAACTTAACAACATTCCTTTTGTCTGACATCTGAAACGGCATTTCTGATCGGACATCGTAAATTAAAGTTTACCCGGGCCTCTGTTTATTTATTAATGAAAATCTCAAATAGTTCGTTATCGTTTTTACTGCACTTCATGTGCAGGTTTGCTTTTTTTCTTTAAAACTTAAACTCAAGCTAATCGAATTAAACCTTCAAGCAGAAGATATTTTTTGCATGTAATTCAATTTCAACTCCTAAGAAAAGTCGGCTTATTCTTAATGAGATAATGACGTTATTTAATTTTGCTAATTAATTGGCAGTGCGTCATATAAAAAAAAAACTATTTATTAGGTCTTATTCAGACGTAGCTGTCGTTCAGAAGCGGGAAATCACTTGGAATCAAGTAAATCACAGTGGAAGAAGAATCTCTACCATAGAATGGTGAGTATTGCCTTGAATAAAATGTCACTTTCTTTCATTTAATCTTTTATACTAAGATAAATGACCTTTTTAAGTAAGCTTGACTTGCAAAACAATTAGTTACAATGAGACCGCACTTGATTTTATGCCCTGTATTTATAACAAAGAAATATGATCTTACTGAATACTTATTATCATCATTATTATTATTAGTAGTAGTATTAGTAGCTTTAGTAGTATTAGTAGTAGTAGTTGATGTAGTAATAGGAATAGTAGCAGCAGTAGAAAAAGAAATACTCTTCTTAATTTATATGCCCTGATATTTTTCGGGGTTTATAGTGTAGTGGTTTCCCGTCGCCTTCTCCATTGAGACACTGCCTCTAGTTAGCTGGCTCCGTTCATATGTCAAGAGTTATTCCGGCGTTAGATAGATCTTATTTTTCTTCCTACTGGGTTGATAAAAAACCACTTCACTCACAAGAACTTGAAGTGAGGTAGCCGGCTTAGTCGCTTAGTCGCCGATAATCCGACAACGGCTGACACACACACATATATATATATATATATATATATATATATATATATATATATATATATATATATATATGCCCGTGCGCAAACACACACACACATACACACACACACACACACACACACACATATATATATATATATATATATATATATATATATATATATATATATATATATTCTGCGTTTCACCCCAAGCAAGGCGGGAAGCCACTAGTACGCAAGGGGTTATAGAAGATTTGGAGCAAGATCAGATAGGTGTGATAAAGGAAAGGATGAGGAGAAGGATAGTGGATAGATCAAGGCAACTGGAGATGTCGATTGGCATTACATTTGAATAGTTGTAGATTACTTGCTGCCATGTGTGTGTATAATTTCGCTCTACCAAAAACTCATTTTCATTTTTTTTTCAATCTTTAATTTTATTTTTTAATTTTTTTTCCTCCCCCCACTCGTCGATATGTTTCACTATCATAAGACATTTATTTTTGTCCTAATCATTCTAACCTAAATTTTAATCCTATTTGATGGTTCAGTTAGAAATCACGGTTTGAAAGAAAAAAAAAAGAAAAAAAAAAAGGAAAATTGAATGACTTTGGCTAGATACGAAAGTGTCTAGTCAGTATCCTCATGATATGCGCACACACACAAACAGCGCGCACACACACGAATGCATACATAGAAAAATTTCGTTAGAAATAAAGTGTATTGTGTATTGTGGTGTTTAGTGAATAAATGTTGGACAATCTCCTCAAAGATGAAGAAGAGCTTTAAAGCAATATAAATTTACTTCTACAGAACCATGCTGGGGACACCATGGAGTGAACACCTGAACAAAGACGAGGTTTTGGTTAAAATGGAAACAAAAAGGAAAATTATACTTAACATCAGTAAGAGGCTATTGAAATTTCTGGGGTAGGTAATGAGGAAGGAGGGCTTAGAAAATCTGATATTCACGGGACAATTTGAACGGAAGACGTACAGGGGAAACAGCGCGTGATGAGCTTCAGTAAATGGAGCGTAGAACCGGTTTTGGGACAAATAACAAAAGGACAAAAATGTATTAAGAACTACAAGGGACAGAAAATTGTTGAGGGCCTTGATCGCCTACGTCCTGAAGGGACACGGCTCATAAAAAGAAGAAAGAAGGTGGGCGATCATGGCTCTCCATAAAATTTTGAATTTTGTTGCTCCAGTTAATTTGCTCGACCATTACCATTTTGCTTGGTCTTGCACTAATTAATTCATTAAGTATGTTGTTCCTTGTTTCCATAATATACAGGGTGAGGCAAAAGTATCTGCAAATCGTATTTCGGGCTCTTCTCCTTACTGATGACTATGCATTCTCTCTTCTTATAGTTTATGCTTAGTCCCTTCTTCTCACTCTACGTCGCTACCTTCTGTAGAAGATTTTGTAATTTCTATTCCATGTCTGATCTGAGTACTCACTGCACTTAAATTCATAAAGTCTATGTACCACAGAGCAAAGTTCATCAGTATAATTACCTTGCAATTATTTAGAGAAAAGGCACAGTGAAGACACAACGCTGGTGTGAAAGTGAGGAAGCAGATTCTTCTTTTTTTTTTATCAAGGATCTCGAAATATGTGGCAGAAACACCAGATCATATGTGGCAGCAATATTCCAAGCAGGGACGAATAATTGACTTAACTATTAATAAATTATGGTTACCGTTTTATAGAGTAGCTTCCCTTAATGACTTGGGAGATATGTGTTTTATACAAGGAAAAAAAATGATGTTAATCGAATGTAAGTGACTCCTTGCCCTAAGAGAAGTTGATGACCCCGATATGTACTGAGCGCAGCGAGCATGATACCAAGATAGATTTTTCAACTGGAATTGCAGCAGCACAACAGAAATGCCATGAGATATGAATTGAATTGTGACTTCATATCCATTAGGTTCAAATTTGCAATTTACAGTGTGTCAGTGACTGTTGCCGGGCATGTCAACAGGTGGTCGTCCCAATAAAGATTAAGATGTGCACAAGTGAGAGAACCGGATGGCACATAGATATGCAAGCGACTCAGCCGAGAGGGAGAAGTCTGATAGTTTATCAAATGTATGCCAGGATTCATTTGACATACGTGTACAACGATAAGATTACAGATGCACAACCCCATTTCTATTGCTGCTTCAATTTGTTTAGCATTACGAGTCCTTTTCGTTCTTGTGAAATGAAAACCAAGTCTACCGTTTTTAATTGCATGAAAACCAGATCTATCTCTGTTGTTCTGACTTTCCTTAAAAGAGCAAACATAATGTATGCCTCTAAGGTGATTTTCTAAGTGTTGCTTAGATATGGCACAAAGTCTAAAGTGTGGGGTATCCGGTGACGAAATAATTCCCTACGAGGTCGTAATTGGTCTAGCAAGACAAGCTTGTTAAGTATAAAACCACGTCGAAATGTCGACTATGTATATCTTTATGAAGTTTGTACAAACTAAAAACATGGCTAGAGTTTTGGACTTTCTTGCAAAGCAAATCCTAAGGCCTCCTTTTTCATTGTCGTGTAAAGTAAGGCTATGTATATATTATTTGACTTTCGTCCAGATCAAAACAATGCCTAGCTTTTTTTTTTAATCTGGACCAAACCAAACTCATGTGTGTGCGTGTTTGATTTTTGTCATTTCGTGCAAAACATACTTATGTCTTCAGTTTTGAGTCTCGTTCAAATTTAAACAATCTTTTTGGATCTTGTACAAACTAAACCCATGTCTAGATTTATTAGGTTGGTGCAAAAATAATTTCGTTTTCTCACATAGTAACATATGTTAGAAAACGAAATTATTTTTGCACCAACCTAATATTTACTTACCTGCACACCAGAACGATGTCTACCTTTATGAATTACGTGCCAGACAGACCAATGTAAAGGGTGGTCCGCAAAACTTGTTACCCCCAATATAATATAATTTTCAATTTCAGCTGGCTGATATAGAAATGATTTTGCTCATACAGGCCTTCACGATGTGTGACAGCATCAATGACTGTGAATAAACTAAATCCAGCTTTGTATTACTGCATTACATGTTCTATTGTTCTCATTACATTTTTGGTCGGGGTGGCAAGTCTTTCAGACCACCCAGTATAAGACTTTTGGAGTTTCGCCCAAACTAAACGTACGTCTACCTTTTGTGAATGTCGCAAAAACAAAACCTTTTTTGCATTTTTGATTTGCTTACAGGCCAAAACAATTTTAGTTTGTCTATTGTTTATCAAAACGATTAAAGTCAGGGTCAAAGAATCTAGAAAAGGTTGATAAGCCGTAAACCAAACAAA
>OZ010588.1:74847281-74882281 GCA_963932145.1 Acanthosepion lycidas | reverse complement strand
ATTGTAAACACCGTTATAAATTTAACTTATTATAGGGGTCGTATACTTTAAATGATAATGATATGTCGCTGTAAGTTTAATAGATTATAACTTTTATTGCCTGATGGTCAATCTGATGATATGAATGTGTATTGTATAACTACATAGTGTTATTCATGTTTCTGTATGTGTATATATATATATATTTGTGTGTAGTTATGTGTGTTTGTACTGCGGAATGTGTATGTTTGTATATTGTGTATTAATATGTTGCTAGGTTTTGTATATATATATATGTGTGTGTATGTGTGTATATATATATGTGTATATATATGTGTGTGTATATATATATGTGTGTATATGTGTATATATATATATATATATATATATATATATATATATATATATATATATATATATATATAAAGTAAGAAGGTAAAAATGAGAAGAAGAGAAGAGGTTAAAATATTGATGTATATGTGTATTTATGTGTATTTGTGTATGTGGGTATGTGTGTGTATATATATATATATATATGTGTGTATGTATGTGTATATGTATGTATATATGTATTTATGTGTGTATGTGTATGTGTATGTGTGTGTGTATGTGTAGATGTATATATATATGCATGTATGTATATATATATATATGTATATATATTTGTGTGTGTATGTATGTATGTGTATATATATGTATGTGTACTGTTATATTGTGTACGTAAATTTATATTTACGTATATTTCTCTTTGTCTGAATGTGTCTATATATGTATGTGAGGATACATGTATTTTTGTTTGTGTTTGCATGTATATGGATGTATGTCTATGTCTATGTATGTGTATGTATGTACGTTTAAATATGTATTTGGTTGAATGTCGTTGTATTTATGTGTATGTACGTATATATGTGTACTTGTTATTATAGATATGTATTTTTATGTATATATTTATGTGTGTATATATATACATATATATATATATATATATATATATATGTGTGTGTGTGGGTGTGTTTACTTATGTATGTTTGCGGTTGTATAGGTGTATGTTCACACCTACTGTATATGAGATTGTTTGTGTGTATGTGTAGGTATGGAAACTTGGGTATGTTAATACGCCCACATGAGTTAGTATATGTGTGATTATATGTTTATATTTGTGTATTGCTGTGTCTATATATGTATATATATGTGAGTATGTGTGCATATATGTGTGTATATTTGTGGGTATATATGCGTATATATGCATGTATGTGTATGTGTACTTGTTATCATGGAGATATATACGTATGTTTAAGTTTATGTATTTATGTGTATGTATTTCTGTGTGTATTTATGTATGTATATATATCTGTATGTGTGTATGTATTTCTGTGTATGTATGTATGTATATATATGTATATGTGTGTGTGTATATATATGTGTGTAAAGAAAAATTATTATATATATATATATATATATATATATATATATATATATATATATATATGTGTGTGTGTGTGTGTGTGTTTATATATATATATATATATATATATATATATATATATGAGGGGGACATCGAAGTTACCTATGGGTGTTGACTTTGATGTCCGATTTTATATTTACATACACTATTTTAATATATTAAATAATATTATTTTTAATCATTTTTATCTTTGTATATTTGTTGACTTAAGTTATATTTCAATAAGTGGTTAGCATTTGTTTAATGACACTTTCAGTCTTAAATATTTATTGGTTGTAGTATCCGATTGTCTGGGTCAATGTCTGTGGATGTGTGTGCATGTATTTATAGGTGTCTATGTGTATGGAAAGTGCATTAACTTTTAATTGTGTATGTATGTACGTGTGTGTTGGTTTCCCTCCCCCCACTTCCTTTTTTTTCATGAAGGACCGTGGAGATGTCCTCTGTCTAGTCTCTTTTTGTGTGTGTATATATATATAAATATGTCTGGGTGCTTATATATAATAATCTGATTGTGTTTGTTTAGGACCCCATTCACACACTCTTAGGATTAAAATGTATACATTGTCAAATGATTGGATATAAAAAAGCTAAAGTAACTTCAATGAAGAAATAAATTGAATAACATATATATTTCTTCTTTTCTCCTCAGTAATTTTATAGTTGTAAACTTAATAGCGATTAAATTTTGATTTTGAAATTAGCAGTTTTTAATTTTAATATTAAATTTTATCATGTAATTTAGTAATTATTGGTTAGAATAAATTCTTTTTTAATACTACCCATATTTTAAACATCTGAATAGATATTATAACATGACTTCGTTGTCAAGCTTTTTGAATTTTCCTATACTTGTATTTTGATTGGTCAATCTAGCTTTTTTAACAACGTTTTCCACTTACGAAGGATTGTTAATTGATTTGAAACTTTTAAACCATTTATTTTACATTTAACATCATCACTTGAAAAGACACCGAGGGTGTTGAAACAAAATGGCTATTTTTGCAGTGATTTTATAACATATTTATGTTATCATTTTTTTAAAAATAAATAATTATATATATATATATATATATATATATATATATATATATATATATATATATATATATATATATATTGGTTATAATGCGGATTTTGATTTCTTTTTCTCCTTTTTCCTATTAAACAGCGAAGGATGTCATACTCTTAAGCATGGAACAGACAGCAGCCCACGAGTAACTATTTCTTTCTGGGGCTAAATAAATTTTTGGAAGTGTCTGGATTTGTAATTTGTTAATAATTCTCCCAAAAGGAGCACCATCTGAAAATGGAATTTTTGTATATACAAAGCGAAAAGGTTATGAAAATAGTATTTGTTATATTAATCATTAATTTTTTTAACGAGTGGGAGTATTTTTTATGTTAAATGATAAAATTTAATTAAAATTGATTGTACCATTTTAGGCACCCTGGTAAAACCAATTGTAATTTGTACCCCCTTATCTGCTTGAACAAAAAATAAGAAAAAAATACTTTCTATCGGTCAATATACGGCTGTCTTAGATGGTGTGACGGACGGACCTACTAAAGGAAGTCGCAGAATTTTATATATAGATTTTTTCTAATTTTCAAATAACTTGTTGAGGATTGTGCCTAAAATTATATATAAACTATGAATTTCATATTATTTTGTTGTTTTGTTCAATTACTTCCGAAATTCTCAGTTATTTTTAACAACCAATGTGGTGTTTTTTGTTAGAGTTCCTTTGTCTACATCCTGGTGTTCTTTCAAAAACTGGAAATTTGAAATAGATTTATTTAACACCATGTATAACTGATTTTGGGAATGAGGCCGCCCTAAGTATGTAATTCAAAGCTGTGTCTCAATAAATTCAATGTAGAGACGGCAACAGAAACCACTCCAATGTAAAAGTCAAAACCATATGTATTTATATATAGGTTAGATGAACACATTCAGCCGTTGTGAAGAGACTTTAACTAGAAAGCAAACTCTGATATAAATCCAACGTTTTCGACTTCCTGATAAGACCTAAATATATACCTAAATACCTCATCGTCCGTCACGGGGTTTATCAAGGGACGCGTTACTCGGTAACACATCTGCTACTGGTATTCTAGTAATCTGTCACCTATCAACATTAAATTAAAAAAAAAAATGACTCAAATATCTAAACTTAAAAAATTCTTCAAATGAAAAATTGGACAAATCAACGTCTAGTCAGGATCAGATGTTTTCAGGATGAACTTCCGTTTTTAGCAGGATGCAAATAAAAATAAAAAAAATACATTGCTGCGATCTGTATGCAAGACGTTCGTCGACGTTGTTGTGACTCCATTGCGCATTTGGGATATAATTTATTTCGGACTGACCACAAGAATAAAATAGAACATTGAGTTGGAATTGCAAAAAAACAAAAAAAACACCAGGTATTTTAATAGGAAATAATCGTTAATGAATGTCAGATATTTCCTCGTAGGAAAAGAGTTAATATGACCATACAAATTCTCTGTCCATTTTCTATTCCTTTTCTGTTAAATCATCTGTAACTGATTCATTCACCGGTGTATTTGAAGTGGTTGCTATTTATAATTCCACAGTTAGGGTAGTTCAATCACTAATTTTATAAAACATGTAAATATAATTTAACCCAATATGTTTGAAAGAATTAATACTTATATATATATATATATATATATATATATAATATATATATATATATATATATATATATATAAAAGTGAACATAGAATTCAACACTTAGAGGCGACAGTCAGTTTCATGCTATATGCAATCGTCAGGCCACATATGCTGTTATTTTTCTCGGCTATTTATATATATACGGGTTAGTAGTGCATTGTGGGTAATCTGTTATGGCGGTTATTTCACCGGAAGTCGTTTGTTTATCTATTTGGGTCAAATTATATTGCTTGTTTTTATTTTTTTGTTTCTTATTTTATTTATTTATTTATTTATTTATTAACGTAGTAAAAAATTGTTTATATCACTTATTTAACAGTTTTGTTTTGGTTTGGGAATTTAATTAAAGCTATTTGTTCAGTTTTGGGGTTGATTGTTGTAGTTCATTCTAAGTATTATTTTGACGGGAACAGTTTTTAATTCATTATCTTTATTTGGGATTGGTTTGTTTATTTATTTACTTGGATGAATTTAAGTCAATTTATTTTACTTGTATATTTTCTCTTTTCGGTTTTAGATTTTTAGTAGCATAGTATTTATTTATGTTTTATTTCTATTATTTTTTTATTGTTATTTTGTTTATTAGTATATTTATTTGTTTTTATTTTATTTCGTTTATAATTTTTTAGGTTACGTACTCCTATGTATACTTCTGCAGAATAAAGAACGAATGTCCCTTAAACGGAAATTGTTTGCAAAACAACGTAATATACCAAGCCACGATAAAATCACCAGTTAATGAAGAAAAAGTATACATAGGAGTAACTGAAGGACCCTGGAAACAAAGAAACAAAGAAATTATACACACAAAACAACTTTCACAAATAGTAAATATGCAAACAGTACAATGCTTTCTAAGTATATCTGGGAAATTAAAAACAAAACGCACATCACACCAAAAATATCTTGGAAGATAAGGAAAAAATCATCAGCCTACAATAACCAATCCAAAACGTGCAAACTTTGCTTGGAGAAAAATAGCTATCATTACTTTATTAAACAAAAGATCCGAGCTCATCTCAAAATGCAGACATGAAAATAAATTTTTACTACGTAACCTAAAAAATTAAAAACGAAATAAAATAAAAACAAATAAATATACTAATAAACAAAATAACAATAAAAAAAATATAGAAATAAAACATATATATATCAGCGATAGAGCGTATGTAAATATAAACATAAAAGTGAACATTGAAGTTAACCTATTTTATGCCTGTCGCCTCTGAATGTTGACTTCAATGTTCATTATATATATATATATATATATATATATATATATATATATATATATATATATATATATATATATATATTACAATTTGAATTGTGCCTACGGGTCTGTGTTCACGATCGATTTACATAAGGTAATATCCTCGCCGGCAGATTACGAACCTTTATCCATTTTGTTGATGAAAAAAGAGAGCATATATTACTTTACTAAATCTCTCGATTGTGAAGACTGGCAGACGTAATTATCACTGTTTAAAAAAAAACATAGCGTGGATTTAAACATGGACGTCTACACTATAAAGTTTAGCGTATTCATATATATATATATATATATATATATATATATATATATATATATATATATACATTTTCTAATGAATCAGTGTATAATATATACATATATATATATATATATATATATATATATATATATATATATATATATATATATATTCAGAGAGTGTATGTGAACATTCTTATCTTACTTCCAGGCTGTCTTCCATCTTCCAATTCTACTTTGCTCCCTTATTGCCTACGTTCTATAATTTGTGTATTATTTACAATATTCCTTATTTTCAACATTTCTTCCTTTCACTTCTGACAATCATTCGACCCTTCTTCAAACCATTGCTTCCTTCCTTTTGTTTTGTTTTGTTTTCATTTTTCTTTTCTTCCTCTCTTCCTTCGCTCCCTCGTAAGAATTGTCTTAACAGGATTTTTTTTTTATTTTAAAACTTCCATCATTCAATTTACTACATTTCTGCCAGGTTTGCCTTCTTTAAGCTTTGTTTCTATTGACTTTTTTGTTGTTCATTCTCTGCCTTCCTTCCAGCTTCCCTAGCTTACTTTCTTTCCTTATGTTTATTTTCTACCCTTCTCCCAACCTTCGTGAATTTCAGCTTTCTATCTTTGCTTTCTTTAGTCCATTTATATATATTTATTTCATATTTCTTTTATTTTCTTTCGTTCCTGTTCTACACTTCTTCCTGGTTTCATTCCTTTCGGCTTTTTCCATTGCTTTCTTTTATTTTCCACCCTTCTACCAGCATTCTTTCGTTTTAACTTCCCTTCCTTGTTTTGATTTTCTTTAATTCGTACTACGCTTCCAGTTTCTGTGACTTTACTCTTTCTTACCGTGTTTTCTTTCATTAATTTTATAGGCTCCTGATATCTTTCCTTTCAGGTTTTTGTTTTTTGCTTTCTTTTGTTCATGCACTTTTTCAATATTAATTTTTCTTTCAGCTTACTTTCCTTGCTTTCTTTTGTCAATTTTAAACAATTCTTCCCGCTGTCAGTGCTTTCAGTTTTAGTTCCTTGCTTTCTTTCGTATATTGTCTAGCTTTCTTCTATATTTCTCTCCTTCCGGCTTTTTTTCTTGATTTTTTTTTTGGTTCATTTGCTACCTTCCTTCCAGCTTCCATTAATGTGAGCTTACTTCCATTGCTTTCTTTCATTCATGTTTGCATTTGTCCCAGCTTTTTCTCCTGATCAGTTTTCTTTAAATCTCTCAGCTTTTGTCTTTTATAATTCTTTATTTTCCCTAAATTTTCAAACTTTCTCCTCCCATTTCTATTCTATTTCTGCCCAAATTTTAATCTTACTCTTGTTTTACGTTATTATGATTATTTTAAATTTTTATAATTCAACTAGAATTTTTCTTTACTCCGTTGATTATTTTTTTTCTTTTATCATCGAAGCAAACTTCAAGGTCCCGAAAATATCTTTTGAAAATTAATCAGTTTTTTTTTTTTTTTCATTTTGATTTTTCACATTTTTTCGTCAAATACGAATTTTCTTTCTTATGTTCCTGGAATTTTATTTTAGTAGCACCTTTTTTTTTTTTTTGGTTGTTGTTGCGTCAGAGCTATGAAGACAACATGTCTGCTGATTATTGCTACGGATTCTGGGATATTCAATCGAGATAAAATCACCCAGTTATCGATTAAATATATTATCTGCTCTGGACGAAAAACGTTTTGAGTTGCAACAAATGACAAGCAGTGCTCTACTGTGACGTAAACATCGTAGATGTCATACACACTGGGCGAAAGAAGAAATGATAGTTACAGCAGCATCATAAAAAAAACACAAAGGAATATAACTGAAACTTGCAAATTTATTTGACTAGAATAAAGTGCCAAATATGTGCTATTATTATTATTATTATTATTATTATTATTATTATTATTATTATTATTATTATTATTATTGCTCTTGTTCTTGTTTTTATTCTTGTTTGTGTGTTATATTTCCTGTTCTCTATCATATAGAACCTTCCAAAGTATGGTTCTTAGGCCCTAAAAGAGAATTGTCATTTAATTGGTAGTACTTCTTTTATCATATGGGATGTTCCTGGTAGGGCGATTTTCTAAGCAAATTGCCAAGAAAATCGCTCTACTACTACTGATGTTACCTGGGACACGTTTAGTAAAATCGTCCATTCCTTTTCTCACGAGGCCCAGTGCTCCGATTACTACTGGTACGACAGTCTCTGTCTTCATTCCCCACATCCTGTTAATCTCGATCTCCAGGTCCTTGTATTTGGACAATTTCTCGATAGATTTTCATGGAGGTGTTTCTCTCAGATGTTACTGCTATATCAAGAAGCACATACCTACTGAGTTTCTCGTCTTTTATGATGATATTAGGTCTATTGGCATTTGTTTTCCTGTCAGTTTGAATTGACATATATCCCAGAGGATAGTTACATCGCTATTTGGAGTAATTGGGTCTGGTCGGTGGTCATACCATCTCTCAGTAGTTTCGATTTTGTCCTTCTTGCATATCTTGCAGTGCATATATGTCGCTAATTTGTTATGCCTCTGGGTATATTCATTTGTTGACAGTTCCGGGCATCCTGAGATAATATAGTCGACAATTTCATCATATTTTCGGCAGATCCTGCTTTTCGGGTTAGTTCCATCATTAGTGTGACAGTGATAGGATCTAGTAGTGTGGCTTGGATCCTGAGCTTATTATTATTATTATTATTATTATTATTATTATTATTATTATTATTATTATTATTATTATTTATTTTCTTTGATTTCTGGCGTTTACACATTTCTTTCCGGGTCCCGCCCAGGGACCTAAGGTTAGAAATGGCATCATGACACTTTCCACTGACAAAAAAAAAAAAAAAATTACATAGATAAAGCCCTTCGTAAAGTGTGGGCTGTACTTGTCAGAACAATTTTTTGTATCAATTTGTATAAATTTTTTATTATTATTATTATTATTATTATTATTATTATTATTATTATTATTATTATTATTTTCCTTGCTTTCTGGCGTTTACACATTTCTTTCCGGGTCCCACCCAGTGACCTAAGGTTAGAAATGGCATCATGACACTTTTCACTGACAAAAATAAAACAAAAATAAAAACAAAAAAAAAAAAAGAAATTACATAGATAAAGCCCTTCGTAAAGTGTGGGCTGTACTTGTCAGAACAATTTTTTGTATCTCCTTGAGGCATGGGCTTCCAGGAATCCCTGCAATTAGTCTACTGCAATCTTTTCCAACCAGTCCTAGGGCTCCAAATTATCATTATTATTATTATCAATATTATTATTATTAAACATACACGGCAGGGAAAATTTTGGTTTCATGTACATTTCTTTACTGAACACCTCAAAATGAGATATTTTTTTTAAAGTAAAGTTTTTAAAAAGTAAAATGTAAACTTTCAGTAATTTGCTTTGAATAAAGCAGGCTCTTAACTATAAAAGTTAGCTATAGGAGATTGTCATTAAGTAAGCATTTGTGTTTATACTGGAGTCGTTAGTGACGCTTATAATTCAGTCACTAAATAAGCATTTGTTGTGTTTATACTGCAGGCTTTAGTAAATATAGGCTGTGTTTACACTGAAATAAGCATTTGTCGTATATATTCTGGAATCTTTAGGTAAACGTACGGTGTGTTTATACTTATTTTATAATAAAAAAAAGAATTAAGAAGACAGAAGATAACGATTGGGATTGCATGTAAATTTTTGGAAGACCAAATTTGACTGGAAAGCGAGATGCTGGAAAAGCGTTCTGCGGGTGAGAAAGGTGAGAAAAGAAATTGTTAGCATAGAACTTACGTTTTCATCTAGCCATTACAATTACAAAATCATCAGACATTCTTACAATATAATAATGGACTTAAATTTATAAAGTCTAGGTAACGTAGAGGAAATTTCTTTAGAAAAATAACCGTGAAGTTATTTATAGAATAGACACTGGGAAACCGTATTAAGGTAGCCGGAAAGTGACGGAAGCCGAGATGGCAGATCAGGACTAATGTCATTGCAGATTATTGTTTGGATTTTATCAATGATATCAAAGTAACAGGAGCAGGAAACCACATATGTAAAGCAATATACTAAGCATTGTCTAATGGTAGACTTATAAATTAGGAAGACGGAATATGGAGAGAAAAATACCTGGTACGGTATAGTAAGCCATCTTTCCCAGGGATGAAGTTGTTAAATGGACATAAGAGGACGGAATAAGCGCATATTATGGGAATATGTAGAATAGATAAAGGTTGACATACACCCGAGGAGTTTAAAATTGAAGAGAACGGAGGACCATCTCAGCACCCAAAGTACTGACTCTCAGAAAGAAGCTCTTTGAGTGGAAATTCCTTATTACCAAAGCAATAAAAAAAATGAAGACATGAAAAGAAAAATAGGGGTTAAATATTGAGGGAAAACATACGATTAAAGAAAGAAAAAAGAAAGAAAAGATGACTGAAGGAAAGGAAAGAATGTAAGGAGAAAATAAGGAAAAATGAATGCCAAAGATTGGCTAAAAAGAAGAGAAACTAAAATTTAAGCAGTAAAGTAGTTTTGTAAATAGTTTGATCAAAATATATTAGATTGTGAAAAAAAAAAGAAAAAGAGATGATTGAAATAAAAAGAAAGAAATGAAGTCAACAGATAGATTTACGTAAAAGAACTAACAAAAAAAAAGATGGAGGTCTATCGGGAGTAAATTGAAAATCATTGTGTGCAATTTAAAAAAATAAAATAAAATGGCGGCAACAAGGCAACAAACAAGAACAGGAAGAAAATAGCAAAAAAAACGTAATAGGAAAAATGAAAAGAGGCAAAAAGAAAGATAGAAAAAAGAGATAGCTGGTCCAGAACAAACCATAAAATTGTGATATTCAAGATGATGAAGCCTGAAAGCATAATATTCATGATGGGGTCGAGCTGAAGATAAATAATAAATATTTTATTAGAAAGAAGAATGGAATGTTGTATTTTTCTTTGGGATAAGCTGTAATGTGGAAAGAAGGACGTGAGCAATAAACATGACAAAAAAAACAAAAAAAAAACCGTCCCCCCAAAATTAAATAAGTCTATTTTGAAAGAATACATGAGGAATGGTCTGATATTAGCAATATTTAATTATGATAAGTTAAGCCAAATCATTTTCATGTCTATATTAGGTCCTGGCGTACAGAGTTTTGAATATTTGCCAAAATTCTTGAAATATGGTGCAACAATCTGTTTCACAAATCGTTCATTTCAGTCAGTTATGAGAAATGCGTGATACACGATTAGGCGATCATAAATCTTTCGATACATGACTGACAAGGCAGATTTTTCCCGTAGTAGGTTGCCATTTCTTCCTGCGGCAGTTCAGATGTCATCCAAGGCTATAGAATCCGGTCTGTCCTGTTATTTATCCATAGCTGGAGGGGAGAAGAAGCGAATTCATACCTTTCCCAAGGGTATTAGCACGTAAGTAAACGTAATCGATTCGACTAGAATTCGAACTCGGCTCTACCGATTCCTCAGTACGAGCCGATATCCATTACTCCGCCTTGCCTCTATATTAGGAAACTGAATGCCAAAGTACGAAAGCCAAAATAAAAAAATTAAAAGTCAAAAGTTTAAAATTTATGGTTCCGACATCTTCAGTGTTCCTCTACAGTATACAATTCTAACCGACGTATAAGATCAGATAGAATATATCTGAAAAAGGACAATATGAATAAAGACAAAAGGAAAACTTATCTTAGCCGACGCGGTTCGTCCTACGAGAGACATCATCAAGGCAAATGCAATTTTGTAGCAAATACAGTTTTGTAGCAAATACAATTTTGTAGCAAATACTTGACAAGAACAAAAACGTTGTTAGTTATTGTGGTAAGCATTCATTCTCTCCCCACATCGTCAAAAATGGACTGTGCCTGCTTATCAATAGTTCTGTAGTACTCACTGTTCTATTGTGTTGAATACAACCTAATTTGGGTTACTCTGCTCCGTTTGTTTTATTACAGTTATTAATTTTTTAAATTTAAGAAACCCTTATAAATGTTCATCAGGTTAGCTGAAAAGTCTGGATAAATTATGCAGGATGCTAAGTCACATAAATTAATGCCTACTACACGAAAGTAGTAAAAGATGTTTTTTTTTTTGTTTTGTTTTTTAGTGAAACGTCGTGATAAGTATGGCGATAAGTATAAGGACAATAGTCCGAATAATGTAAATAATGTGAAAATCAATCTTTAAATTATTTAAGTTTGGGATCAATTTATGTATTTAACATTGTAAATAACATGATGTGAATTTAATTTTTTTTCTTTTTTTTAACATTTTAATAGTCATGTATGTTGGCTTGGGAATGGAGTCATTCTTTCATGGAAATGGAAATATTTGAAAATCTCCGAGGCGTAGATTCACATTTGCATAATATTCGATAGCAACACTCTCGGGAAATGTCCGTTTAATATGTTATTTTTATTATAAGTGTGGCCTTCTCCAGATCAAAGTTTTAGTTCAATTTATTTCAATTTATAACTGATGCATTTGATAAATTGTTTGTAGAAGGTCCCTTTTGTGTTCATAGAAACGTTTCTTTAGATTTCTATAAGTCTCTTCAAGGTATTACGAGTAGCAGTTCTAGCAGTTTATAATATATATACCTGCTGCATAATTATTAGTATTATGGGGTTTTTAGGGTGGGTGGGTCAGTGGTTCGGATCATATCCATAATAGTTTGGGAATTGGCAGTAATTATTTTGATGATGTTTAGATTGGATGAATTCTTTTGGATACTAGATGTTCAGGAGTGAGGTAGAATTGCGTATCCGTTTCATCTAATTTATTGTCGTTGTAGAAATGTGTGTCTGTTTTATGTAATTTATTGTCATTGTTATTAATAGTTTCATTTTCTTTGTTTTGGGGCTATTTCTCTTAGCATCGTGGATGAAATGATATAGATATTAGAGATTTTTAAAAGTTATGCCTTATTAAATTTCTTCTTCAAGTAAGTATTCGGAACTGACGATCCTTTGAAATTCGATAAAATTTTTTTAAAGAAAAATGCGTTGCCATGCAAGGGATCGAAACTGCGCCATTTCTTTTTGGGAAAACCAATCTTGGATTCAGTGAGCTTGTAGCTCGAACACGATGAACAACATAGCAAGAAGAGTTCTCTTTTCCTATTTTTAAGAAAGCACATATTCTTCGCCAAATTTTTTTTTCTCGAATGGGTAGGCTGATAAACGTCAACTAAATAAAGATTATCCACTCGAATAACATGAGATATATATATATAAGTACACACAGAAGTCAACAGAAGCATTTACTTTGATACTGAGCAATTTTACCCATAAATATAGCATACCTTATAACTGTATATATTTTTTTAATCGTTTCACCCCAAGCAAGGCGAGAAGCCACTACGACGCAAGGGGTTACAGAAAATTTGGAGCAAGATCAGATAGGAGTGATAGAAGAAAGGATGAGGAGAAGGATAGTGGATAGATCAAGGCAACTGGAGATGTCGATTGACATTACATTTGAATAGCTGGAGATTATAGCTCTCCGGTAAACTGGAATAGGGAAGGGAGTTCCACAGGCGAGAGGTGCGAGACATGAAGCTATTGGAATAGAAGAGACGGCTACATTTAGGAGTTTCGAAAGTGAAGGGGTTTGAGAGCGGGATGCCAGCCTCATAGGGCGCTTGAACTCATGAAGTCTGGGAACCAGCGAATGCAGCTCCTCGGAGCAATTGACATGAAAGTATTTGTAAAAAAAGACAGAGAGAGGCGACGGCGCGTCTGTGAGAGAGTAACTGTAGACGAAATGCCAGAACAGGGCCACTTATATTGCATATCTGCCTCTGGAGCCTATCAAGAACTCTGAGGCAAACAGAGGGTGCTCCAGACCATATATGGCAGCAATACTCCATGCAAGGACGAATTGTTGTTTTGTAGATCTGGGGGATCGATTCCGGGGAGAAAATTTCCCTGGCGCGGCACAGGGAGACAACTTTCTTTGCGGTGGACGAGGCAATTGACTCAATGTATTTGTTCCATCTTAGGTCAGTAGTAAACGTGAGACCTAGCAGCCGCAGAGAGGTGCAGCGTCAGACATTTTAATGGAGGGCAGGGAAGATATAGAAGACGTTGAATAATTTACGCAAGTTTTGTCTACTGTTTTTCAAAAGGATCATCTCGTATTAGACAAACAAATTTAACATGCTTCGCTTTTATTTTTGCTTCATCTGAAATCTTCGGAAATGTGTTATGAAAAGAATGTTTCAGTTTTTCGACTTGTGCGGTGTTTGCTTTCCGGTTTTTATGCATTTCGGACTTAATGTGTTTTCTTGTGTCTGAATTCTACCGCTAGGCGAGTTCTACTGGAAAATTCTAGAAGTTCAAGGTGTCTGCGGTGACTTATATGTGAGCCAATGAACAACAGGTAATTCAAATATTCTAAGAACTTTAGTTAGTATTTGAACAGACTCACAAATATCCACTAACAGATGAAGAGAAGATAGACTGAAGGTATTAGAACGGTGATTCTACAGAAGGATGCTGAGCATACCATTGACGTTACGAGTAAACAATGAAGAATCATCAAAGAAAATATATAAACAGAAAAGACTGCTTCAATAATAGTACTCCAGGAAGGGCAACGCTGAACACAGTATATTGACAAGCAAGGATTTTACTAAAAACAAAATAGGAAATTTTGCTTCGTTTTTATAGATTTTAACCAGCAGTAGTCATATTGATAGAGGAGGAGGTATTGAAAGAGCTGAGAACTGCAAGGCATTTATAATTATTATCAGAAAGAGATTCAGTTGGCTTTTGAGCATCAAAGTGTAGTATCTGTCCTCTGGTGAATAAAATCCATTTCACTTCTTAGTTGAGTGTCTGTCTTTGGACAGAGCGCTAAACAGTTGTGTCTCTATTTGCGGACATAACGCAACAGACTAAGAGGTTCTCGGTCTCCAGAAAGAGCTGCCCGCGGCAGTACCTCCCTCATTGTGCTGATGAAGTGGGATCGGCTTTAACACTGATGCAAGGGTAACCGACAGTTGCAGGGGCTGTGCTATTATTGGACCTGGCCCGAGCGCATGGGCTCTGGCTCCCCACATTAAACTGACCTTTTGTCACATCCTGCCAGCCTGTGGCGTAAAGAATACATAATCAGAAAGAGTGAGTTGAAATTTATTGAACACATAGAGGAAGATATCTTGGATTATTTTACACTCACATGACATCGAATGGAAAAGAGACATGCTTAGGCAACGGATCATTTACCTAAAGAATTTGTGTGAATGGATGGTGAAAAAGAAGAGATAGTAAAAGCCATAGATATGAAGTCCTAGAAAAGGTTGGAAGTTGTGTAAATCTAATCTTACCGACCTCATGAAGAGACACGACGCTTAGTAGAAGCTTGGCTTTTATTAGGTTGGTGCAAAAATAATGACGTAATAATGTCGTTTTTTGACGTTAAAAATACGTCAAAAAACGACATTATTACGTCATTATTTTTGCACCAACCTAATATTTATTGTATGTAATCCTTTTTTTGAATACCAATTTTAATTCTGAACATTTTGCAATTTTTATCTGGATTTTCTTTTATCCATAATGAAATTAAAATAAGATATTTGTTAGCTTTTTAGGGTTTTTTTTTTCTCAGCCAAAATTAAGATTTTACGATCTTTATTAATCATGGAGGTCAACATCACCTACCGTACCATTTTTTTCTGTTCCGCGTACCATTTAAGCTAGAAAATTATTCTCTGCAATACAGACCGCTAAGCTTGACTTGCTATGTCAAAAAGATGTTAATTCAGAGTAAGCCCGATATCTCATTCCATTCGGTTAAGAATTGCTTTATTCCGGCTGAGATGTTACACAGCGTCCTTTGATAACCAGAATCGATTTCCGAATTCCATATGACATGAGAAACGGATGTCTTGTAAGTGTTCATGCAAGTAACACAATCATTTTTCTCTTAGATTTTACATGCTTTGATTTGAAATTGCATGCAGCCCTCGTTGGTAGCTTTTGGTAACCTTAATGTCGGAATGAGATCAAATTTGGCATGTTAGAAAATTAGGTCAGTAGATGGCCTCGCTTAAACGCGGTCGTGGAACAGACTTACAGAAAAAATATTTGAATATTAGTATAGATATATTAATGATAGCATAGTACACTTAAACATCATTAAGGAACTGTCAGGCAAAGCTAGAATGATAAATACGGCCTTATACCTAAGTGCACACACACACACACACATACCCGCAAACACAAACACATACACACCTCATATATATATATATATATATATATATATATATATATATATATATATATATATATATATGTATGTGTGTGTGCGTGAGAGAGAGAGAGTATGTGTGTGTGTGTGTGTTTGTGTTTATCGTATAAAAATTACGATATCAGCTGAATTCGTAACCTTGGTTTCAAACTTACGGTGCCTCAGGAAATTTTTATCAATTGACCACCCAACACTTTATTTATAAAAAGAACAATGAACAGTTTACCATTTTAAAATGATAAATATATAAACGGATTACGTTGGGTGAAGAAGAAGAAGAAGAAGAAGAAGAAGAAGAAGAAGAAGAAGAAGAAGAAGAAGAAGAAGAAGGAGGAGAAGGAGGAGGATGATCATGATAATAATAATAATAATAATAATAATAATAATAATAATAATAATAATAGGTTGGTGCAAAAATAATATCGTTTTTTGACGTTAAAAAATACGTCAAAAAACGATATTATTTTTGCACCAACCTAATATTAAGTTGGTGCAAAAATAATGTCGTTTTCTCACATTATTTTTGCACCAATTTAATAATAATAATAATAATATCGGTCAGGAGACAAGTGAAACATTCATTTTTTTTTAAGCCTCATATGCGCTGAAGAGTAATTATTTTATTATGTATGCAAGAACTTGTGAGTTCAAATTTTCTCGTTCAAAATTTTCTTTCGATCCAGAAATGCCATTATTGCTAATTTTTTCTGTTGGTCGAAATTGCAAATATTGTTGTGGTTGTTATAATGCTTCGAAGTTAAAAAAAATCCAGCTTACAATCGGATCGCTGCTGTTTTTTGGCTTAAATCCCCCCCCATATATATATATATATATATATATATATATATATACGAGGTCTAACCAAACGTATCGGAACTCTTGGTATGGTAACGGAGGAAAAGTATGCAGAGTGAACAGCTTGGGACAGATTGACCTTGACTTCTGCTGTGCATACACACTAATTTATAAAATTCTCGCTCGCAACTGTTATTAATAACAGTGGTTTGGAGGAAAGTGTGTAGAGTGTGGTCGTCTCATCACACCAGAATTATTATGGCTTGTGCAAATATTTTGAGTCAAGCACAAAAATTCCCCAGATTCGAAAACACCATATTACCCCTAACTCACTCCTTCATCGAAATAACAAATGAAAGCTACAAAAGCGGCGATATACCGGAATACCTCATAGCTATGCCTAAGAAACTTGGCGGAAACGAATGCGAACTCCACCGAAAAATAAGTCTAATGAACCAAGTGACACAATTCATCATCCGTATTCTGATGAATAGAGCGGGTAGTAGAATCAGGCCAGACATATGACGAGAACAGTGTGGGTTCGTTAAAGACACCGGAAAAGGAACGTGATATTCAAGCGCAGAATGTTATCAGAAAGAGCGATACAAATGCAGAAGGACGTGTACCTATTTTTCATAGACTACGCAAAGGCCTTCGACAAAGTACGCATCAAGGGTCTGCTGGAACTGCTCAGCAAGATTGATATATTCGGGAAAGATATCAGAATAATCAAGAACCTATACTAGCACCAAACAGCATCCATGCGCATATTAGACGAGTTCAGTGAATATACATAAATAGAAAGGGGCGTAAGGCAAGGGTGCGCCTTCTCACCCGACCTGTTCAACCTATACAGTGAGGCACTTCTGAAAGAATTGAAAGACCTAGCGAGGTTTTAGCATTAGCGGCCACAATCTTACCAACATAAGATCCGTAGATGACACAATACTGATAGCAGACAAGGAAAAGAAATTTAAAAAATCTCCTACAGAAGGTACCGACTGAATTGAGAACAAGGGACGAAGCAAAAACTACAAGAAGACAGAAGTCATGGTCATCTGTAAAAGGATGAGCCCGAAATGCGATTTGCTGGTCGGGAACACTAGAATCTAGCAGACGTGAAAGTGTAAACATCTGGGAAGAGTTTGGTAGAGACTGAGATCCGTATTGGGATGGCCAAGGATGAATTCCCAAAGCTGGCCAGATTATTGCGAGACAGAAGGATTTCTTTGGTAACAAAGAAAAGATTACTGAGCTGTTACGTGATATCTGTCCTTCTATACAACAGCGAATGTTGGACTATTTCCTCAAAGATGAAGAAAAGAAACGAATTCACGGAGATGTGGTTCTACAGAAGGATGCTAAAGATATACTGAACCCAGTGAGCAAAGATGAGGCTTATACTTAGCAACAGGGAGAGGCAGCTGAAATTTCTCGGACACGTAATAAGGAAGGAGCGCCTGGAGAATTTGATACACATGGGTCGAATAGAGGGAAAGACAGACAAGGGAAAGCAACACTTGACATACCTACCGGGCTTCAGCAAGTGGATGACAGAACGTGGTCTGGGGGGTAGTTGATGGAAGGAACTTGTTGAGAGATGCAAAGGATAGAGGAGAGCGATGATCGCCTACGTCCTGCAAAGACATGGCATATAAAAAGAAAAAAAATGCTTTTATTGTGTATGCATATATCTGTGTATTCACGCGAATATTATCTATTTGTGTGTGTCTGGCAGATATCTATCTATCTATCTATATATATATATATATATATATATATATATATATATATATATATATATATATTAGGTTGGTGCAAAAATAATTTCGTTTTCTCACATAGTAACATATGTTAGAAAACGAAATTATTTTTGCACCAACCTAATATATATACATATATATATATATATATATATATAATCTATTTGTTTAAACGTCATTATAAATATTTAACAATAAATAAAATAATAATAATAGTAATAATAATAATAATAATAATAATAATAATAATAGGTCTGGGGTGTAGATTAAAACTTGAAATACAAGTTAAAAAAAAAAATTTAGAGGAGAGAAAAGGGAACTGAAAAGCAAGGAATTAACTTGAGACATTAGGATTTACAATCATATCAAACTAAAGGAAAAGTATCATTGAAAGATGCTACATTTACCATTTCTTACAACTTCGGAGCATGGCACAAGTGACTCTCCACAAATGTTCAATTTTCCGTCGCCAACGACAGATACTTATCAGATTTTATGGGGTAGGTTGGACTTATACTACAGATTGGTAGGGGGGGAATATCGAAGAATTCATTAAACAGAGGGGTAGGAGCAAGGGAATAAAAGTTATACTTTTCCGGTCATCTCTCAACCTACTTGCCGCTGAAAGATATGTTTTAGAATTTTCACTCAAAGAGATGATAGACAAAGGGCAGAGCATTGTAGGAAAATTACACCTGTAGCCATGAAAAAAAACAAACAAAAAAACAGAGAACACAGATATAATACAGTATGATCTCTGTCAGTGTGGACATATCTACATGTACATTCAATATATATATATATATATATATATATATATATATATATATATATAGAGAGAGAGAGAGAGAGAGAGAGAGAGATTAGCAAACATGTACATATACACCGACAGAGATATGGGATGCCTAGGGTAAAAAAAAAAAATAAACGATACGGGAAACGTTGTAGATTCTATCGCCAAAATAAAATATTCCGAACAGATCTTAAGAAATTTTACAGGGAAATTGGAAATTGGAAAAACGCCTATACATGTCGAAACGCCACCATCGATTGATAATGTACAGGCATTTTGGGAAAATATTTGGAGCAACCCAAAGGAATGTAACCCAAATGCAGAATGGATACGGCGTGAAGAAGAACGACTGCTGGATACACCTCTGCAAGAATGGGTAAATATATCCACAGATGATGTTAGGCAAGCACTAACGAAATCCCAAAAATGGAAATCCCCAGGAAATGACAAGTTGCCCAATTTCTGGCTGTATCATCTCTCATCTACCCATGGCATACTTGCAAAAACATTATCAACGCTTGTAAATAATCCCAATAAAATCCCGGAATGGGTTACTGAAGGTATTACATACCTCATACCAAAAACAACTGAAACAGACGACCCGAAAAATTATAGACCGATAACATGTCTTTCCACAACGTATAAGTTGATCACGTCTGTACTGACGAACCGTACTTACTCCTTCTTCGAAACAAACAGCATTCTCCCGATGGAACAGAAGGGATGCAGTAGAGGTTCATATGGCTGCAAAGATCAACTTCTGATAAATAAAATGATCCTGGAAAATTGCAGGAGACGACGCAGAAATCTCAGTGCAGCGTGGATTGATTATCGTAAAGCCTTTGATAGTGTTCCACATTCTTGGATCCTTAAGGCTTTGGAAATGTACAAAGTCTCCCCTGTGGTATTAAACTTTCTTAAGCACAGCATGGGGATGTGGAACACAAAACTATACCTTAGGCACACCGGGGGCACTGCCATATCCAACCGTCTGAATATCCGACGTGGAATTTTTCAAGGAGACTCTCTGTCACCCCTTCTGTTTTGTTTATCCTTAACCCCTCTTACACATGAACTGAACAACAGTAGCTATGGTTACAAAATAAATAAGAAAATTTTCAATCACCTACTATACATGGATGATCTCAAACTCTTTGCCAAAGACGACAATGAGTTGAAAGGCCTCCTCAATATTGTAAAATACTTTAGTGACGACATAGGTATGGACTTCGGATTAGATAAATGTGCAAAAGTAACATTCAAGAAAGGTAGAATTACAGAAACACCCTCAATAGATTTAGATTTTGTCACAAAGATTAGGGAATTGGAGCATGAAGAAGCTTATAAGTACCTAGGAATTAGCGAAGGAGATGGCATACAACACCCCCAAATGAAAGAAAAAATAAGAAAAGAGTACTACAGGCGTGTACGTCTGATACTAAATACTGAACTAAACTCAAAAAATAGAATATCAGCTATAAACTCACTGGCTGTCCCAGTGGTGCATTACAGCTTTAATGTCCTTAACTGGACCATAGCTGAAATTAAGCGAATGGACGCCAAAACGAGGAAGCTTCTCACTTGCTATCGCATGCATCATCCCAAAGCTGATGTTGATCGTCTGTATGTGCCCAGATCCGAAGGAGGCAGAGGATTAGTTCAACTAGAACTGTCCTACAAAACTACAACAATTGGCCTCCAAAAATACTTGGAAACTACAGAAGACTGGATGATGGTATGCGTCAAGGAACATGAAAGTAGTAAGCGTCTTTACTCCGTAATGAAAGAAGCCAACAAATTCAAACTGGAGCTTCAAATGGGCGTAGAGATGCAACTACAGCACAATACACCAGCTGAAACTGCAAAATACTTGAAAAAGACAGCAAAGACGAATGCAACCGACCAGATACAGAAGCGATGGCAAGATAAACCGCTTCATGGCCAAGACTCTGCCCGTATCAAACAAGCTGATGTAGACAAAACCCGTACCCATCAGTGGCTACGCAGTGCAGGGTTGAAAGCGGAAACTGAAGGTTTTATCCTTGCTGCGCAGGACCAATGCTTGCTAACTAGGAATTATCAAGCACATATACTAAAATATTGTGTCAGCCCAAAATGCAGGTTCTGTGATAAATATCCAGAAACGATTGATCATCTTGTATCAGGTTGCACGATGTTGGCACCCACTGAATATAAAACCCGACATGACAGAGTGGGCCAATATCTGCACTGGAAAATCTGCAACTTCTACGGGAAGGAAACTGAAAGAAACTGGTACCAACACCACCCAGACCCAGTTACGGAGATAGGGCCTGTTACAATTCTATGGGACTACACAATTCACACTGACAGAACAATCAAGGCCAACCGCCCAGATATTGTTATTAAAGACCACAAACAAAAACGGTGCCTCCTTATTGATATGGCAGTCCCTTCTGACTGCAATGTATCTTTGAAGATATTCAAAAAACTGTCAAAATACAAGGACCTTGAAATAGAGATCTCGAAAATGTGGCATATGGGAACATTAACAATCCCTGTTGTAGTTGGAGCCCTAGGACTGGTTGGAAAAGATTGCAGTAGACTAATTGCAGGGATTCCTGGAAGCCCATGCCTCAAGGAGATACAAAAAATTGTTCTGACAAGTACAGCCCACACTTTACGAAGGGCTCTATCTATGTAATTATTTTATTTTATTTTTATTTTTTATTTTTTATTTTTTTTTTTGTCAGTGAAAAGTGTCATGATGCCATTTCTAACCTTAGGTCCCTGGGTGGGACCCGGAAAGAAATGTGTAAACGCCAGAAAGCAAAGAAAATAAAAATGATAATAATAATAATAATAATAATAATAATAATAATAATAATAAATAAAGACAGACCATCAACTCAATTATGAGTCTCCATTTAAAATAACGTTTAAACATATAGATTAAAATTTTTCGGATTTAATTCGTTTATTAACACACACACACACACACACACACACACACACACACACACACATACACACATACCCATATATATATATATATATATATATATATATATATTCAAACACACTGGGTTGTAGATTAATATTCTTTCGTTTTTATTATTATTATGTCATTCAGGTTCATCCACTAGTTTCGGCTAAAATGGCCATCACCAGGAGAAGAAATATTTCTGCTTGCTGGTAGCAGTGAACTATAGAAATGAATGTCTTGATGGAGAAAATGAACTTAAAAAAACAAATGAAAACTACAGACAAAAGTTCATTTTCTCCATCAAGACATTCATTTCTGTAGTTTAGTGCTAGCAGCAAGCAGAAATATTTCTTCTCCCGATGATGGCCATTTTGACCGAAACTATTCGAGGAATCTAAATGGAATAATAATAATAAAAACGAAAGAATATTTATCTACAACCCAGTGTGTCTGAAGATTTCAATTTCTTAATTTTTTATTATTTTTTATTGTTCAATATATATATATATATATATATATAGATTTATATATATATATATATATATATATATATATATATATATATATATATATATATTTATAATGAAAAAGACAAGTTCTGTCAGCTTAATTGTCTGCTATATTCCAATTTTCTGATAAGGCGTATTGTACTTGAATAGTGGATAATATGCTTTAATTTCATATTTTTTTATGATCAAGTACTTACGTCCTTCACTGTCATTATCAAAAACAACCAATGCGATGACTCTATCGTAATTAGAATTCCTTTTACTACGTCCTGGTATGCGGAATAAAATAAATATATAAAAAATAAATAAACGTCATGTTCTTTTTTGTACGGCTTCGTCCACACTAGTCATTACACATGACGTCAGGCTAGACTGTTTCAACCTTCCATCATCCGTTCTCGTTTGTTTTTTAATCAAACGTGTTTGAAAGAATACTTGTTGACTAAATATACCTTATTCGCACACACACATGCAGACGCACACACACACATACATATATATATATATATATATATATATATATATATATATATATATATATATATATATAGTACTTCCCCTGATTCTCAAAAAAATAAAGAGCGTATTATGATGAAAAATGCCCCAAGCTTGATAAAAACTAAGTTTTATTGTCAGAATTATTTTTTATTTAATTATATTTTTAATCCTTTTTAAATCGTTCAAAATATTGATTAAAAATCTTGTTTTCTTACGTCAGCGGACGGACTATAAATTACCATAGTTAATTTTCATGCCTTCTTTCTGGTGAATAACACATTGATTTAGAAATTCTTGAAAAAATTATGTACTTCTCAGATTTTAATGAAACTGCCAGAAATTATTTACAAATGAATGATATCTTTTGAGAAATTTTTTTTTAAAAGAAAATCTTGGTTAAATGTATTATTTATATCTGCAAATTATTTAATTTTATGTAATTTTGAGAATTTAAAATTGTAAACCTTAACTCTTATATTAGTTAAAAGCAGAACTCCTTGGATAATTTAAATCATCAATTTCTTCTGTAAAACAGGAACTCCATTTACTGGAACTATGTTCTGAACCATAAAATAAGAAATGCAATAAAACTATGACATTATTTAATTAGAAAAGCTTTTAATTGCTTTCATGAACGAGATATATTAAGGACACTATTTTCTTAAGGAAATAAATGTTTTCGATGAATAATGAATTTTTACAAGAGTTGTTTTCATTGCTTAAAATTTTAATTAGAATAATATATAAATTTTTAAATCTTTTAAAATTCTGTATTAACTTATAACGGTTAGGTGATCTTGCTAGTAAGTAAAAACTGTATTGACTAATCATGAACCGGAAAGCTTATTGCATTTTTGTGAATCCCGTATTTGAAAAGTAATTTTTGAATTTTTTGTATGTATATAAACGGGTATAAGAGCGATAACTCAAGATAATTTAAAACCAAAGTATCTAAAGTTCAATAAATCACGAGAATATTTTCCCGAATTTTTAAGATTACTGAATACTTACAAATTATAGAAAATGGCGCTCACGTTATATCACTCAATTATTTTTACTGATATATCAAGCGTAGAATAACATTAGAAAAACGTCCATCTGTCATTCAAGCTGACAAATTGTCTACATCTTAATAAACAGCTACCGCTGTGCAAAAAATGGATTTCTGAGATATTTTAAACGTCAAGTAATATTTTTTTTAATACATAGAATTACATTCTAATGAAAAGTGGCGCTAAAATTAACATTTTCAATTTTTTCAAAACGAAATCTCCTGCCAGTCAATCTAAATTAGATTTGAAACGATTTTAGGCTTGAAATGATTTTGCTTATTGGAAATATTAAAATTAATCTATTTAAAATAGAACATCCAATAGATATTGTTCATTATTATGTCGTTATAAACCATATACTAAAGATCTACTTAATCATAGATACGTCAGTAAAGAATGAAGCCACTATAAAAAATTCTATATAATTTACATCAGTCCACCAATCCAAAAATAAGGAAATATTTGATAATAATAAAATTAAATATACAAAGGCTTTAGAATTAAGCTATCATAAAGAAATTTAGATTATTTAGAGAAAACAAAGAAGGTAAAAATAAGCAGAAACACCGTAAGCGTAACATCGTATGGTTTAATACAGCTTTTACTCTTAATGTGACGGGTACACACCTGGCCCAGGGTCGAATCCTTTGGTTACGGCGCCAACTGTGACGTCGCTCCTCCTGGTCGCTCCTCCTGGTCCCAAGCGTGCCGCTCCAACCTCTTGGTTAGATGATCACCAGCCTCGCCTTTCCCAACCCGCTTCCAATACCTGGTTGCTAAAGCAACTGTACTGATCTCCGGTCTGTCTACCCACGCTGTGTTTAGATCTTAGACCGACGGGACCAGCAGGGATTGGGCCGTATGCAAGTTGAGTCCGACGGGGGTGGCAAAACACAAGTAAAAGAAAAAAAAAACTCACGAGACAAAAAATTACTGATAAAAAAAGGGTGACAACCTTTTATATCTAATGTCCGTTACATAAAGAAAAATTGTTCTCATTCCCGACCCGCTCTGTGGACTATGGCACCAAGCTTCTATCATACAACTTAACGATTTCGAATTGTCTACTCTCTAGAATTGTGTATGTCGGAGTGTGGTTTAGTTCGACACTGGGGCTAATTTCTATCAATCATTCGCAGTTGATTCTTCTCTTCGACTTGAGTTGTATTTCTTCACTTCGATCTGGTTGGGTCGAATTCTGTTCTCGGCTGGGCTTGATTTTAACTTATTCTTCTTCTTCCGTCCAGTAACTCTTTGGCCTTGTCTTCGACTTGGCTGCAACTTCTCCGCGGCTTTCGAGTAATCTTCTTCTTCGTCGACTTAGATACAACTTCTCTTGTCTTTGACTTGGGCCGGAAGGATTTCTTGTTTTCGACTTGGGCTGGAAGGATTTCTTGCCGCAACTCAGCCGCAACTCTCTGTCGTCCGAGGTGATCTCTTCTCGCTGCCGTCCGGGGCTGAACTCATTTTTTTGTCGATTGGGGTCCTGCTTTTATTGACGCCGCAGCAAACCGGGGTGGGTCTGTCGGCGTCAGGGCTCTCTCGATAATCCCAAAAGTCGCATTAGTTCTGATTTCCCATTATCGCTATTATTTTCACCCCTACTTCCTCACAGTGCCTCTGGGGGGAAGACGCATACCCATCTCTCCCGGTCTCTCGTATGTCAGGTGACCGTTTTCGACCAATGGTTCTTGATCGAGCATTCTCCCTCCTCTTTCCGCATATCACGTGACCGCTTTCGGCTAATGAGACTGTGGTGGGACGCCTCCCGTCTCCAATCGGGCGTGGCTTACATCGTTCTTGTTCTAAAAAAAACAAAATCTAATTTGGCCTTTTTCACACGTACGAAAAATGATAATCTTGGCTTTTTCTCACCTGGGTTCTGTCAAAACAGCCTCCCGCTAATTAGATGTGACTTCAGGAAGGAATATTGGCGCTATCTGTGAGCCGAGACAATCGTTTTTTTTCCTTCTTTGTTTTTGGTCAGACCTGATAGTCAAAAATCTTAATTATCTGAATTGAAAATGTCTCCACTTCATCATCGTGGGGTTCCAATTTTTAACAGGTCAGAATCTGTATACAGTTCCACCGGTCACCCCCTCAACACAAAAGACACCTTTCCTCCGATTAAAATTTCGTTTCCATTGTTCAAAAAAATCTTTATTGTTTCAGCCAACCTTAACAAACTTCCATCCTACGCGGACACGGAATTAGTTCAAGTGCTTGACCTGATAATTTTGACACTTGTTAGGTGCTGGTCGCACGTGTGTGTTTTCGCTTACGACCTGGTTTCGTATTATGTTTCTGTCTTTCCTCTTCTTTTTGTTTTATTTTAGTATCTCCAAACTCTATTTCTTCAACCAAATATAACAATTTCTATTTCCCTGGATTTCGGTCAGGTAATTTGACATGATATATCTTGACACCTGTCTTGTCTTAGTTTTACTTATGACCGGGTTTTGTATTATCTATTCCTCTTTCTCTTTCTTTTTATTATTTTTTTTCTTCTTCTCTTTGGATCGCCTAAATACAGTTAGAGAATTATTCTCAAAACTCAATTATTCTTCGTTTCTAAATAACTAACAACTGGTTAATAAACCGAATAAAAATTAAATCATATTTCTATGAATATCTCTTTTTAGTCTTTCTAAAAATGCAGGGTGCCACATTAACGTTGAATCTAATATCAGAAGAATGTTCCTAAAGTTAATTGAAAAGCACTTCAAATATTAAAATATATTTTTAGCAAAATTAATGTTAAGATTAGCTGTAGCTGCATTAATAACATAGATAAATCTATATGCCAATATAACGACATTATATTAAACAAATATATTTACAACAAAGACAACATTAACTGAAAAAAAATAAATGGATTTGTCAACAAAATATGTTCTGTCCCCTTAAACAGTTAATATATGACTGATAATATTGTATACCGAGCTAACATACCTCCCTGTAACGATGTGAAATTGTATTTTGGTTCCACTGAAAATCCTTGGAAAATTTCGTTTCTACGATCATCTAATGGCTTTACGCAATATAAAATACAAAAACAGCACATCTGTGCAAATAGTTCTGGCAATTAAAAATGATGGTATTACACCTTTTATCACCTGAGATATTATAGCAAGAGCCAAATCTTATAACGAAAAGAAAATAGATGTAACTTATATCTTGTTGAAAATTATCTCAAATAAGTCTAACCTTTTAAATGAGAGAAATGAATTGACGGTCACATGTAGGCATAAAAATAAATATCTACTTAAATATGTTAATCCAGACTAACATTCAATGTAAATTACGTTTGATTTTTTTAAAGAACAGGTAATCCCCTTTTATACTTAATATAAAAAATAAAAAATGAATGAACTCTAACATATTTTTCACACACACAAACACACACTCTCTCTCTCTCACACACACGCACACATTTACACGCGCATATATATATATATATATATATATATATATATATATATATATATATATATATATATATATATGTAAGTATGTATAATTCTCGTTTACTTTAAATGCCAAATATAATTTTTAAATTAAAAATAAAACTGTTATACCAGTATAATACCGCTAAGATGGTGATAACCAGATAATTTAAAGTAAGTAACGGTAGGTCCATACTCAGCACCTGAAGATTGCGTTATGCATGAAACTCCGAGCTGTGCTATGGGGGAGAGATACTATGTATATTCATTAATGTATGCTTCATAGATATGTTGTATTACATTGATATCTGTTTTGTTAATATTAGCAATATATGTTCGATTTTTTACACACACACACACACACACACACACACACACACACATATATATATATATATATATATATATATATATATATATATAGAGAGAGAGAGAGAGAGAGACAGAGAGAGACACACAGATAAACTTAGTGAACCAGACAGACCTACCCAGGTTTCATAAGCGGATCGTCAGGGAATATATATATATATATATGAGGTGGAATGAAAAAGATGTCGACGTAAGCTATTTTCCAAAATCTAACTAAATACATTCCTGCTTAATGTCTAGAAATTTGTAGATTCATTTTCATCTACCACGCACACACACACACACACACACATCATCTACCACCCACACACACATATATCGTATACTAGACACATACATATATATCATCTACCACACACGTACATATGCACACATATATCATCTACCACACACAAACACACACGATTATATCATCTACCATACACACTCCCGCATATACACCCCACATATATATTTCGTTGTGTTTATTTATTTCATTTTAATACTCTTAAACTCAGGGATCAAATTCTTAATATTGTTATTAATCTCATCAAAGAAGGCTCCGTTGTTTTTTTCAATTTTTTTCCTTTTCCCAAGTACTTTCCATCACATCCAACCTCATCTTCCGGGCTGAATTGCTACGAGAAAAATTATGGTATATTAATTATTATTATTATTATTATTATTATTATTATTATTATTATTATTATTTTTAATGTTTTAAAATACCCAACCTGTAATTTTAAAAAATATACTACAATTTAACATTATTCGGACTATTGTCCTCATCTTTGTCGCCAAATTTATTAAAACGTTTCGATAGTTGTACGCTCTGGCCTTCTTCAGGTGGTTGGCATGTCGACCTGAACCCTTTATTTCGCTCACTGGGGTAGACTGTTCTAGTTCCACGTTCCATGTTTAATGGATGTCAGTTATCAGTTATCTCCCGTTAATTTTCCCTCTGAAAGTTCTCCACTGCCTTAACCGGGTATTGAACTCACATTCTTTGGGTTCTGTCACTGGATCTAACCAACGCCTGTATCCACTGTGTCATGTGTCCATCTCAGAAATATAGACAGATATTACAATTTAAGTATTTTAGAAAATTGCTTTTTAGCCATTTTAAAACACTGTTGCTCTACTCATAATTACTCTTATTTTGTGTTTGTTACATTTTCTCATAAAGAGGGTTTCGAGAATTGTTTATATGTTGGTGTATACTTGTATTGTAAATTAATATTTATCTAAAACGTTAATGCAGACATGAATATTCTTTTAAAGGTTGTGAAATAGAACTTGAATCCGTGATATATAATGTAAGCCTTCTTGTAATGTTGTTGTCGTGAAACTAACTTATATATTTATTCTTTTTTCAGAGATACAATCTCCTAAGGGCATTTAAATTGATATTAAATATTGGCCTTTTGTAAAACATTAATCGACGGAGAAATGTTATTGCTGATGATTAAGTTGGCTGTATTAAATTTACTATAGTACATAATTAGTTTTTTTTTAGGGTCAGTGGGTGTATATTATTATGAGTTTTTAGGAGTCTTTTATCTTGTTTGTAGTTAAAGGCTATTTGATGGTATAGCAGGTTAATACTTTTAGAGCTATTTGAGGTACTATTATGTTCTTTTTGATTTATGTTAATATTTCGAATAGCTCCTCTAATTTGTTTATCAGCAATGTAATTAAGAAAGTAATTATTAATTAGAGTTTAATTTATTTCTAATTCAGTGTAGAAATTTTTTCGTGGAAGAGTTGCCTTTTGCACGGTTTATTAAATATTGTAAATTTTGTTTCATAGGACATTAACTTTTATAATTGCGAGTGCACGTGTATATGCTAGACAATTTTTTATATGGTGATGTAGTAAATGTATTATTATTGGTGTCTATCAATACATCATGAAAAGGAATTCTATTCATATATGAGTTGTTTTGGAAATTCTGTAGTCCATGTATTTCATTTACGTTTTTAACTAAGAGGAGAATATCATCTATATATTTTAGGGATTTTAGTGGTGTTAAATATTTTATTTTCAAGGTTAGCCATATAGAAGTTACTAAATGTTGGTCGCTAAACTGAACACATGTAAATTCAATCACATTGTACGTAGATATTATTTTGATGGTCATAGAAAGGAACTTCAGTGGTACAAATAAATAGTTGGTTACGTAATATATGAGGTTTAATTTTTAATGGCGGGATAAGGGGATTGTTGTAAATATAGTCTATAATTATATAAATCGTTTCTCTATCTGGGACATTGGTACATAAACTTTAAAAATCAAGTGAGGCTAATGTTTAATTAGAAGGTTTCTGTGTTTTTAAGGTTTCGATGAGTTCGTGACTTGATTTAATATTGTATTTATTATTGATCTACTGTGAAATGATTGGTTAATGATTTTAGTTAATTGATAAACCGGCGTGGGGACTTGAGATATGATAAGACAAAGAGGAAATTTTGTTTATGTAATTTATAGTTAGCAATTATTTTGGGGCGTTTTAAGGTCCTTTGTTCTATGTTGTTATCTGTGATTAGCTTGTTGAATTTCAGTTTCACTTGGCTAATAGGATTTTTATTGACCTTTAACAAATTTGGTGTGATCGTAGGGTAATTGTTTTAATTTCGAATTATAATCACATTTATTTAATACAACGAAAATATTAGTTTTATTTGCTTTTAAAAAAATTATATGAGTATGGTGACGTAGCTCATTGGAAGCGATTTTTAATTCTTTTCTTAGAATCTTAGACGAGTTATATATATATATATATATATATATATATATATATATATATATATATATATATATATATATATATATACAGACATGCATATACATAATTACACACACACACATATATATATATATATATATATATATATATATATATATATATATACATATATATATATATATATAGTCATCCATTATACACAGATCGTCAGGGTGGCTTCAAGCCGGGATCGGGACCCAACTGATTTGATATCAGTCAGATACCTTACATCTAACTTTTCGTCGCAGAAAGGACGGGAATTTTAACGATTTTCTTTATACGAAATATTCCAGTCGAATCTATTACATTCACTTACACTTATGTGCTAATACCTTTGGAAAAGCTATTAAGCCTTTCTTCTCGTTCCAGCTATGGGTAAATAGCAGGACAGACTGCATTCTATAACCTTGGATGGCAACTGGTCTAGGAGAAGGACAACTCTGAATTCAAAACCTGCGGAGGATCTTTTGAGGACCTTGTGGCAAGTAGTGCAACAGGTCTCTGTATTCGGTCCTTCAAAAAGTGTGGTTGGTTTTGCACAAAAACTTCACTAGCATAATAAAATCGTATGTGCTGGTGTCTGGGCTGTCAGTTCCTAGGAACTGAAATGTTTGACTCTCTTATTTCGAATACAACGGGAAAGTCTATCATATATATATATATATATATATATATATATATATATATATATATATGTATATTTGGTTGGATTGATGTGAGTTTGTGACCCTGGGTTTCACACCTTGGGAAAGGCCTGAAACCCAGGGTCACAGACACATCAATCCAACTAAATATGTTAGCTCTATCTCTGATATTGAGCGCTTTCTAATAAGTACCGCGCATATAATATATAAATAATTATATATATATATATATATATAAATATTTATTTATATTTATATATACACACTTTTCACACACACACACACACATATATATATATATATATATATATATATATATATATATATATATATGTGTGTGTGTGTGTGTATGTGTGTGTGAGTGTGTGTGTGTGTGAAAATATATAGAAAATAGGAAAGAACTGGTTTGGTGAATAATCCAAAGTTCTTTAGTATTTTTGTTATTATTTTTAAAAAAATAGTGCTCGATACAAAAGTAGAGCATAAATATAGTTATTTATTTAAAAATATGATTCCAACACGCTACATAAAAGTTCTCATGTTTCAAAACAAGAGCAAGTTATTCTAAAAAAATTTCGCTTGAATTCAAATAATTATATAGAAGTTTTCGGCTTTTGATTTGAAACATGAGAACTCTTATGTAGCGTGTTGGAATCATATTTTTAAATAAGTAATTATATATATATATATATATATATATATATATATATATATATATATATATATATATATACAAATACAAAGTTCATCAATTAGCTTATAGCTGTTGGATTCATCATCTCGATTGCAGAGTTTCGGAGATGAGCCCTCCGGTACTCGTCAGGGGTATCAGCAATTGGCTCTTTATACTTTTTGTATTGTATATGCACTTTGAATTAGTGCCAGGTTGTATTAGTTTTCCTTTCATAGTGTTCGGCCGTGTGCATTTAGCGCTCAAGCATGCGTTTTTACTTCTGCCTAAGTGAGGTCGTTCGCCCGCCTATGCGTATGTACATACGTGTAGTATATCGTTATTATTTCTCCTTTTCGTCGTATTTCTTGAACACATGAAACTCTGTCCTTATTGGACAGAGTATCAAGTTACTTTTATACTTTTTACACTTTTCATATGCCTGTATTTACTTAAATATGAGTGATATGTCTGCCTGTGCGGATGGACTTCTCTAATTTACGCTCGTTTTCCTTTGATTATTTATATTTTCTGAGCGTGATAAAATGACGTGTTCCCCTTTCATTAAAGCCGTCTGTTCGTAATGGCATAATTAGCCATGTTTGCTGTGGCATTAGGATTTTAATAAAACGTCTATAATCTTTATACATCAGACATACTTATCCTCCTACCAATCTTTCTCATTCCCGTTTACCAATTCAGATATAAGTTTCTCTTTTTATTTGTATCTCAGTATGTTTACATATTATTTAAATCCCCTTTCAATCGTTCGTTTCAAGCTATCTCTTGTCATTTCTAATTGGGAGCGCCAATGTTTGCGTGCTTCACTTCGTTGTCTTGTATCAATGATCGATACATGCAATGGTAATGTTAATATTATTAGTTTCTTTATGAGTATTCCTTGATCAAGAAGCAAACTGCGTTTATTGAACGCGTAGCCAATACTAGTGTCGGTAGAAATTTATAAAATCTTTCACTTAAAAACTTTTTCTCCGGAAATAGCTTTCTCAAGTCCAGTAGCAGTTATCGGTCTTTTCAGTGCTGAAAGGGGGTTCTTTCATAACCTTTAATTTGAGCTGCAAATGTCAACGTTTTGATTATGTCGTGATTTTCTCGTCGCTCTAAGTTTTAGCTATTGTTGCTGCTTCACAAGTTCTCAAGTCACGTTCTTTCTGTTATTTGGTACAGTTCTTTGACTGTGATTCTGTAGCGCCAGTCTACGAAGATAGAAAAATGATAGCCTTTAACCATGAGTCTACGACGATAGAAGGAGGATGATCCATTTTTCAGGATCCATAGCCTTCACTCGCTCAAAACAATTTTTAAGCATTGATCTGCGAAAACGACGGTATAATACTGACACTTAAGATATTTAGGAAGGAATTTGGTGCGCTATAACCTATTTTTCGAAAACGTTCTTCAAAACATAGGAATGTCACGGAAAATTATCGAAACCCAATGTGATTTAGTAATTTACATAGCGAACATAAGATTTGTGACAAGCCCAAAATTAAGGATCACCTAGCGAGGATCGAACTCGCTACTCAACCGTAATTGATCTAGCCAGAACAGCTTGCTGAACATTACAACACGTAGAAGTGTCTAAAAAATTTACTATGCTTAGCTTAGATGTGTCACAATGCCTAAAGTATGTAGTACACAGTGAGGATCAGATTCAAGTGTTTTAGCGAAACAAGCTTGCTAATTATCACGTTTTTTCCCTTTTATTTTATATATGGATATGTACCTAACATTTCTCTACCGATATGTCGTTCAATTAATCCGATGATACAAAATATTTGGTAGATGCTTTAATAAATCCTTCACTCACAAATATTGCTGATAATGGCGATGGTTGATTTTTCTACTGGCACTCGTCAGTATAGCAAACACGAGTTAATGCTTGCATATCAATCAATAATTTAAAAAAAAATTCGACATTATTTCTTATTAATGTATATACTTGTGTATAAGTCAAATTCATGTATAGGGTGGCATCTGTGTTTTTCTGCAGAGTGTATACTGCAAACAGTAACCGTAAATTGATATTTAAAAACACTCTGATCATAAATCAAGGCATTATAAAAGTTATTTTTAGTGGGTAGAAGACTTTAAGAATCTATTCCTGTTTTTATTTTATTAAACAAAGAACTTAATAAAAATCCGGCATAAATTGAGAAAAAAGGGGGCGCCACCGACAGGAAACGAACTAGGATCCTTTTATTCACCATGTTAAACATTTTAACTCACTGTGTCTCTACAGGTTCACGCATCACATTTTCGGTCATACAAATTTCTGCCACAAGACATTCGATTTTTACCCTGCAATTTACAGGTAGAATTATTCTTATCTCATAGATTATTATGAAACTTTTTATAAGGACTATCATTGTGTGAATTTTATATTTTTTTCCACATTATTTACGTATGAGTACCTAGGTTTCATATTTTTTCTATTAAAATTTTTCAGTGGATTATTATTGTTAAAATGCTTATCTATTAACTTTATTTTCCGGTGGATTATCATTTCTAAAATACTTATCTATTAAATTGAAAAGTACGTATGTCTCCATTTGATTTGATAAGAAATAACCGAAAAGCTGTTTTATTTATTATATTTTTCCAAATTTTCGATTCACTTGTTGAGTATTATGTTGGAAGTTGTGGTCGATATTGTCAATAAACTGACGGTGATGTTTTGTTATTTTTAAGGTACTTTCAACCATCGCAGTCATTATCAAGATCCACTGTTGTGTCTTTGTCGTA
>OZ010588.1:74682281-74842281 GCA_963932145.1 Acanthosepion lycidas | reverse complement strand
TATGTAGTAAGAGTTGTAATTAATAGCAGGAGTTATTTCCTTTTAACTGTTATTTGAATTAGTGAAAACTTTAAGGAAGATAATTTTTATCTGGACTCACAGAAAAGATTTAAGTTTATGCAATAATAATTAGTTTCAACGGAAAGAATGTTTTTCGATAAGAAGATGTTGTACGCTGACATTCGGTGTAAGATGAGTTCAAAGAAAATGTAATCTTCACTTGAATATTGAAAAGTTGAATTAACTTTCCGCTTAGATTGTTCCCTGAAGAGAGTTGAATATGAGTTGGAGAATTCTGGAAGGTGAAAATATGTTGATAAGAACTTTTAGCTCCAGAAGATTTTGAAACAATACTTCTCGCTGGTGAAAAACTTGTAAAAGTTATGTTTGTTGCTAAAGAAAATCTCACTGTTAGAAGTGAAAATCCGGTCTAATGATACACGTTAGGATTGGATGGCTTCTTTTGGTGATTGTTTTCCCACAACGAACTAATTGCTCTGACAGAGACTTGTTGCAGTTTCAACTTCCGACGTCGGGGGTCACTAATTTGTTGTTGTGGAGTAGGTTATTAGGAAAAATATGTATATATCATAAGGTATTATTTGCGTTGGATGCATGAAAATAAATTTCTATAAATATTTAACTTTGGTTATGCATAAGGCTATCAAATCCAAAATATAAAACAACGATATGTTTTCTAGAAATAACAAAACATATTTATATCAACAATATACAAAACTGAAGAAAGAATTTACTCAGGTAAATTAAACTGAGTTGCAAATTGTTACAAAGTGTATGGTATGTAGCATTTATAATTAATAATATAGCAGGAGTTATCTACCTTTAACTTGAAATTCTTAAAGTCTTTTAAGAGAAAATATTTTTATCTGAACTCACAGGAAAGATTTCAGTTCATGAAATAATAGTAAGTTTCAATGGAAAGAATGTTTTTCGATCAGGTGTTGTATGCTGAAATTCGGTGTAAACGGAGTTCGAAGAAACTTGTTGATTGACAGAAAATGTAATCTTCACTTGAATATCGAAAAGTTGAATTAACTTGCCGTTTAAATTGCTTTAAAAGTCGAACGTGTTGCTTGGTATATGTTGTATGTCACATGATAGGCTCGAAACACATAGACATAAGTTTGGAGGATTTTTTTTTTTCGTTTAGGTTAGCAACTAAGTCGATAAAATTAGGACGTAGTTAGAACATGATATTAGTATTAATTGACCAATCAGGAGTCAGAGAAATATCAAGGCTCTGTGATTCAGTTTTTCACAAAACTAAACAAAATATTTTCAGCTATTTGAAATGGTGTAGAATTAAAATTCTACAATGAGTAATGGTGTGTTTTGAGAAAACTATTTAATCCAGTCAAGAAATCAGTGCAAACACGAATTTTGTCCTTTTTTTTGTTCCCATTTCGAATGGTCTATTTTCGGAAATACGGAAATTCTTTCTAATCTGTCTAACTTTTCATTAACTTGTTCTAATGCTGCGAATAATACGTCCCGTTTCGGTTTAAAAAAATGACATCAAACAATTTTGCTTGAAAATCCATGCTGAATTTGAACGCCGACCCAGTTCATTACACAGAACACCAGGAAAATATTTTTTAATTCTTCCTTCAGTTTTTCCTTGTGACTCATTAAATTTGTAGCTTGTCCACTTACGTTTTTACAATAAGCGTTTATCGGTAAATCTCACAGTTCGAATAGTACCCTTGAGTCTGTATCGATTAGATTTGACTAATTTCTTAGAACATAAGCTTTTGTTGTTACCTGCTTATTTCAAAAATAAATATCACATTAATTCTCTCCACAAAAATAATTTATCGCCGGAAACTGAAGTTACAGTATTGTAAGTCCTTTTTAATATAGGTTTTCCAAGTTCTTTTCATGTCGTTTAATTTATTATTGAAATGTTACTATCAGCATCTACTAAAGTTTTTACTCTTCCATTATTGATTTGCATGTTTACAAATTTTCTTTTGTTTCGTGTAACTCTTCTTCCGTCGTAGCATTTTGTATTTATTTATTCCTGCGAAGTTTTTCTTTGTTAACTTCTGCAGTGTGATTAGATATGTATTTTTTTGTCACAGTTATAGCATTCTGCAGTTTTCCCTGTGCACTCTTTCTCACTCATTTAGGCATTTTCAAGGAAATTTTCTTAATTGTTGGTAGTTTATTATCATAGTTGTCTTTTATGATATAATCGTGTAAAAGACAACAGTAAAAGCAAATAAATGGAAAACACTGAGAATCCAAGATTTCCAATTGGAAACGAAAAGCGCGTCAGAGAATAAATTTGCTGACCGCCATAATTAGGGCACAACTGATGCGAGAAAACGACATTATTTTTTTTATCTAAAAAGATAAAAAAAATAATGTCGTTTTCTCGCATATGTTACTATGTGAGAAAACGACATTATTTTTGCACGAACCTAATAGATACATGGACTCCCAATATGTACGCATCTTAAGAAATATACATACAATTTGTCGATGCTTAATAAATGAACTTAGTGAACAGAGTTTGTCTTTGATTTATGACACCTATGTATAACTGGTCGCAATGCGAAATGGGAACCTTGCTTTGGTTGTAGTAAAAAAAAAAAGTTTGAATAAGGCTGTTCTAGATGACTTCAACTGTGATGGGTACTTGAACACTGGAGCGGCTTGCTGTCGTTTGATCTCTGGTGAAAGCTATCATTGATTTCTGGCGGGAAAGGTCGACGAGTAAAATTTATAAAATAATAGCCGTATTGAAAAATTCTAAGTTTACAGCGTTAGCCAAAAACTAACAATAGGAAATACAAAAGCTGAATACAAATCACGAACAACTGTAGCGGCAAAAAGAAAATTACAACAAAAAACGACAAGGAAACTGGAAATAGATCCCGAACTGTAGGTACCCCGCTCTCTAAAACTCGTTTAAATAGTATTAATTTTATTTTTAATAATTATTATCATAAAAAGTGAAGACTACGAAGAAGGAATCGGAAGAAACAAATTTATCGTCACCGTTCATTTTATTTTCAGATTCGGTGAAGACATTAAAATGTAAACAATTCCAAAATAGATTTAATTTCTGTCTGTTGTCCAATTGACTTTAAATACGTTCGACCGGCACTTCACCAAAATGAGATCAATATCTGAAGTATAAAATTTATAAACATAAACGAGCTTCTTTTATTTGAATGTCCTTTCTGCACAAAGACGTGTTAGTATTTTTGGGTACCCTGTAAGTACTAGTGAGCCAGTCAAAATGAGCTGACTCATTTTAATAGAAGGGTTAACCAATCAGAAAGCTCAAAATATTCAATCCGACGTGTATAAAGGCAGCCATATTGTTTTTTCTCCTAAAATATCTTCACTGCCAACCTGATATCGAAGACTTAAAGAATTACTTAATAGCTGCTACTTCCTCCGAATTTTCACTGCCAACCTCTGATATTGAACACATCATGGACTTCACTGGATTCCATATTCAGAGACTACAGCAAACATGCTCAACAAGACATTCACAGCTCTCCATAGCTTCCTATCCATTGTCAGTCTATATACAATTTTATGCTACAGAATACCTATTTCTTCTTGAGCACTTCGAAGTAGTGTAATGGTTAAGAAGATTGTATTCCTAGACCAGTGACGACTAAGTAGTGTAGTTCTATCCTTTCCCGATTCCTCCATATTTTCGGCTCTGCTTAGAAAATCACCATAACAATTTGTCTTTTTTTTTATAGCCATTCACTGAAAGTTGAATGTCTTTCTGTCTGTATTCTTGTGATATGAAGTTATCATTATTTACAATATTTATATTCGGACTATTGTTCTCATATTTGTTGTTTTTATCATAACGTTTTAGCCGTTGTACCCTCCAGCTTTCCACAGGTGTTCCACTAGCTAACTTAATCTACGAGGGTAGCAATAGAACAAACAGTACTTACCGGCGTAAGGGTCCCAGCTAGCATCCAGCTGGCAGACAAAAAAATAACAGGTTGTAACTCAATACAAACCCTGCAAACTGACTGGAATCAAGCTGGTATTTATACAGAAATACCCCCACTCATATACCAGCAGCCAATCACAGCCCAAACAATGGACTATTCCACTTGAGCACAATGAGATTCTCCATGACACCATAAATAGCTCTCTTTCTCAAGGTGGAGGGTCAATTCACTCAGCTTGTTCCACAACTGAGTGTTTATCTTCACAACGTGATTGTTCAACACTGCTCAGTTATTGCAAACCTTGTTTCCACTGTGTCCAAGTATATATTGTCCAGCCTAGGCGTTTGAATATTACATAGCAGTTCAACATTTTACAGTTTCCGCCGAAGATTTTAATCTTAATATTTCCTTAGTTTCGGGGAGGTAACGTTCTTTATTCGCAAAAAAAAAACAACTTATATTTAGATTTTGGTATTAAATAACGCATAGAGACTGATGTTCCGCTAATCTATACCTTTTCAACTTCAAAATGATAATAATCAACTTCAAAATGGACTTATTTTCAGGCAAAAAAAAATAATAATCAACCACAAAATGGATTAATCAACTTCAAAATTGATCAATCAACTTCAAAATGGATTAATCAACTTCAAAATGGATTAATCAACTTCAAATTGGAAAACAACTTCAATCTGAGAAATAATCAACTTTAAATTGGATTAATCAACTTCAAATTGAGAATTAATATAATCGTAATAAATTTAATATTTATTCTTTTATTTTTACTTAAAAGGGATATAAAAAATATACGTTCCTAAGAAATTTATTTAAAAGATTACATCATCTAAGTTAATTACAGAGGGAAGTAATCTCTGTATTCCAGATACGAAGTTAGTGCAAGTCTCAGGGGAAATATTATTAATTGCCATGGAGATCATCGCTTCTAACTTGCTGAGGCGGAATTCTTTAGTAGTTAAAGATCTCTGGCCATCATCTCTTAAAATCCAAACAATCTGCCATGCTTCTTTTTACGTCAGCTTTAATGACTGACCAAACCTTTTCAATGGCATTTAACATCGGACTATAGGGGAAAATTTGGTGTTGCCTAAATTCATCCTCCTCCACAATTTCTTCAATTGAAGTATGGCAAGGAGCGTTATCAATAAGTAAAACAAGACCGCTTTCATAAATTTCATTTGCCTTTTTAAGGCACTCCCTGGTCCATTCTTTCGCATCCTCTTTTTTGAAAGAACCTCTTTTAATTTAATGATGAATTAATCCCTTATTACTAATACATCCAACAGCATGGATGTTATTTCCTCTGGATCCGGCCGCGACTGTGGTGCACCTCGTCCCTTACTTAGAGCGATCTTCTCTTCTTGAAATATGGAGATTAAAATTGGTTTCGTCCTTATAAAAAAATTGGTACACTTTGGGACTGAAATTCTAATAAAGCTACTGCGTAATCCTTACGTTTCGCCTTATTGACATTATTATTGGCTGCTTCTGGTTCATAATGAGCAGCTTTTAAAGTAAAGGCCATGGAGTCCAAGTGCTTTTTATGCATTCTTTCGACACACGAACCTCATACTTTTCGACCAACTTATTTACAGTGTCTTGGAGAGTGGCCCTAGGAAAGTTTTCAATTAATTCGGCCATAAAATTTTTATGCTTTTGCGTAATTTTATATTTTCTTGCACCTCCCCTAGAGTCACTCTTATCAGCACCCTGGTCTAACCAACGGTACGCTGTTGGCAGAGGCACACCAATTGTTCTTGCCAGGTCTTTCCAATTTTCTGCTGCGGCATGTGCAGCTAAAATCTGGGCCTTTTTTTCGCCAGCCACATTTTTCTTGAGGTAAGTCCTCTTTGGAGCTGTTGCTAATTCTTCTTCAGCTTCTTTTGCAGAGGTTTCTCCAGCACCATCATCATCAATCATCATTTTTGCCCATACGGGACTTTCTCCTCCTACTTTTACTGTAGGCTCACCCAATGCTTTCTTGGCCTCTAAGTTGTTTGTATTTTGTTTTTTTCTTCATCTCTATAATGAAGACGAACAGTCAATTTCCTTAATCATGGGATAAATTAATTGAAAAAATAATTTTCAATTTACCAAAAAATATATCTCAATTTGAAGTTGTTTATTCCAATTTGAAGTTGATTGTTTTTAGGTTTTTGACATTTTCTCATTTTCTCATTGTTTCATTTTGAAGTTGATTGTTCTATTTTGAAGATGATTAATCCATTTTGAAGTTGATTAATCCGGTTTGGAGTTGATTAAGTTTTTTTTACTTGAAAATAAGTCCATTTTGAAGTTGATTATTATCATTTTGAAGTTAAAAAGGTATAGAGCAACCAACTATTTGGAATTGCATTCAGATTAATACATCATATTTTCCGTTGTCCATTACGCTGCCCATAGAGATAAGTCACAGTACCTGATTGATTTTTGTTGTACCCAATTCAGGTCTAACATAGTCGTCTCTCTTTAGTTGACAATCCTAGGTTCTATTTATTTATTTTTTATAAATAATTGTCGTTTCTTCTTGCTTCCAAATTCAATGCGTTGGCGACGTGTTTTATTTCTGATTCTACCATTAAGAAATTTTCAATTTCGTATATTATGTTGTTAACATTAGTTCTTCTGCTTCTCTTAGTATCGTCTTTTTAGATTCCACTTTAGGTGCCGTGTCCTTTCAGGATGGAGCTGATCATGGTTTTTCAAAACTTCCTCTTAATAAACTTAGAAGCTGAAGCATTTTATACCTTTATGACTCTCAAGAAAACTAAACACATTGTAACTTTTTAACTCTGGTTCAAGTTAATCGCGTGTCCATCTTTTTGCCTCTTGTGTAAAATAAATATATGCCTAACTCATTTTTAAATTTGTGCAAACTGAAATATCGTATACCTTTTTCACTCTTGTGCATTCCAAAATCTGTCTGTCTTCTTGGGTTTCATTAAATAATTTGGATAATATTGACATTCTTTAATACAACTCAAACGTAAATCTAAGACACAGACAGTGCACAGGTGTCTGTCTTTTTACGTCATCAGATAGCGGAAGATTTTGGGAATCGACATCATAGAGAAAGGAGGAAGCAATTAATAATTTGGACAATGCCAAAATTCAATGTAAATGCCAGGAAATTCTAACGGTCATGTGAGAGCTGAGTACCAAGGTCGGAAAAGAACGAGATAAAGGAAATATTTAGCAAATTCGGACTCGGGATCAAGACAAGCGCGGCGAAAGATGGGTCAAATGATGCAAAGCTAACGACCAAATAATTATCAAATTATTTTTATGTCTCACCTCCCTTCAAGACGTAGGCGATCATGGTTCTCCACATCTTCCTGTCTCTTGTAGCTCTTAATAAGTTTTGTCTTTTTGTTATTTCTTCCAACCCCTATTCTGCCATCCATCAAGTTTATCAAGTATGTTACGCACTGCTTTCCTTTATTCTTCTTTAATTCTATCCGTCCTCTGAGTATCAGATTTTCCAAGCCACCCTTCCTCTAGAAATTTTAATTGCATCTTCATGATGTTAAGCTTCCTTTTCGTTTCCATTTTCTCCAAATCCTCATGTTCGATCCATGGTATCATCAACATCTTTATGTAGCAAATTCAAAACAATGGCGGGAAAAGATGGGTCAAATGTTGAACAGCTAACGACCGAATAGTTATCAACTTGTTTTATTATGCCATGTTTCCTACATATTCTTGTCTCCTGTAGCTCTTAATAAGGTTTTGTTTTTCTGTTATGTCTTATAAACCCTGCTCCATCATCCATTTACGCAAGGTTGATAAGTATGATATACGTTGATTTCCTCTGTCCCTCTTACCCGCTATCTGTCCCGTGAGTTTCAGATTTTCCAAGCCCTCCTTCCTCATTATGTGCTACCGAAACCTCACCTGTGTCTTTCTGATGTCAAGTATTAGTTTTCTCGTTTCTATTTTCTCCAAAACTTTGTCGTTGCTAACATGTTCGGTCCACAGTATCCTCTGTATTCTTCTGTAGAACTACCTTTCTGTTGTTTCGACTCTCCTAATCACCTTTGAGGATATCGTACTGCATTCACTGCAAGTATAGATATTATGTAGAATTTTAGTACTCTTTTCCGTGTTTCTAGATAATTTTTTTCTCTTGCTTAGTACACTGCTTAGATTTTGGAACGCTTGACTATCCCAGTACATCTTCGGATTTCAATGTCACACTTCCCAGGTAGTTAAATTTCGGTACGTGTTTGATTTTCGTATCTCCGATTTCCAATTCAACCTTTTGGCTTCATACTTTTGCAAATAACCATACATTCTGTCTCCTTGCAGTGTATTTCTATATAAATCGAATCATTTTATTCCTCCTCTTTAAATTTTCGTGCGTCACTGAATTTTCACGCGATCCCGATGTTTACAGCATGGATTACGGATTGCGTGAATATCTCTGCCATATGAATCAGGGTTTTCTGACATGTCGATTGTTTTCTCGTCTGTTATCCTATGAAAAGTGCATTTGGGAACACAGTAAATCATAGGTATAGATCATTATGCATTGATATTGTCTCTTTCAAATTACGGTTCTGTGTTTTTTTTCATATTTAACTCGTTTGGCGGGGTGTATACAATAGATACTACGACTCAAAATAATGTATATCTTTTTTAATATCACTATAGATTAAGCATTCCAGATCTGGAGTATTAATATCTATTTTTAATTAAATTTTTAACAAGTTAACAGGGATACAGATTTATTAGGTTGGTGCAAAATAATGACGTAATAATGTCGTTTTTTGACGTTAAAAATACGTCAAAAAACGACATTATTACGTCATTATTTGTGCACCAACCAAATATATGCGAATTCATTGTAAATGGATCGACCTAGCGAAGCCAAAACAAAATGTGCACATAACACGTGATTTCTTAAAAAAATAAATTTGAATTCCCAATCTTGAGTTTTCGAAATTAATCGGGATAAAGTAATATATATATCAGTACGTCGATTTTATCTCTTCCTTTAATAATGACGTCAAAACCTTGCCCGTGAATATGAAAAAAATCCAATCGAAAATAAGCGAACAAAACTTGACTAAGTCATTCAATGAAAACAGTCTCTCTCTCTCTCTCTCCGTGTAATATATATATATATATATATATATATATATATATATATATATAGCCTGACGATTGCATCTAGCATGAAACAGACTGTCGACTCTAAGTGATGACTTCTATGTTCACATTTATATTTATAGATATATATATACACACATAAATACACACACACACACACACACATATATATATATATAAATATATATATATATATATATATATATGCTAAACTAAAATAAACTAAAATCTACGTTAAACTAAGTTACAGTTGTATACCTAACATAACTAACTTAGTTAGTAAGTATAATAGGAAAAAAAAGATCGAAGACAACCACACAACAGCCCCCGCACTAAGTGTAACTGTAGAAATAAGGAGGTCTTCTATCTCGAGGGTAAGTGCGTGGTCAAAATACATAGAAATAAATTGAATAGTACTGATATGAAGCCAACAGTTTACATAGGATCCACGCAGATCAGTTTAAAAAAAAATCATTACAACCACCTCAGTAGTTTAAATCACGAAACCTATAACACATAGCGCCACCCATTCCCCATATATATGAAAGATTAAACAAGATAACAATGATCCGATTTTGAAATGGGAAATATTAAAAAAATATTATAAATATAAGGCAGGTGATAAGGTTTGTTCCCTATTTATGGAGGAAAAAACTAACTATTGCTACCCATAATGAAACTTAAAAAATTATTAAACCAAAAATCGGAAATTCTTTGTAGGTGTAGGCATAGCAAAGGCTGGTTACTATTAGGTTGTTGCAAAAATAATGACGTAATCATGTCGTTTTTTGACGTTAAAAATACGTCAAAAACGACATTATTACGTCATTATTTTTGCACCAACCTAATAGAATAGAGATTTTTTTTCTTTCGTTATTGGCTTATCAATAAAGTAGCATAACCACTTTTTTCTTGTTTTTTTTTTGTCACGTGGTTATGGTTTTATTTGATTTTAGCAATAAATACTGTTCCGTTATTTTCCTTTTTATTCAGCTTTACCCTGAAGATCCGTTTAGGTGAAACCTAGGTAGGGTTGCCTGGCTCCTTAGGATTATTTTAGATTATCGCTCTAATTAGCGTATTGAGCACTCTACATTTTTCTCTTTTTACTCGTTTGGTTTTTTTTTTCTTTGAACTTAGAGCTTAAGTACGTCACGATTGGTTTCGTCTTGCTTTAATGTTCTTGGTTATTTCTTTTTTTATTTCCATTTTTTTCCTCGGGTACCCATTTGTTCTATTGCAAGTTGAGCTATCCGAGGTTTTCCAAACGAGTACTACCATTTATATAATATATATATATATATATATATATATATATATATATATATATATATATATATATATATGTATACGTATATATATATACAGTGTAACCCGGATATAAGAGATCCGGATATAAGAGAAACCCGGGTATAAGAGAGATTTTCTCTGGTCCCAAATTAGAGTCTGTGTTAATGTATACAAAATAGACCAAACCCGGATATAAGAGACTTCTTCTCCGGTCCCGAAAACTCTCTTATATCCGGGTTACACTATATATATATATATATATATATATATATATATATATATATATATTCGAAAATTGTAAATTAAATATGTTATAAAATCACTACAAAAATACTCATTTTGTTTCAACACTTCTGGTGTCTTATCAAGTGATTGTGTTGAATCCCAACACCATCACCTGATAAGACACTAGAAGTGTTGAAACAAAATGAGCATTTTTGTAGTGATTTTATAACATAATTATGTACTTGCCTGGCTTATGTCAGAGGGTATCCCCCAAACGAGGCTCTGCTGTGGGATGGAGTCTCGTCTCGGGAAACTGACTCCGTTTTTTACGTGGTCTATAGGGAATTTTTACCCGAGCCTACGGGCTCGGATACCCCCATTCTAAACTCGCCCTCGGATACCCCACTTCAAACTTGGCCTTGTGCCATATCTTGCTGCGTGGGGCAGCGAGTAAATAAATATAACATATTTATGTTATAATTTTCGAATAAATAATTATATTTGCTCTACTCTGTTTTGAGCACTCTTTTAAGAATTGTATTTGCTGGTTATTGGAATTAATTCCGTATACACCAATCGTATACTTGTATATATATATATATATATATATATATATATATATGTTTGTGTGTGCGTGTGTGTGTGTGTGTGTGTGTGTGTAATATAACGATATATAATTTAGCATAATTTTATATATCAATAAACAGTATGTAGAAAAATAGTATGACAAATTGGAAAAAAAGTTTTTGTGACGCGTTTCATCCGTTAGGAATTCATTGAACTGGACTTTGTTGATGCTGCCACGTCTACTAATGCGCACCGAACGAGAGAGGCTGGTTGTTTCAAACTTTTTTAAAGAATATTTAAATATTGCTTTTCGAAATAATATTTTTTCAGTCTAGCAGAATTCTTTTGTGTAATCGTACAACATCCTCCCCAGTCGTACAAGACTTCCCACACCGCGGCTGATCGATGAAGATCGATCCGATCTCAGAAATTGTCCTATCCCATGTTGTGATTTAAGTTTGATCATAAGGAGACACAAGATCGAATCGCCACAGGTATATTTGTGTCGGGCTGGTTCAAGCAGGGCGAAGACGCACAGGAAATAAACAACACTCGAATAAATTGAACAAAAACTAAATACTGTTTTCATATCAGTCATTCCTAAAATAATTGGTTATATCAGAGTTCGCATGCAATTAATTACCAGCCCAACCCGCGTCTAAATCGGAAGTGATAGTATTGACTTGGTAAAGTTTGGTTTGCCGTTTTGGTAAAGTTCATCACAAGGCCTAAGTCGGAGGGGGGGTCTCTTCGGCAAGCAATCACGTGGGGGTATCACGACCGTGGCTGGGACGAACTCTCTGTCCTCTCTCTCCTGTCACTGGTCATTGCTTACCGCATTCGTATTTATTGACATTCACTGAAACAGGTGTGAGACACAGCGAATAGTGGGTGGGGTTCAGTAAATCCCCCTTTTTTTGTCAGCTTACTTTATAATTCTCGGGAATTCTCTCCTTCCCGTCTCTCATATTATTACCTCTAACTATATCTTCTCTGTCAGCCTGGGTGGCTTTTCTATACCCTCCTGTATTTCAACTCAACTTTCGATCAGGAGAAAACAACTGCAAATTTGTTGTTTACGAAAATGGAGTTTTCGGGTTACAGCTTGCATTTTCAGCAGCGTAGAACACATGTCACTCAACATTGCTCTTTAAGTCTGGGTGATTTTCCATTGTTCAAACCCATGACATACCAGTTGCATGTGCCGTCTCCATGTCAATTTAATCGTCTATCTTTTCCCACGGATTTTAGGTATTAACGCTTCATGTTCCATCTATTCATAAGCACATTTTGCTGTTTTACCGTGGTAACAACAAAGAGTAACACATCAGTATTCTTTTCTTTTTCTCTCCATCACCTTTGTTCTAGACCATCCCACTATGTGACAACAGAAAATGGACCAAAGTGATGATATTTTCTCATTTCATCAACGACAAAAGGAATATATATATATATATATATATATATATATATATATATATATATATATATATATATATATATAAATAATACTAGTGGTAAATATACACATACATATGCAAAAAATATAAATGTATATACATAGATGCATACACATACATTGTTGTTTTTTCTGTTTTCTTTTTGAATTTGTAGGTCTGATGAATTGGATCGTATTTACGATTCCAATGGAATAAATTATGACCATGGAATATTAGTGTTTAAGCCTTTTTATTATATATATATATATATATATATATATATATATATATATATATATATATATATATATATGAAAAATATATAGAAAATAGGAAAGAACTCGTTAGGCAAATAATCTAAAGTTCTTTAGTATTTTTGTTATAATTTTTAAAAAATAGTGCTCGATACAAAAGTAGAGCTTAAATATAATTATTTATTTAAAAATATGATTCCAACACGATACATAAGAGTTCTCATGTTTTAAAACGGGAGCCGAAAACTTCAATATAATTATTTGAAATAATTTAATTCAAATAATTATATTGAAGTTTTCGGCCCCTGTTTTGAAACATGAGAACTCTTATGTAGCGTGTTGGAATCATATTTTTAAATAAATAATTTGAAATATATATATATATATATATATATATATATATATATATATATATATATATACCATGTCTGTATACACACACACACGCTGATGTATATATATGTATATACACACATTTATACACACATGGTATTTATATATGTATAGCTGGCCACTCGTATTCGAGAACACCTGTCTTCTAGGGCGGCTATCCAATCCCTATTTCAGACGCTTGCTCAGGCGCATTTATGTTTATTTAACACCCATAGTGTTCAACTGTGGTTTATACTGCAATTATGCCGATCAGACTTTAGTTATAGTTGGTGGGAAAGAGCGTGTTATCTAGCGTGATCAACAATTTGAACATGGCCAGCACGCTGAATTCCTCGGCCACGATGACTTGTGACTTCGTGCTAGCACAGCTATCGCTAGCACTATCTACCCGATTTCACTCACAGGACTGACGATTGTGTCTAGCATTAAACAGCCTGTCGCCTCTAAGTGTTTACTTAAATGTTCACTTTTATATATATATATATATATATATATATATATATATAATGTGGCAGTTAAGTCGATATACAATTATTTATAATAAACAAGCAATGCATTCAAGCATACTATATGCAATTAACTTACTATTGTTTACCATAGCATTTTATTGTTATTAAACAGAATTAACGAGAACCATTTTAATAATAAACTTCTCGAATGCTGATTAATTGGTTTGTTATTGTAAGTAACTTTATAGTGATTTTATTGCCACCATTCTAAGAACACACATGTGTCATTAAAAGATAAGAATATAGATATCTTTCACACCCTTTCTCGGAGAAATTTTTTATTACACTTCACGCAGAATTCTTTCACTGTCACTTCAAGAAAGCCATTTGGGTCACTAAAACACACAAAGAGAATGTTTAATATCGAGAATATTTAGCATCGAAAAACATAAGAAAAATTAATTTATTTTAATAATATGTGGAAACATGCACTCTTTGCCTGATGAAGGTCGCGAGAACGGAAACACGTGCAGCAAAATTATGGAAAATAAAGCATAATATATTTTAAAAAAAAAACACATTACAACCAAAAACGTGTACGGTTTCTCTCTTTTTTTTATTATACACACATTTCTCTCGTTGGAACTACTATAACCACTTATCTTTATATATATATATATATATATATATATATATATATATATATATATATATATATATATATATATATATATATATATATATATATATATATATATTAATGATATTTTTATGTTTAACGTTCTTTTTATAGATAGAAGTATTTAAGTAAATGCTCTGTTTATAACAAACAGTATTAAATAACATTTACCGGTAAATGACGGTTCCGTGTAGGATGCAAGTTCGAATCCTGTCCAAAGACGAATGTTTTCTATGACAATTTCTCGGACATTCAGGCCGGTAAATGTTGTTTAATACTGTTTATTATAAACAGAGCATTTACTTAAATACTTGTATCTATAAAAAGAACGTTAAACATAAAAATATCATTAATATATATATATATATCTTGTACATTAGGGTGTCTTCTCTAGGTGTGGAAATTGCTTTATTTATTTGTTCCCTGATTAGCTTTTGTTTATAGCCACGTGATGTGAATTGGTTCTCCAGATTTTCAATGTGTTTATTTAATTCTTCATTGTTGGAACATATCCTTCTGAGTCTAAATGCTTGTGAATAGGGAAGGTTCTCTTTGAGGTGTTTAGGGTGGGAAGACTTAAAGTGTAGATAGTTGTAGGTGTCGGTGATTTCAGTGTGTAGTGTCGTTTGTAGTTTCCTGTTTTCATCTATGTAAATGCGGGTGTTTAAAAATGTTACTAATGCTGTGGATTTTTCATAGTCATAGCAGCATGTATCTATCCAGCTCTTATCTCAAATAACAACTTAAAAGAGACTGTTTGACCAACACAAGGAATGTTAAAAGATTCATATTAAAAAGATAAAAAAATAAAAAAAAACAAATGAAAACTACAGACAAAAAGTTCATTTTCTCCATCAAGACATTCATTTCTGTAGTTTCGTGCTTGCAGCAAGCAGAAATATTTCTCCTCCCGATGATGGCCATTTCGGCCGAAACTAGTCGAGGAATCTAAATGGAATAATAATAATAAAAAAAAAACGAAAGAATATTAATCTACAACACAGTGTGTCTGAAGATTTTAATTTTTTAATTTGTTTTATTGTTCAATATATATATATATATATATATATATATATATATATATATATATATATATATATGTATATATATATATATATGTATTACCTATTAATGATCCGGAAGAGTTTCTCTATAGTGCTATGACAGAAAAGAAAATGATGAAAATGTTATTTTTGTTGGCGATGTCTCTTATAATCTGCGACGCTTTTTTGTCGAGTAGCCTGAACACGAAGACTTGTTTTGATGAATACAATTTCTTCTCTTCGCCCGACAGTTGAAATCAAATCTAAAGGAGATCTTGTTTCGGATAAACAACATCCGAGTAGCAAACTCTAATCTTCTGGACTGTCGTGTATGAGACGAGTAAAGGCAAAGTGATTCTTTGATTTCAGCTACAATATGAACATTGTATATTTCTGAGGAAGTGTTGTAAGTTTTTGTATTTTACAATGTGTCTAAATACGTACTTGCATTTTGAAGTGGAACTGAATAAAATGCGGATTTGCCTTTTGCCAGCAGATCGAGGATTAGCGTCTTTGAGCAAGTTTACGTTTACCTGGTTTAAGTCACAAAGTGATGGGAAGTTCATACCATAATCAGTAATAGTATAGAAAGGGAGGGGGATTAAATTCACTTGTTTGGGAAAACTGCTTATTAAGCGGGAGGTTTTGTTTTATTTTTATATGCGTCGTATCTGGGAGAAGAGAAATATATATATATTAATATATAATATTAATATTTGGAGTACCTACTACGTGTTGTTTGCACTAGAGAGATGTAGAAGTGGCGCGAGGTTCAATCCCAGACGTTGAGCCAAATCAGATCAAGAATATAATCTATTTTGATAATCCAGCTTTGATCTGAACTTTGTTTTTATGTCTCTATCTATCTATCTATCTATCTATCTATCTATCTATATATATATATATATATATATATATATATATATATATATATATATATATATATACACACACACAGTCTAGTAGTGATTAAATCCTGTGATATTTTGACAGCTCCGATCGTCAGTCAGAATCTCAGAGGACTGTGATTTTCGGATTAATTCTAAAATCATTTGAGACTAATCTTTTCTCAAAAGAGTTGCTACATATGTATGCATAAACCTGTCTAAGAACATATGTGTTTGTGTGTGTGTGTCGTAGTTTAGATTTGAAACAAGTTTTGATGTACCGGGTAGTCATCGATTTCGTTTTCTCTATCAAGAAAAACTTTCTATTCATTATACCAAGAAAAGTGGCTCATATACAGAAACATATTAGGCATTTTTCAGGGCGCCCATGTCGCTACCCGATGTGACACAAAGTCGAAGTTTAAAGTTAGTTTAACGGCAATAATCTGGAAAAATTGCCCAAACACCCCCTACATTCGGCACTTTGCTTTTCGCGTACACCCCAAGCGCCGGGCAATAAACCTGAATTACTTTAACCAACGCTTATATCCACCAAGAGACATTAGATAAAAGAATTATTTGAAAAATTCTAGTGACTTGACGAAAATAGTTGTGAATTCAATACCTAGCCACAGCAGAGGTGAAAAAAAACACTTGGAGACTTGAGCATCAATTCACATCACGTGGCTATTTAGTAATGAAAATAAATGAAACTGAAACATCCAGAAAAGCATGGCATGTGGAACTAGAACAGTCTAACCCGTCGGACGAAATAAAGGGTTCGGTAAGAAATTCCAACGAATATCACGTGAAGAAGGCCTAAGAGTACAACAGCTGAAATGTCGTAAATATATCAATAAAGATGAGGACAACAGTCCTAACAGTGTAAATAGTTACAATACCTATTCTCAGACAAATCCTAAAGAAAGCCGGGGCGTACAACATCCGAATCGACATTAATATGACTATAAAAATGAGGAAACCAGCCCGAACAAAGTTTATAGTCTAAATACTTAAAATACGTCATTCCAGATATATAGACATATCCTGAAGAAGGCCGGAGCGTACACCAGCCGGAATATCTTGAATATGTAATAAAGATGAGCACAACTGTTCAAACAATGTTAATAGTGTAAACAAGTACAATTCTTCAGTTGTAGTAATATAGACAGATCCTGAAGAAGGCCGGGGTGTTCTGTTGACTTTAATCTTTCCTAAATCGAAACAAAAAAATACAATAATCTTAACACCAGGAAGAGAGAGTTGAAATTTCTAGGGTACATAATGACGAAAGAGGGCTGTGAAAATTTGAGGGTCAGTATGTAATGCCCATAATTAACACGGCCACAATATTAGTAAATTAAGAATGTATCCATTTTCAGGAACATTTATAACCTCTATCTTAGCGCTTGCACACCCTCATTATGAAAGTATAATGAAAAATAATTCTACAAAAAGGCGATTTTTTTTAACCGAGGGTGCATGAAACCTTGCATATATATATATATATATATATATATATATATATATATATATATATATATATATATATAAAATGTACTCTCCAGTCGGTTTCGACGTATGAGGATCTGATATCTTACTTGATTCAGTTATGAAATTTTATGCGATAATCTTAAGTGGCACTTAAGGACCGCTAGTGATTTACAAAGTAGGCCGCATATGGTCCAAGAGTGAGGATTGTGGGATGAGATCACTGTTAGATTGACTGAAATTTTAGATCTTGCTCTCGTTTCTTGAAGATTCAGACAAGCAGATTGAAAACTTCTGAGTCCACTAAAACACGTTGATCTACATTCTACCCGCTCCACGGCTAAGCGCTCGAGCGTGTGGTTGCTCTTCAGCTTATCTTTGTATCCTAGCCATGGGCGTCCCACATTCCTGTAGCCCTTATCTAACTGGCTGTACATTAGCATCTTGTATATATATATATATATATATATATATATATATATATATATATATATTGAAATGAATTAGATCCAACTATTATTTCATTTATTTTTCTGTTTATACGTTATAGATTTAAACATATTAAAGTAAATGCTCTGTTTTTAATTAAACTCTCTTCACTACATTTACCTGATTGACTTCGGGAAATTTCGTAGAAAACATGCGTTTTCCGACAGGAATCGAACCTCTATTCTTATACGAAAATTTTCATTTGACCTGTGGTTATTATTATTATTATTATTATTATTATTATTATTATTATTATTATTATTATTTCCATTGATTTATGTTGTATACTCCTTTTCTTCCGGGTCATAACCTGAGATTTAAGGTCAGAAACGACATCATGACATTCTTCACGGAGCATTTCTGTAAAAAAAAAAAAATGACAACATAATTCTAAACACATTTTAGAGATAAAGCTTTTTGTCATATGTGTGCTATACTTGTGTGTAGAATATTTTGTCTTGCTTTAAGGCATGGATTACAATGAGTATACTGGAACCTTTATTATTATTTTAGTAGTAATATACGATTATTTCTTCTCGTTTATAATAAATTTGTTGCGGACTGGCGAATGTATTTTGAGTGATTAGAAAGATTTTTTTTGTGTTGGTGTTCTAAAAACATTCGTCCACAATAATTATGATAAAATATTAAAAACAAATCATGACATATTGTTTCAAAACGTAAAAATTGAATATATTAAGTATTTGATATACATGCATGTGAACTGAAAGGTTTTGACAAAGTTATGTCTCTTAGACTTGGAAATATTTGTACTCGAGCTCATTAAGAAAAAGTAATTATTAAACTGTAGTTTAGAAGAATAAAGTTCCTTTAGCATGTTTGGATTTGAGAGTTGTAAACATTGGCAAGAGTTCAGAAGAGATTTTAGAGTTCGTACTTGTGTGAATTGTTGTAAAGTTCTTTTACGTCTGACCGCGAAGGTTAAGACTGGAGTTCTTGAAGATTACATCTTGGCTGCAAGGAATGAGACGCGAGAGAGTGTAAGAAGAAGAAGTTTAAAAGAGAGAATCGCTCGTCTTTTTGTTTATATATGACCGGCTCAAATGGAGAACGAGGGAAAACAGATTTGTCGCGTGCAGGCGGTTTGATTGGTCGGAACTGACCAATCAGCAAGCTAGTTTGAAGTAGATTGACCAATGAATGCTTGTTATATATTTTGTAAGATGATGGTGGTGAAAGTCACGCAGGAATAGTGCATTTCTTAGCAGGGGTGACTGGCTGACGTGGAAGATTCCACAACTTCATCCAGAATGAAATCCGAAAATCTCATAGGATTTTACTTTGTATTAGGTTGGTGCAAAAATAATGACGTAATAATGTCGTTTTTTGACGTTAAAAAATAAGTCAAAAAACGACATTATTACATCATTATTTTTGCACCAACCTAATAAATACTAAAATTGTTAGCCATAATTGTTAATAATTTTTTTTTATCAATCCGACATTATCTCTTTATATATATATATATATATATATATATATATATATATATATATATATATATATATATATGTAAGCAAATATATGGATATAGATCCGGCAGTATGAAGTGAAATATACTGAAAAAACAAAGAAAAACCCTAATATGCAACTTTAACAGACAACTTTAAGGGTCCATATATATATATATATATATATATATATATATATATATATATATATATATATATATATATATATATATTAGGTTGGTGCAAAATAATGACGTAATAATGTCGTTTTTTGACGTTAAAAATATGTCAAAAAACGACATTATTACGTCATTATTTTTGCACCAACCTAATACATTCGTCAGGACAGATTCACATTCGCACAAAAGCCATTGTTCAGTGTAGTCTACATACTGTTGGTCGCATAGTATATAATAGAACTTCTGCAATAATTTGCTACATTCGCCAATTATGTGGTTCATTGTGTCATCTTTGCTGTTTTCCTGTGGCTTATCTATTTTTGTCTCTATATATTATTTGTTCTTATGTCACTAGTATCTGTTGCGGTTAATACCAACTCAATTTAAATTTTCAGGTTTCCCCGAAGTGACGATGAAAGTTTAGCAGCTCTTGATTGTATTCGTAATTCTCCGTCCCACGTTTTTATTTCCATTTTGTCTGTCTTGGGTTTCTATTTCTCCTTTTACTCAATCTGTTGAAGATTTTGGATGTTGTAAGGAATCTTGCTTTGCGCTGTCTTGCGAATTATTCGAGTCACGTAAACGCAGAGTCGACGAATACTTTGAAACTGTCTAGCACTTATTCGTCTTCTCGTTAATATTTGATATTGTTATATAGGAATTAAGTGTCGCTACCGTCACTTGAGTTTGAACATAGATCGCCAGAAACAAACATAGGCGATCCCATTAATGAATTAAATAGACCACGTGACCATAGAGGAAACGCATATATGATCACCTTTATCTAGTTTATTCTTTGTTATTATACGTACCGCTGTTCTCTATTCTATTGACTATACTATTTCTCTATACGGATTACTATTCGAGCGAGTATTATCGAGCAAGTACTATTAGGGCGACTGTTATTCGAAGGCATCTGACAGCAGTATTGTTCAACGGTGTTAGTATGGTTGTATCTGCCCTACAAAAACGAATATTATGAAAGTGACAACGAGTATTCGTTGACATCGCACAAGTATCAACGGGTATTCGTTTTAGTCACAAAAGATATCCTCGGCGACTCTCAGATATTTCGGCTGCGCCATGACCATCATAGCCCAATTCCTAAACACGACTTGGGGACACAACGCTCTCCCGAGCACAGGAACTATTCCTAGCAATGCTGCCACCTATATATTACCAACCATGTCAAATATCTCCAAGACACTTTGCAAGGCAGCAAGGTCCCTAGAAATGTTGTTAAACGTGGCAATGAATGGCTTGTTAATTTGAACGCATCAAAAAAGAAACCGCACTCTTTTAATCACCTTAGAGAACATAAGATGACTGGTGCTAACCTCCACGGAATTGACTGATTGCGCCTTCTGGGGCTAACGTTTTCAGCTAACATGAAGTGAACAGATTATATTGAATCAATTGCGTGTCACTAAGAAATTTGTTTCACTATATCGTACTCGACAGTCTTTCTCGCCAAAATCTATCTTTATATTTATAATCCTACCATTCGTCCTTGCTTCGAATATTGCTGCCACATCTGGTCTGGTGCTCCTACTATATATTTAGGGATGCTTCATAAAATCCAAAGAAGAATCTGCAATGTTATCTGTCATCTCAGGTTACGTCCCTTTCCAACCGTCGTAACATTTTTCCTATGTCTTTGATATAAATGTTTTCATGATAACTGTTCTTATGAACCTTCCGTTATGGCAATTGTTGTGACCAATTAAATGGTTAAAGAAACAACAAAACAAGTGTTACAGATATATCATATATTAAACAGTAAGTACAACATACGTGTATTACACGACTAGAGAGTGTATGTCGGTTGACTCAGCGTTCAATCTATTCGACTATTATATTTAACAGTCCCCTCACAAGGAATGTATGTGGTACAGGGCCGAGTTTAACGTGGGTTTCTCTGAGCATGTAGGCCCGGCCAAAAATATTCCCTTTAAACCCGCCTAGACGGGTTCAGGGCCTGTCTAGCTCCCCGGAGGAAACTTTGCACTGCGGCAAAGCTTCGTCCGAGTTCCTCTCTGCCGAGGCAGAGAGTTCCACAGTTTGAACAATCTATGCGACTGTTATATTTAACAGTCCCCCACAAGAAATGTATGTGGCACAAGACCGAGTTTAACGTGGGTATCTCCGAGCCCGTAGGATCGGCCAAAAATATTCCCTTTGAATCCACCTAGACTGGTTCTGGCACTCTATACGTCCCCGGACGAAACTTTGCCCTGCCGCAAAGCTTCGTCCGAGTCCCTCTCTGCCGAGGCAGAGAGTTCGACAGTTTGAACAATCTATGCGACTGTTATATTTAACAGTCCCCCCACAAGAAATGTATGTGGCACAAGACCGAGTTTAACGTGGGTATCTCCGAGCCCGTAGGATCGGCCAAAAATATTCCCTTTGAATCCACCTAGACTGGTTCTGGCACTCTATACCTCCCCGGACGAAACTTTGCCCTGCCGCAAAGCTTTGTCCGAGTTACTCTCTCCTACTAATCTTATAGTAGGCGGAAGTGTCCAACATAGATTATTTTGAGGGAGGAAACCACAACAGTAATGTTGTTATCTTATACCCAACTCAGCAGGTAAATTTACATATGGGAAGTAATTCTGACTACACAGATATGAGTTATTTTGTGGCTGTAGTAAGAATAGTATGTATGCTTTGATTTTGTGTAAGGAATACTGTGGCATGTTTGGGACAGTAATCGTGGCTAACTCAGTTTAAGATGAGACAGAATGAATACCATGTCTTCACCATCCCCACTTTTTTCCTTGTGCTACATTTTTCTATTAAAACAAAATAAATATAATTTTCTGTCATGTTACCTCGACTTCATGAACTTAAGGACAGTATAGGTTTGGCGACAAGTTATTATTTTACAATAAAACTTACTAGATATAACAGTAAGTTCTTTGATAGCAGTTTCTTCTATCGCATTTCTCGCTTGTGTGTCCCTATTCCGGCTTCTTGCTTCCAGGTCAACTTTGATCCCAGAATTTAAATGCAATGTTAATCTTTATCCTCTGTCTTCTTAATTCTTGTTCTTTTATTATCTTCACTTAATTTTTCTCTCATATTCTCTAACACTCAGTAACCCCACTTTCGTTCTTGTGGCTTTATTACCATGCTTGGGATGAAATGATAAAAAAATGTCCCTAATGCATCAACCACAAAAGAAGGAAAGGATAGAATCTGAGCTGATGGTTTGGTACAGTTTGCTCTGCCATGACTTTGTATCTATCTATATTCGCCTGCTATGCCAGCGTGTTATTCTTATTCGAGTTTATTACAACGTCTACCAAGATGCCATCATAGCTGTTCTTGTATGACATCAAGGTAATCAGTCAAGATGATCGAATTTTGCATGATCTTCACATGGTACTGCTTGGATACTGACGTTGAAGAATGGTCGAAGCAATTCTTTATACCCTGAAGGGCATACTTCAGGTATAATTACCAGTTTATTATTAGTAGTATGATTATAATTTTATATTATTTTTCTTTTTGAATAGGTTGAAATAACAGGTTAGTCTTTTCACCATACCGCCTAGTTCTTGTTCTGACATCCATTTACACAAACTCGCTAGACAGTTGCTGCTCACCGTCCGTCGTATCAGTGTGCGGCAAATTCTCCAATAACTCTTTTCATATTAGCGGTATTAGAAATTTCAACTGTCACTTCCTGATGTTAAGTATAAGCATCCTTTTTGTTTTCATTTTCATTAAATGATTCTAGTTACTGACATGTGATTTCCATATGTATTCTCAGCGTATTTCAAGTCTATTTAGTTTTCCCATATACAGTTCGGTATTTATTGAGTTGGTGCAAAAATAATGACGTAACAATCTCGTTTTTTGACGTATTTTGTAACATCAAAAAACGACATTATTACGTCATTATTTTTGCACCAACCTAATAAAAATGTCATAACATATCCATTTTCTCGAGCTTTTTATTTTTATTTTTTTTGTCAGAGCAGGGAAATTACCCATAAAAAAATTAACAGCTGAACAAAGAACCAATATCTTGAAATTTTTTTTTGGAATTATTTTTTCGGGAATTTAAAAAAAAAAATTCTGATGACCACATTCCCGTGACTAGACAACTCCTTGTCACTTTTTGGCTGGGGGACACCTTAAGGAGATATACAGATTACAGATAACTCAAGGATATCAGCAGTGCAGAAATTTTAAGCCTGTAACCAGAGTTATTAACCACCGTTACGGAGAATGCTATTGAAAGTGCGTGTCCGTACGTAGTCAAAGATAGCATATATTTATTTACGTTGTATATCTTTTTTTTTTTAATTGAATGGAAATATGTTTCTAAAGTTCGAATTTTCATTATGTTTAAAACTAATTTTGGATAAAAAAAATATAATGTGTAAATTACTAGATTCTTAAATCCCTAGGCGACTTCTGGGACAAGCTGTATAATCATCCGTTTTGTTTCTATTTTCTTTAAAACCTCCCTCGTTATTGTCTTGTACATTCCGTATGTGTATACTCAGTACCCTTCAACAGAACAGCATTTCTAGCAAGAGAAATGTATTCTTCTTTATATTATTATTAATATTGTCAAACTTTCTTCGATTTATATAGTATAATTGTTTCCTTCTGGGTGCCAACTAGAATCAAAAGGTCAGAAATGGAATCATCATATTTGCCTCTATGCATTTTTGTAAGAAGAAACACCCCAAAATCCTAATATCAAAGACATTTTACATAGATAAAAAGTGTCATTTTACTTGTAAATATATTTTTTTATTTCTTTAACACTCTGTCCACAAGGGGTTCTCTCCACTGAGTCTATCGTAACTCTTTCCAATTAAACTGAGAGCTCCAACTCCAACTGAAAATAGATATCCTCATCTGCCATTTTTTTAGGTTCCCACTTCAAAATCCTTGTATTTTGATAGTTTTTTTGAGGATCTTGGAAGACACGGTACAGTCTGCAAGACTGTCATGTCAATAAGAAGGCACATTTTGGTTTTTGATCTGTAATCCCGATTCCTGGGAGATTAGCGATTAACTTTGATTGTTATGTCTGCTTCTATTGTAAAGCCCCATAGAATTGCTTCTGGTCCATTGTTTGTAACCGGGTCTGGGTGTTTTCTTACCAATTTCTTGCAGTTTCCTTTCCATAAAAGTTATTATTCGCTTAGAGTGCGTTACACTTTTAAAACTAGTCCCCTATGTACAGACAAACCTCATCAGTATCCAAGCTACTCTGTGACCGGCGCCTGTGTTTAATAAGCATAGTAAGGGTAATGGTAATGTTAGCTGTTCCTTTCACTGACCGAGTGCAGTGCTCTTGTCTGGTGAAATTTATAAAATCTTAGCCTTAAAACAATTTTTCAGTAAAATAGATTTCAAAAGTCCAGCAGCAGTTATCGCTCTTTTCAGTATTGATTATGGGGGCCATTCTTTACCTTTTGTTTTAAGTTGTGAGGAAAACCAAAATTTTGATTACGTTATTATTTTTCTCTTCGAGTTACACGTGAAAGGCCTCAAGTGATGTGGTTTTTGTTATTTGGCATGGTTCTTTACTTCTGTAGCGCCACTTCACAAGTCTGGAAGACCTGACGTCTTCACCAAGACCCGTAGTCTTGACTCGTTGAAAGCTATTTTTTATCCAGTGAGCTCGGAAAGCGGTTTTTATACTGTAGGTAGTTTAGAACATGTTTGGCGCCATGTCTGGATGGCGTTTGAAAGTCTGGATCTGACGAGCCAATTAAAGAACCTGACGAGCCAATTAAAGAATCTTACTGGAGCTTAAAAGTTAATGTTTTAGTTTTATAGAAATTTACGGTTTCGGTCGAAGCTAAATCTAGTCCAGGCTATTCACTATTCGATTTCCGTATCTCCTATATTCCAGTTCATTTTTCATTCTCTTTCACTTCCAGTAGCCACTTTATCTTGTTGGTAGTATCGCTTTGCTTGGAGTGAATTGATTACAAAAACTAACAATGTACAACCATTAAAAGCCAATAGGTAACTAAGGTTGAAAGACTTTAGTGTGAAGATAGGACAATAAAAGAACAGTTTTCAAAAATACATCGAAAGGCTACTAACGTTACATTAAACTTTTTGAAGATCTTAACTGACAGAAAACAAGAAGAAAGAAAAGATTTCGACAGCTGAGCGAAGAAACAGTTGTCATAATATTTATAGTTACGTCTAGCGATTTTAGCAGTAGAATGAGGAATCCGAGCTGCTAAGCTAGTACTACGCTTAAATTCCTATGCGAAAGGGCAAAGATAAGTTATGTCATGGTAGTAGGAATGTGACTCTAAACCGAACTTCTATGTCAGCATTGATAAATTTTGTGATGTCAACGAAGACTCCTTGCCACTTTTGTGATGTCAACGAACACTCGTTGTCACTTTTGTAATGCTCGTTGTAGTAGAGACTATTTAATCGCAGAAAGATGTATAGTAACGCCGTTGAACAATGCTGGTATCAGACAACTTCGAATAACATTCGCAGTAATAGTACTTGCTCGATAATATTCGTTTGAAAAGTAATCCGTATAGTGCCCCGAAAAGAGAAATAATATAGTGAATAGAGTAGAGAATAACGGTTCGTATAGTAATAGAGGATAGAATAGGAATGAGAACCGGATATTAAGAGAGGATAGAATAGAATCAGTGATCGATCTAGACGCAACTTGACTTCCTGTATATGTGTTTCATGTATAGTCACGTGATTCAGTTAATTCAATAATGGGATCGCCTGTGTTTGCTCACTGACGATCTATGTTCAAACTGAAGTGTCGGTAGCAACACTATTCCTATATATGCAGGTTCTTCTTGAGTTTTGTCAGCAATCAAAAAACAAATATTCAATGCACATATGATATATTTATTTTATTATAGGAAAACATTTAAAAAAATAATATTATACACACACACACACACACACATACATACATATATATATATATATATATATATATATATTATAGGAAATCATTTAAAAAATAATATTATATATATATATTTATTATAGGAAATCATTTAAATTTGTTTGTGTTATTATTAGATTCATTTTTCACTGAACTACCGTATTTGCCTAACAAAGATTACATCTAAAGTAAAACGGATATTAATATCGTATTTTCCTTTCAGAACATGATAGGGTAAGATTTTTAACACGTAAATATGGGTTATAATCAAAAATAAAATGTCGTTGGACGTAGATTATTATAGATAGATAATATAAAGAGATAGATAGAAAAAAGAAATCGAAGCTAATAAAACTGAGATGAACATAAAAATCCGTAAGACTGTGAAGACTGGAGAAATTAAGAAAATAATAAAGACGAAAAACGCGAAAAAAATAAAAGATTTAAAACTTTGTCAGCAAAAGAAAACGAAAAAAAAAAAACATTGTACAATAAAATACAGAAAGAAATAAAAATTTATCATTTCATCACAAGCATAGTAATAAAGTCAAGAAGTTAGTGAATGCGAAATAATTTGAGTAAAATAAAATCATTACTAAGAAGAGATAAAAATGAAAGAACTGAGATTAAGAAGACAGACGATAACGACTGATATTGCATTTAACTTTTTGCAGATCAAAGTTTAATGGTAATCAAAAAGAAAGACGAGAGTTACACAAGCCAGAATTGTGATAGAACAAACTGTTACCATAGAACTTACGGTTACATCTAGCCATTTCAACTGTTAAATGAGTAGACCGTTCCGCCAATTGAGTACTGCCTTTAAATTCATAATGTCATAAACTCTCTTTTTAGAGGAAAGTTCCTCAAAACAATTACGATGATATTATTTACAGAAAAGCACAATTACAATCAAAGAAACTGTTAGCATATAACTTACATTTGCATCTACCCATTTCAATCGTAAAACGATGAGATCATATGGCGTATCTAGGACTGCACAAAAATTTATGATGTCTCAGTAGCATAGCAGAAAGTTCACCAGAAGAATTACCATGAAAATATTTATAGAAAAGGCACAAGGACCTTAGGCTACGGCGTTGATTAAAGGGACTGAAGCCAAGATGTTATTTGTTGGCAAAAAAGACTCACTTGTTATCTGAAATATTAGACATCGTTGTACGTTAATGAATAGAAGAAAATGATAGTTTTTTTTTTAATTGGATCAAGATGTTAGTTCTAATCACATTCGATGTTCTATGCAGCTGATCTCTCTCTTGATCGGTTGTAACAGCTCAACCTGGGGAAAACTGGTTTGTCATATTTAATAACACAAAAACAAAACTAAGAACATTCAATCATCACCGAAAAGACACTGAATTTTCGCCTACCTTGATTAATGGGTCTTCTTAAAAGGAGGCCTCTTGAGGTGTGTTTATTTCTCAATAGGCGCTCAAGCCTATTAGCACTTAAACCCACCTCATACCTCAAGTTGAACGCATATATATGCTCCATGGTTAAAGATGGTGGGAAAATAGTAAGTTCTTTTCATGTAAGCCGACTCCTGCTGCAATACTCAAAATCAATACTGTTGTCATATTTAAGCTGGGAATGGCCAGTCTTCACTTTCCAGGCTTGATAGAGTTCAAAAGTGTCCTTAGGCGTGATCAATTATTTTCGATTCTAAAAACCGTTTTTCAGAGATTAAATAATACAATCATCTGGATAATCTATCGCTATTTCCATGGAAAATGTTCTGACGGACAACATTTCTTACTCTACCACCTGTAACATTCACAACAGAGACCCGTCATGTCAAGTACACTGGGTTCATATTCCATGGTAAGAAGGTAGTTACACAATATAAGTCTTAGTAATAAGTAAGACTTGTAGCGGTAAATCATTATTATCTCCCAAAACTTATGGAGAGAGAAGTGGATACAATCTTTTCTCAAGAGTATTTGCATGCAAGTGAATATAACAAAAACCAAGTGAAATTCGAACTCGGCTCATCGGTCTCCAATTCCGAGTTATTATCTATTACACCCACATTCAAGTTTTTCAGTACATGCTATGCCCAAGTGGTCACCCATGTATTAGGTTGGTGCAAAAATAATGTCGTTTTCTCACATAGTAACATATGTGAGAAAACGACATTATTTTTGCACCAACCTAATAAGTATTGATCAAGCTCGACTATGCTTAAATCCATTGATTGTACGATTGATTGAATCGTTTTCTACGGATTATCAACTCTTTGCAGGTTAGTGAAAGTCAAAAAATATTTTTAGATTTTTAAAAATATTTTGGTGAGCTCAAAATCAAAAAGTACTGGAATGTTACGTAATATCAGTCCTCCTATATGGCAGTGTATGCTGCACAATAACGTCGCAGATGAAAAAGATAGTTGAAGCAACAGAAATGTTTCTACAGTAAGATGCTGAGAATACCACAGACCCAACATGTGAGCAACGCTGAAGTTTTAGAGAAAAGCGAAAGAAATAGGGCACTTACACTTAACATCAGGATGGGGCAGTTGAAATTTCTGGGTCATGTAATGAGTAAGGAGGGCTTGGAAATTTTTTATATTTACCAGGCAGATTTAGAGAAAACAGCTCATAACATATACGATGGACTTGGATAAATAGCAAAAATACAAAATGAATTAATAGCTACAAGGGACAAGAAATTTTGGAGAGCCATGATAGACTATGTTCTGAATGGACACATCACAGAGAGATTATACAAGTTTAACTAATTAATCCATAGATGGGGGATAATAAGTGGATACACAACGTTCGTAATATAACGAACCCGCCGGGAATTGGAAAGCGGCTATTCGATTAAAAATGTCTAGTCTTTATCCATTAAAGTATCCGCACCTTGCATTCCCAAGCAAAATCGGTGTTTCAAAGTCATGTGGCCTTAAACCGGGAAGGGTAGGAAGAAATGATTAAAACCGCCAAGCAATTATAAAATAAATAAAAAAAAAACCCCAAAGATAACAAGAAGCGGTGCAAGATGGAAAAACGTAATGAAAGAAGGAAAGATAGATTAGAATTAGGAAAGCGGCAGAAAAGAAAGAATAGAAAAAAAATGTAGTTATAAGGAAGAATAAAAATATAAAAAGCAAATGATAAAAAAAAATATATTGAAGGAAGTAATGAAGAAAGCCCGCAACATAAAAAAACAAAAAAAAAAAAAAAAACAAAAGAAAGGTAAAACCGTATTTAAGTTCTGTATGGTGTGTAAATAAGAAAGATGGACAGGCATTTGCGAAGGAATAAAAAAAAATGGAGGAAAAATTGGATTTGTTTTGTTTTGTTTTGTTTTACGGCATATCAACCTCAGTTGGTTATTTAATGCCAACAAAATTTTTATTGCTGTAATATTTTTCTTCAAAAATCTATTTCTAGGAATATTTTTCCTTGAAGAAATCTTTAGCTGGTCATATTTTTTCCACAGAATGTATAGCTGTTTATATTACTGGTATTTTATTTAAATATTGCTGATAATAATTTTTCCTTCAAAAATTATTGCTGGTAATAATTTTTTTTTTATTACAAATTATTTCTGGTATTAAAAATTATTTTTACACCAGTTTGGGTGTTAACTATTTGCTCATAGCTGGGACCCTAACAGGTGCTACCACCCTGGGTCAGGGTGGACCTGGGAACACCAGCAATTTTTATGTAGTTCCAGGCTCCTCAAAACCTCCTGATCAGAGGCCTTGCTGTTTGACGTAGTTTATCGTCTTACCCAAGACACGGATGTAGTTTATCGTCATACCCAGAACAGAAGAAAGTATTGGATGCAAAGAATAAAAGCAAAAATCCAAGGTGAAGGACGGGAAAAAACGTAAAAAAGAATGAAGATATGGAACAGACAGAAAAGAGAGAATATAAAGAGAGAATAAAAAGCAGACGATAAAAATGGAGTATGAAAATGTAACACGAAACCGGCAAGTGGCGAAGAAAGGAAATTATTAAAATTGAACAGAAGTATGTCGAGAATACTATGGGCCGAACGTGCGCGAATCGACGAAGTTTTAGCGAAAAAAAAAATTAAACAAAATAGACACTTATACATCAAACAAGAAAGAGACAATTGAAATTTCAAATAATGAGGAAAGCGAGCTTTAAACATTTGACATGGACAAAGGAAAAGAGCGAATAAACAATTTAACGAGCTTGTGTAATTGGTTAGCAGAACAGGGATAGAAAAAGATAAAAGTTACTTACAGCTGCAAAGTTCTGGAAGTTGTGGAGAGCCATGACTGCCAAAATCCAGAAGCGACAACGAACATAGAAGTTGGGATGGAACAAAAAAATATAGACAGATATTAACGAAGGAAAGGTAGAAAGAAAATATTAAAGAAGAAAGCGAGTTTGGAAGCAACGAGTAAAATCAAGAACACGAAAAAAAAAATGAAAGAAAGAATAAAGATAGATGTGAGAACACACAGAAAAAGAAATAAGGAAAATATGATTTTAAAGAAAGAAGCATAAAAACCAAAACAGCAGAGGATATCAAAAATAGGATATAGAGAATATAATGAAGGAGAAAGGAGAACAGAGGACAATAGAATCGTCTAGACGAGACCGGTTTAACGAGAAGGAGGCAACGTTGTATTTGAGAGGAAGAAAGTGAGAGAGAAGTCAAGACGTCTAGACTGATGTCAAAACAACCGATCCATGGAATATAATTAAATAAAAATAGAAAATTGAAAACAGTTATAGGAGAAGGAGGAAAATAAAATTATCGAGAAAAATTATTTCAATATCCACCATAAATGGCGGACATCTGTAAATCTACAACTGAATTTGGAGAGGAAAGAATTGTGGGAGTGAATAACTGAAGGGTGGGTGTGAGGTCACGGGAAAGACATTTAAACACAATGACTAAAAGGGGGCGTGAAGAGGCGTCTGAAATTAAAACGAGATGGGCATGAAAAATGAAATGAAGGAAAGGCAGAAAGAAAGAAAAAGATGCTATTCTCAACATTTTTGCGGTATCACGTGAGAACAAATGATTGCTTTCTCTTGGATAACTTCCAAATAGCTCTACTTAATATCCATGGGGGAATACGACCGACACACCTCTTCGGAACGGAACGAAACAGGTCGACAGGTATAGGGATGGCCAGGGATTTCTGGACGCGCGGAATGGAGGGTAAAGGAAAACACCGTTTGCTCGTCGGGTTCCTCACTGGCAGACGGGGATGGAGGTGGCCGAAGGACGTGGAGCGAGACAAAGACTGGATCGCCTCACTTTGCACGTCGACAGTCGTCCCTCCCGTTTTCGGTTCCCAGCGGGCGAGATAGGGTGAGGGTCGGCGTTTTTTTTACCCGTCTTTTGGAATGCCTGCATATCTCTGACCCACCTTCCTCCGCTGAATTCCATCAGATACTTCCCAGCAACCTCTCTCCCTCTCTCCCTTCTTTTTGCCATGCTCCCGAAAATCTCGCTCGTCCTTTTGCGGCTATTACCACTCTTCACCCTAACTCCTTGCCCCGCCTACTCCGATTCATTCGGCCATCTGTCCATCCATCCAACCAGTCGGCCATCAAATGCTAACTTCATTGTGTGATGGATTGAATAAGTGTCAACCGGATGACTCAAGACACTGACGTCATTTCCTTTTGTGTCTTCACATGCGCACCCAACTGAATAGCAGTGATTGTACATCGTTGGTGGTATGTGTTCACTCACTTCTCTCTCCCTGTGTGCATGCGTGTGCGCGTGCGTGTGTGCTCCAGCTCACTTAGAGGAACCGTAGAGTTCCTAAATGGCTGTGTAAAGGAAAATCGAAACCAGCAAACTGAGTTCGAATCCCGCACGGGGCTTAATTGTTTTGGTTGATTTTGTTTAACGACATATCAATCTTTATGTATCATTTAATGCCGAAATCTAAATATTTTGATCGCAATTTTATGCATTAAACTACAGATATTTTCTACATAATTTCATACTTTCAGGATAAGCACATGTTTCTTTTTAGATACATAGTTTGCAGAGAGGTGGAGTAATGGATAGCGGCTCGGATTGAGAAATCGCAGAGCTGAATTCAGATTCCAGACGAAACTATTACATTCACTTACATGCTTATACTCTTGGGAAAGGTATGAATTGTCTTTTCTCCCCCAACTATGTGTAAGTAGCAGGACAGACCGGGTTCTATAGCCTTGGATGGCAACTGCTCTACTGCAGAAAAAAAAGACAACCAACTGAGGGAAAAATCTCTCCTCGTCAGTTATGTATCGAATGATGCATGATCGACTAAGCGTAAGATCTTCGGACTGAATTTGCAGATGATAAAATATATTATTGGTAAATTCTTTTAAATTTACTTTTTAAATTTTACTACAAGCATGTATTGTTATTTTTTTGCTTTTTATTATTGTTGCATTGTTGGGCATTTTGCTATAACAATGTACTTTTGATTTGGTGGGATTTCACTATTTGCCCATAGCTGGGACCCTAACAGGTACTACCACATCGAGCCAGTGTGGAACAACAACAGTTAAGAGGTAGTTCTGTGCTCCTCACAACCTCCAATCTATCGGTCAGATGCTTTGCTGCCAGACGTAGTTTATCGTCGTACCCAGGACAGCCGCACTAGACTTTATTTTCCCACGAAGCAATTCTTTTATCTGCGACATAAATCATTTTTCCTTCGGTTATTTTCCATCTACAGATACGTCGTCATTTACCTGACACGATGATTTCACCCCAAGCAAGGCGATAATACAGCTGAGGCACAAGAGCTTACTGGGAGCGAAATACGAGAAAATTTTAGAAGGAACCGGAAACCCAATCCTAACCAGGAATAAAGTAATAAAACTCTATACCTGTCCAAAAAATCTAGGAGTGTTAATGGGTTTGCGAGAGAAATATATGTATGCGTACTTGTTCAATATCTCTAAGAAATCTTGGGACTAGCATTAAAATGCTGATACCTTCATATTCAGTCATATGTATTTATGGCTTTCTACGCTGCGTGTGTATATACATGTGTCCGCATATGTTCGAATGAATATTTTTTATCCAATAATGTGTTAATAAATGTAACCACTGAATGTTTGATTCTTATGGGAAATTTCAGGGAGAAAAGACATGCGTACAGGAATAGCTGTTTGTTATATAGGAATGAATTATCGCTGCCGACACTGGAGTTTGAACACATATTACCAGAGAGCAAACACAGGCGATCCCATTTTGAATAAGTAAGTCACGTGATAGTGGCGTCTAAGTGATCATTATCCGAATTACTTCTGACTCCGAGTAGAGAGGATTCACAGACGTGGCTACGTCGATGGGTAGAGTCTTGTCTGGGGTGTAGACAGATACACAACCCCGTTTTTTACGGGGTCCACAGGGAATTTTTGCCCGAGCTTACCGGCTCGGATACTCCACAATAAACTCGGCCTTGTACCACATCCGACGGTGGCGGGGCGGTTAGTGAATATCATTATTATCCGAATTACTTCGGAGGTGTGCTTGTCAAACTCTCTACCTCCGGGCAGAGAGGAAAACTGACGAGGCTGTACCGAAGGCAGAGTCTCGTCTGGGATGGTAGACAGTTACCCGGCCCCGTTTTTGAAAAACATTGATCATGATTTATAAAATCACTACAAAAATAGCCATTTTGTTTCAACACCCCCGGTGTCTTATCAAGTGATGATGTTGAATGTAGAATAAATGATTTTAAAAGTTTCAAATTAATTAACGATGCTTCACAAGTGGAAAACGTTGTTACAAAAGCTATATATATATATATATATATATATATATATATATATATAGCGAGCTAGCTCGCTAGCTAGCTCGCTAGATAGATAGATAGATAGATAGATAAGGATATCTATAACAAAGTGGAAAAACCATTATTTGCGTAAAAAATATTCAGACGCACATAAAGCCAAATAAGAATTCCATGTAATAGGAAGTACATTTACATACGAAATCAAAATGTATGAGAAAATAGAAATCCTGACTAATGACTACGCTGCTCCTCGTGTTTCGAGGCCCATTCAAAATATTTATCAGGCTCACTTTAGGGCCTTAAGCGCTTATGAGAATCGTTGCTTAATTTATCTCTTTTTAATTCTACCTCACCCCTCTCTTTCTCTCTCTTTATATATATATATATATATATATATATATATATATATATATTAGGTTGGTGCAAAAATAATGACGTAATAATGTCGTTTTTTGACGTATTTTTGAACGTCAAAAAACGACATTATTACGTCATTATTTTGCACCAACCTAATATAAACACACACACACACACGCGGGCGTGTGTGTGTGTGTATGTATGTTCGTGTTTGACTAAATTCTGGCGTTTTTATAGGGCTGATTTTGGAATTGACATCACTTGTAAAACTTTAAAAATTTACTAAATAAAAAAAATGCAATGAACTTATGGCATAAAAGTATGTTAATAGGAATGTCTATTGTGTTAAACTCAATTAACCCAAGTATAGGATGTGGTTATGTATAGTAACGTGTATGGGCACAAAATGTGAAATCTATGTGCCAATTTCAAAATCCGTCTATATGTTCAATTTTGTACAAATACATTTGAGAAAGATTTGAATTCAATCTTTTCTCCCTAGCTATTGATTAAATGGTAGGGAGATCTTGGCACTGGAGACTTATTTGTCAGCCATTCTTTCAGTGCAATCATTATGAATTCAAAACTTGTTGGATGTAGGGCTGGCAACTGCAACTCGTACAAAGCTATTTTTACTTTTCCGGGCAGATGGAGCTAATCAAGTCGGGAAGACATGCCACCTGGCGGAAGAAAAATCATGATTTTAAATCGTCGATGGCTTAGAGTCATATAAAAACTAGGGAAAGACTATAGAAAGAAATCCAGAAATAAAATCCTGTGTGGAACCCTGTAGGATTGGCTGTCGACCTTCCGAACTGTAGCCGAGCCAGCTCCACATGTAATGCGCTGTATTCATTTTCATCTTGTTGTTACGACCGAGGGCAGCATACGGTCTAGAGCTGCCATCTTATTCTCCAGACTTAATGATTAAATTTCGACCAAGCTGGACGCTAAATATATCTCCCGAAACAAACGGGTGCCTACTACTATTCCGGAAACCACAGAAGTGACACCTAGCATGTTGAGTCTATGACCATAATCTCCAGTTGGAAGTCTAACTGCGCTACGAAAAAGCAGGTGGGGGGAGCCCATGTTAACACATTGGTGGAGAGATCGGTAGCGATTCAATTAGTAACATTAATGCGAGAACGTGAAAAAGCAGATGTGAAGAATATTGTCAGGAGTATGGTAGACAATCCGCTGAGAGAAATGGGGTGACAGAGTTTAATTAAATGCATTTGCACAAACTAACCTCTTATTTTATTAAAATGATTGGTCGTTATTTCAATGATTATTTCATTGACAATTTTTTTGCGGCTTGTCAAACGTTTGCAGGTTATTCAAAGCCAGAAGCTATTTTTAGATTGTACGAATAATTTTGAGAGATAAAAATGATTTGGCGATACAAGTCTTAATAATTAACGCATAGCAGGGTGGGGAATAATTCATACATTCCCCAAGGGTACTTAAGCCTAAGTTATGTAAGAACCAAAGTTAATGAACGTCGAGCCCTGTCAGTACCTAAATGGGTGATCGCTTGGGAATACCGAATGCTGTAATTTTGGGTGTGCGGATGGTGTAATCGATAATGGTTCGAAATTGTTAATCGGAGTTGGCTTGGAAATTCGGCGAGTTCTAATTCCCGTTGGGTTCTTTATATTGACTTACGCACAAATACACTTTAGAAAGGTATAAATCCAACTCTTTCTCGCAGAGTTAATTAGTAAGACATGTATCCCTAAACCATTTTTATCGCAAAAAAATCTCACGATCTAAAAGAAATATTTGTGGCTTTAAATAAACCGCGGATAGGTTGATAAGCCGTAAAAAATGAATAAATGAACCAGTCAAAGCTTTTTGTTTATAAAAGTCAAATTTGATACTATACTTACGCATTGATATCTGTGGACAAAAACATTTTTTTTTTTATTTTACAAATATTTAAAATAAATTTAATACTGAATTATACCGTTTTATATGTTTTATTAAAAAAGAAAAAACATTTCATGAGGCAAATTGCAGTTGTTTGGCGAAAGGGATATTTTTTAATTGATTTTTTGTCATTAAATATCAAGAGATATATCAATAGCATTGCAATCTTTAAGTTTAATACCGGCAATTAAACGGTGTATCATAAGAATGTTTCTCTTGACATCGCTTGACACTTTAACTAACTATACTCCCACGGAAATGTTTGGTGTTTTAAAAAGCGATGATAAGATTTTTTATAAAACCCAAACATATGAAAGTAAATTCATACATTTTCTATGTTCTTTGAGAATTTAGAACCAAAAAAATCTTAGCCATTATTTAATTTTTAGATTGTTTATCTACAAGAATAATTTTATATTTACAATATTCTAAAAAGGCGAACCTACTAATACAATGCGATATTTATCATTTATTAATCTTATAAATAAGTAGATATGATCATAATTTTTAATTCTTAAATTTAAAAAAAAAAATGTCTGTGATCAAGAAACAAATTTTGTTTTATAATTTATTGTTATATTCATATAACTATAAAATCTTGTTTTCATAGTGATGTGGGGCCAAAGTCGGGACCACAGAATAAAACACGGAACACGGCTTAGAGGTAAGAAAGATATATTAACAACAGGTTACAGAGATAGCGTAAGTGGAGCTTGCTATATGTTAGTGTCCAATACTGGTAGTCGTACGCGGCTCTCTCTGTCTAGAGTGTTGTGTCGCATACTTAATATAGACCTGGAAGAGGTAGGTCGTTCCGGTCTCACAATACATAGTTATTTATAAATTGGTAAAAAGTAAATATTGCATTATAGATGATTTATATATTTTGATAATTTTGTAATTTAAAAAAATATATATACATGGATTTCTGTTCTCATTTAATTCTGTATAAAATGAAAATAATGAATAGGACAGGAGTGAAGGTAATATAAAATAATATCGTTGTCAATGAAAAAAAAAACATTTTTTTTGTTTGTTTTTTTACACCGTTTTTTCCAGGAACAAAGGTTAATGATTTAATATCCTAAACAGGCAATTGTTTGTCAGGTGAAACTTTTACTCTTTGAATTTTTAAACAGATTCGTTTTAATTAAAGGACACATAAATCTAGACATGTTTTCATTAATGAAGCTTTACATAACTTAACAAAAGTATACAAATATGTAAAAATCAATGACGTAAGCATATCTTGATGGCATGATATTTGTAAATAAACGCATCCACCTGATCAGAGAGATCGATTTGTCACTATCGATATTATGATCAGGACGCCGCGTCTGAATTAAACAAATCAACATTTTTCCGTTTTCATAAATATCGTGGCTTGCCGAAGCTCTAATGAAGGCTGATATAGAAAAAAATTCCCATTTTCTTTAACGAGTGGAGCAGCCTGCTTAATTTGTCACGATCACGAGTCTACTAACTCATTAGAATTATGGGATAATCACATGTATTGCAGCCGCAGTACAGGTGTCTTTTCTCGGGCAAGATAGCCTGTCGGAGATTAACCTCGTGCAGGCTGGTTTCAATTCAGAGTTTTGCTTCCCATAGAGCGGTTGCCACACAAGTGTATCATATATCCTTCTATTTACTCATAGCTGGATGGTGGAGGATATGGATTCATACATTTCCAAAGGGTATTAACATGTAAGTGAATTGAATGAACTCAAATGGAATTCGAACTCGTATCTCCGAATCTTCAATCCGAGCTGAAATCCGTTACTCTACCGTACCTACTGGTATAAAAAGAGCTAATCTTTTTAGCGTTAAACAATTGTTTAAGTAGCCGCTGCATCAAGCTTAGGGAGGGACGGCTGTATTTGATATTCTAACCCTTTTTCAAGGATGCGGTGGTGTGGAGATAATAAATACACATTTATTTTACCCGCAAAGCTGTCCCCATAACTGATATAAATTTGCCAAATATAAACAAACATATGGGGATATGTAGTTTTCGCCAATATTCTCTGTGAGGAGGGTCTTCTTGCTTGGAAAATCATCTTTCGGAATATTGGCTTGGAAATTCAACCACTGACACAGGTGTTAAATATTGAAATATCTCATGCACCCAGAAGACCACAGGCAGACAGGACGGCAAGAGAGGCAGCCGAATAGACAAACAGGCACGCATGCACGTCATATGTGCATCTAAACAGATTTATGTGTCCCTGTGAACGAGAATGCATTGCTTGCAGAAATTCGTCAGGAAGCGAATTTAGGGTGAGGGAGAGAGGAAGAGAGAGAAAATAAGAGGCAAAGAAGTGAAAGAGAGAAGTAAACGGAAAAGAAAAGCGTAAAGTATTGAGAGAGGGGGAAGAAGAGAAAAATAAATAAAAAAAACAAAGTAAGACAAAAGAAGAAATAAAGTAAAATCGACAAAAGTGTAAAGAAAATACAAAGAGAAATAGAAAGAAAATGAGACAAAGAACGAAAGAGAGAAAGAAAGAAAGAGAGAATGAGAGAAAGAGAGAAGGAGAGAAAGAGAGAAAGAGAGAAAGAAAGAAAGAAAGAAAGAAAGCGAGAGAGAAAGAGAGAAAATGAGAGCAAAAGAACTATAAACATAAAAGAAAGAAAATGAGAGTGAAAAAGAAACAGAAAGAAAAATGTAGAGAAAGAAAAAGAGAGAAAGACAAAAAAGACAAAAAATCTGAAGAGAGAAACAAAGGAACAAAAAGGGGCTAATGAGAGATAAAGATAACAGTGAAGAAGTAAAAACACAGAGCGAAGAATGAAAAAGAGTGAAAAAGAAAAAAAAGAAAGATAAAGCGAAAGACTGAGAAAATGAAAAACAAAAAGACAAAACAATTTAGAAAGAGAGGGAAAAATAAATACAAAAACAAAAATGAAAGAAAGACAAAAGAAAAAGAGAGGAAAATTACGAGATGAGAGGACAATTAAAAGTATAAAGAAAGAAAGAAAGAAAGAAAGAAAGAAAGAAGACAAAAGGAAAGAAAAAAGTGGTATTACTTACTGTTCTTGCATGAATTCCGGGATGTATGTCCGGTTTAAGAAATAGATTAGAAATATTTACTTTACAATTGGTTCGTCATTTTTGACTTGGAGAATTTATTGACACTTTACCGAATTTTATAGCATTTTCTTTTCACCTTCTGGCTAAACATTTCCACAAACCATCATCATCTTCTCCAAAACCAGCAAATCCCAATAACGCATCTCTTTTTTAAATCTTTATTCTATTCACCAGGGAATTTAAACTACCATAAAATCGATCACATCTTCATCACGCTTAAACCAAACAATACCGCCATCAGCAACAAAACTATCTTCAATCTTAAGAGCTGTGTCATATTTGAGGCGTTATAACAAATTTGTAAACGTATAGAGGGGCCATCGCCTAGCTTCCAACTGACCGGCTAGTTACTACCGCACGTTGCATCTCCAATCTCGTTCGGGTCAACAGTTTGAACCCAAAACCCGGAAAGTCCCGCTACAAGCACACAAGGAAAGTAAATGTAAAAATTTGAGGACACAAAAGCTGTTTGTAATCGTTGTAATCTACGGAAGGTTACTGAATAGATATCTAACCCCTGACGCGGTCAGATGTGGCACGAGGCCAGATTTAATGTGGAGTATCCGTGTCCGTAGGCTCGGCAAAAATTCCCCGTAGATCCCGTATAAAACGGGGTCGGGTAGCTGTTTCCAGAGACCAGACTCCGCCCTTCAACATAGTCTCGTCTGGGAATCCTCTATGCCCGGAGGCAAATAATTTGACCAGCACAGTTGGAGACGAATCTCCAACTGCTGACCAACATACAGTATTTACTACTGTATTTATGTGAATGGGGATATGCCCATTATCGTCCGTAGGTATGCTACAACAGTAATATGTAATATGTAATATATATATATATATATATATATATATATATATATATATATATATATATATATATATATATATATATATATATATATATATATATATATATATATATATATATATATATATATATATATATATATATATATATATATATATATATATATATATATATATATATATATATATATATATATATATATATATATATTCTGGGGACAGATCAGCTCTTCTGCCCGCCTTTTCCAGTTATTAACCTATTGTCTAGTTGAATATCATGGCGCAACAAGTACGGGTGCCATTGGAACGACCAGAAATAGTCTGATTCATGCAAAGATGGGCATGAATTGATTACTTCTACCCAAACTGTGACTCTTGACATAGACCCGCTACAGAAAATCATATATTTTTCGTTTGTTGTCGCTTGACTATTAACATGTTCATTTTATTTATTCATTCTTACATTCCGATTCGTTCAAGGGAGGTAATTATGTTTCTTTACTTCCGGTATTCCACAGAGTTAATCTCTTCGGCCCGACTCATTTTCTACAGCGTAGATCTACATAAGAGCATACTCTAGTCATTAGTGAGTAACTATGGATTACGGCTATATCACGTTTTTAGACACTGTTCCCATAGGGTCACCGATGTTAAGCAATATTGGGCCTGGTAGGTACCCAGATGGCTGACCACTTTCAATACCAGGTGCTATAACTTGGATGTGCGGTGGTGTAATGGATAATAGTTCGGAATTGTTAATCGGAGAACCGAGTTCTAATTTCAGTTTGGTTAGTTACATTCATTTATGCACTTTGGTAAAGGTATGCATTCACTTCTTCTCCCCTAGCTATGGGTTAATTAGTAAGACTTGGATCGTTAAATCATAATTATCTCTAAAACAATTTTTACAATCTCATAATATTTTCTGGGGTGGGGAGAAGAAGTGGAACGGTTGCTGCGCAGATGAGGACTTGACCAGTCTTCTTTTTATGTCTCAGTTGCCTGCCAGTAACTCTTTCTGTATGATCTTGCAGTCTGCTCAGTATGGCTGCCAGCCGTTTTCTTTCTCTGCTTGTCTCTTTTGCCGAAGGTTGTAGCGTGTAAGGTGCTAGTGGAACAATTATTGACTCTTATAATGTGGCCATATCATTTCAAATGTCTCTTTTTGACAGTGTCTATGTGGTATACCAATGCGCTTTTTTCATGTCTAGTGCTATCTCGCACGGCGTCAATTCTGATGCACTGTACGTAGATGATGTATAGGATGCCTCTGTTGTATCTCATACTGATGCTTGGATTATTCACTATATATTAATGTTCTTAATGTCTAAGATTTACAGACACACACAAAAATTGAATATGACAATGAAAGCCAGTCTGATATTTGATTTCAAGCACGCGTTTTTTTTTTTTCCTTTACAGACATTTCTTAATTCAGGGACAGATGTCAGTAGTTGTGTTGTCTTGTATCAACTTTCCCGGTATTTGAACAAATATCTTTGTATTATCTCAGTCTTTTAAGTTTCTGACCAACGACTTTTATCTTGCTTGAAAGCAATTTCTTGTTGATGACCATGTGTATCTTTCTTGCATTTTCGGATAGATGGAGCTCGATAGCCCGGGAAGGCAATACATATAGGGGAAGGAAAACCCTAATTTTAAGCCTCCGCTGTCTTATGGTCATATCCAAACACGGAAAACTCTATGGATATAATCCCAGACAGAAAACCCTGATTGGATCCCCGAAGGAGTTTGGCTGTCAACAATGACAACTTTCCGTGCTCAAATACAATGCTCTTTATTCATTTGCATCTAGTCGGTGCAGGCGAGTGTGGGAGGATATGTAGTCTGAGCAGCGCACGGCCTCTATATACCATTACCTAGTCGTGCGCCCTGGAGAGGTTACTCCAGTTTCACCACCGAATTTTAACCTAACAGAGCGCTACCAATATCTCGCCAGATAAATGGATGCCTACTAATCTCCATATCATATCTGGGGGACGTTTCATACAGGTTTATCATTAGACTAGGTTCCACGTCTTTGCCAGTTCGACAATCTATGTTGTCTACAAAACGAAGCTTTGTGATGTTGCGACATCCGATCCTAACTGTTCCCTGGTGTCCATCAAGGGCGTCATTCATGATGCGTTCAAGGAAGATATCAAAGCGGTACTGAAGACAGGAGACGGCGTAAACCGACCTGGTTTGTGGAACCACATTCCTATGTGGCCCTGGAACATTACTACGCTGCTTGCATCATCATCGAGCTGTTTGGTCAGCATGGGTCACCTTCTTACCCATGTTAAATGTATGCATTAATTATATAAATTTTGTGAATTCATGAATGAGTAACACTCTCTGGAATGGTGTGACGTATGTAATGACGTCATCAACAATATTGTTTTACTCACAAAAAAATCTCAATCTTCTTAGAGGCTTCTTTTTAGGGATGGTCTGTATTTCCGACATAAATGGAAGAATATAAATCAATTAAATTATATCATTTTCATATTTGGATCTTATTAACCATCATATGGTTACTAGTATTTTCCAAATATATTGGCAGAGATAAAATAAATAATGCTATTTCATAGTAAAATTGAACTAAAACGGTTAAGTTTATTACGTTATTGAAAAAGTAATTTTGCATTGAAATAACTTAATTCATCCTTTGCCCCCCCAAAAAAAACCAAATTCGAAACACATTTACAGTCAAAGAAGATCGTAAGAAAACTGTCTACGTCTTTGACGAACGCAACATTACGAGTGGCGTGTTCACGCGTCTAAATTTTGTCTTCAGTGAGCACGTCTTTTCACATTAGAAAAAAAACATTACGTTAGATTCGGCTTACCGTACCTTGAAAATGGCGGTCATAGATACGTGATTATCTTTTTAACGAAAAGGTTTGTAGTGAGGATTTCTTTAAATTAGTTAAAAAAAATATACAATACTGGTTTGATGAGACCGCAATATTTTTTCCAAAAAAGAAATTATATTTGTGCATCTTTGATAGTTCGACATTAAACAATCTACAAAAAGAAAAAAAATCAGATTTTACTTTCCTTTTTTTCTAACGTAACTCTTGCTGCCAATGTTATTTGTTCACATATATTGCTTGTAATTCTTGTCAGAGCATACATAATGTCACGGTCCATTCACAAAAAAAACTTCTTTCAACTTATCGCAATTTAATATATATATATATATATATATATATATATATATATATATATATATATATATATATATATATATATATATATATATATATATATATTTCCTTCTTTTCAGAAAAATAATATCAGATTCCTAACTTATTGATAGGAAAAATGAGATAAAAAACGAATTAAGAATAAATTATATCTTTGAAAGCAGACAGTAAAAATCAAAATGGCGCGGAAGAGACATTTGAAAATCAAAAGAAACTTTAATATCTTTTTCCTTCGCATCTGTCTTCAAGTGTGAGTACAAGTATGCATTTCGTTTAAGGTGACGGCGATTTTAAAGAAAGATATTTTTTTATAAAGCACTAATTGTAAACTTCCGTATTTCTTAAAATTTCCTCCGTGTCCGCCTGACTTTTCTATTTATATTTGTATGTATGAAAGCTTTGTCTATTTTCTTTTGCATTTTTGTTACATTATTATCCTTCTCTTTCATTCTACCTTTTTTTTCTTTTTTCTATTTTAGATTTGATTTCCTTAATTCTCTTGCTTTACTTTGTTTATATTTTTTTTCTTTTATTGTCTTTTTTTTTAATATTTTATACTATTAATTTTCCTTTTTTTTTTCTTTCTAGCTTTCTTTTTTTTTCTGTCATTTTTTTTTCTTTCTCTTCTATTTTAGATGTGATTCAGATCATTGTTTTTGCTCACCTTCTTTTCTTCGTTGATGCTTTCTTTCTTCTATTGTCTTTATATATATATATATATATACATATATATATATATATATATATATATATATATATATATATATATATATATATATATATATATTATTCCCTTAATTTTCTTCTTTTTTTCTTCGTTCATGCATGCTTTCTTTTTCTTTCGTTCTTTTCTCTTTCTGTCTTTTTTCTTTCTTCTTTTCTATTTTATATTTTATTCCATTGATTTTCTTGCTATCCTTTTTTTCTTTTTTTTACTTTTTCCTTCTTTTCTCTCTTTCTGTTGACTTTTCTTGTCTTTTTTAGATTTTATCCCATTGAATTCTTTACTCCCCTACCTTCTTCATTATTTCTTTCTTTTTTCTTTCTTTGTTTTTTTTTTTATATTTTTTTACTTTGTAATTCTTATCCTTCTTCGTTCAAGATTTTTTCTGTCTTTTCTGCCTGTCTTACCTTTTACGTCCATTTTATACTATTTTGTATTTCATTCGTTTGATTTTTTTTGTTTTCTTTTTTATTCCATCAAGCTTCTTCCTTTCTTTCTTTTTCTTTCTTTGTCTTTTTTTTTAGATTTTATTCCCTTAAAATTTTTCTTCTTCGTTTTTCTTTCATGTTTTCTTTTCTTACTTGTTATTTCTTTTGGTTTCTTTCTTTTTGTTTTTTTTTTTGTCTGTCTTACAATTCTTTACATGTTTACTATTTAAAATTTTATTCCATTAATTTTCTTGCTCTCTTTTTTATTCTTTCAAGCTTCTTTTTCTTTCTTTCTTTCATTTTTTCTTTCTTTCTTTTTTCATTCACAAATTCATAAATTAATCTATTCTTCTTTTATACTAATCTTTAATTCGGTTATTCTTTAAGATTTATTGAAACATCTCCTTTATTTTTAATTTAATACCGTTCTTACTTGATATAACCGTCTTTATTTTTCTGTTTACTTGCTTTTTTTTTTCCCTATTCTTTTTTCTTTCTGTACTTTTTCCCCCTTCTTTCGTTCCCTCGGTCTTCATCCTTTCGATTCTACATTTCTGTCTTTCCTTATGTCTTTTCGTTCTTTCTTACTTTTTTTTTTCTTTTTCTGTTTCTACGATCCGTATTTCAGAAAACTGTCAATTATTCGGTTTCTTTTTCTTTTATGCTTTCGTTTTTCATTTAAGATTTATCGAAATCTTTTCCAATTCTTTAATTTCATTTTTACTTTCATTTTTCTTCCTTCCTTCGTTCTTTGAAAATATATTGCGTTCCTTTTCTTCTCTTATACATTCTCTTTTTATTATTCTCTTTCTTTTTCTTTATTGTTTTAATATATATATATATATATATATATATATATATATATATATATATTATGCTTAATATAATATATATATATATATATGTATATATTTATTATGTATATTATGTATATATATATATATATATATATATATATATATGTATATATGTATTATGTATATTATGTATATATATATATATGTATGTATGTATTATTGATATTATGTATATATATATATATATATATATATATATATATATATATATGTATGTATGCATATATGTATTATGTACATTATGTATATATATATATATATATATATATATATATTATTATTATTATTATTATTATTACCCTTTACCTGTGTAGTCCTAATATTTTTCCTCTTTCTTAACATTATATAAATCACTGTCAGCCCATTTCCGGCCATTTCCACCTCTTCTCCTATTCCTTATTTGTCTTTCGTTCATTATATCCACTATACAAACTTTCAAATGAAAAAAACTCACACATCTACAGTTTTGTGTAAACAAAAAAACATGGCTTCCAATTTACTGCAATATATTTACAATTGTGAGAAATTCTAATGCATTTACTTGTGCTTTTTTTGTACATGAATTTCTTTTCCATTTATCATGTTTCAATTTTTCTTTGCCTGGAGTAATTGTTTTTACGACTTTGTTTTTACACCAATCCAAAGCTTTCATTTTCAGTACTAATTTCTCTACAACCGTATACACACGAAAAAATTACATTACGAAATATATTCCAAAAAGCATCATTTATGAGGTCTATTTTCTTCACACTTTTATCAATAAACTATCAAACGAAGCTATTTTCTTTTTGTATTCCTTAACAAATATACTCAAACAAAACAAAAGAAAAGTCTTGAAATGTCTTCCAAACTTAAAGGTGTCGTTGTTATTGCGCATCGGTACGATATGTAAGTATATATATTTAATGTTCAAGATACTGAAAAAATAACTTCTTTTGCACACACGGATTTATATTTTAAAAAAAAGACGTCACTGTGTGTTTAATATTTTGTTACGAAACTGATGTACTCGTCTCGTGATATTTGTAGACGTTTAGGGTTTGTATCATATTGGCTTTACCATATTTTTCATTTAGATCAAGCAACATAATTATAAAAGCCTATATATCTTCAAAAATTTACACATATTAATTGCCTAAATTCAAAATAAAATTAACATACAGTGACCTACTTCCACACATAATTCATATACATATATATATATATTTTGAACAATAAAAAAAATTAAAATATTAAAATCTTTAGTCACACTGGGTTGTAATTCCATTTAGATTCCTCGACTAGTTTCGACCAAAATGGCCATCATCGGGAGGACAAATATTTCTGCTTGCTGCTAGCAGTGAACTACAGAAATATATATATATATATATATATATATATATATATATACATATATATATATATGTGTGTGTGTGTGTGTGTGTGTGTGTGTGTGTATTATAATGTATAGAGAGAACAGTAAGATATATAATCCGGTGTTCTTATTAATATTTTCTTATTTTTACAAAACAGTGCTAAATGAAAGTCGACAAAGCATAAATATTATAAATTTACTTATTTAAAAATATGTTTCCATCGCTACACAGGAATTACCATGTTTCATAAACAGAAGCTAAAAACTTCAATTTCAGTTACAGAATTAAATTAAAGTCCCTAGTTCTGTTTCATTTTCAAGCGAATTTTGAAATAACTTATTTTGAAATTTACTGAGTTTTATAACCACATATATTCATAATATTTGTTTCTATGGATATGGTTAAATCCAATAAAATTAAGAATAATATTTTAAAATTGTAGTTCAATACGACTTATTCATATACAAACAACCCTTTTAGAAAAAAAACCAAAACATTATGTATACAAGTAAAATTTAACGGCGAAACAAAAGTGCCGAAAAAATTTTGTCGTTGAAAAAGACCAGACGACATGAGTTGAACGGATGTCATCATTCGTTTGAAAAGGCAATCCTACCCTACTTTGACGTAACCTATTTTCGAAAGTAACTAATATTTTGATACAATAGAATACCCTACCGCCTCTGGTTAAAATGATTGGATTTTCCCCATATCCATAGAAAGTAATATTAATTTTAAACACTATGCCATCTCCATAGCTTATAAGCATAAGATGTACAGATCTCTCTGAATTGTCACACTTTAAAGGTTGAATAAGTCCGGTGAGAAGACACATCCTTGTCTTTTTTTTCCGTTTTAATAAATACATTTAATGTGCAAGTAACTTCAACTGCTTCTTTCTGATTCCGAGTACGTGTATTCTTTTTATTGCTATTTTTCTTTCTTGTAGCAAGCATTTTCTGTCAACATCGTCTTGAAAAAAACACGTCTTTGGTATCGCAAATCTCTTTTGCATCTGTCAGGTAATTGGCCAACATTCTTTACTATGTAAAGGACGATATCACAGAGCAGTTCTTTTTTCTTTGGGCACGCCGAATTCAAACAATTATAGAAATTTAAGAATGTGACACAGAAATAAGGATGACCATTGTAATAGCGAAAGTTGCCTTCGAAAAGTTAAACAAACTATTAAGAGACAGGGAAAATTCATTCGAAAAATTAGAAATAAATATATATTTTTCCATTTGGCCTGCCCTTTCCAGACTTTGACAAGATTAACAATGACACCTTTTGACAACTTTGACAATTTCCAATGCTTTTTAGTTCTTAATGTATTTTGTATTTTTGTGATATCTCCTAAATTTTGATCGGCCCTCAATTTACTCAACCTCGCTATGTAGCAACTTCTTCTTCTTCTTCCTCTTCTTCTTCTTCTTCTTCTTCTTCTTCTTCTTCTTCTTCTTTATGCAGTGTGTTTTTAAATCGTTAGCAATCATGGCTCTCCAAACTTTCCTATCATTTATAATTCTTTAATAAATTTAGTCTATTTTGTCTCCTCAAAAACTTGTCCCACCACCTATTTACTGTAGCTTGTTAGGTAGTATATGTGCTATATTCCTCTGATCAGGTTGCCTTCCATCCGTCCTGTGAGCATCAAATTTTCCAAGCCCTCTCTCCTTTTTATGTGCCCTAGAAATTTCAACTGTTTCTTCCTGATGTTAAGAATAAGTATCAATTTTATTTCCCTTTCTCTAAAACTTGACCGTTGCTCACATGTTCAGTTCATGGTATTTCCAGCATCTTTCTGTAAAAACACTTTCTGCTGCTTCAACTATCTTTTTCATCTATGAGGAGATTTTCCAGCATGCACTACTTTTTAAGACAACTGATACTACTTAACAATTCAGTACTCTCTTTTTCTTTGTTTCTAACGAAACTTTTCTGTTTTTTAACGTAGTTAATTCAATGTTTCTACTCATCACTTGTGGACTTTATGTGTTAGATTAATTAAATAACAGTACGTTTAAGTACATTAAAAGATTGTGTTTTTTTTAATGTCCTGCGTGTTGATGAAAAGTGTGAGATAACAGGTTTCTTCCAGTTATTTTAATTATTGTTAAAATTTATATTCAGCAAAATCAAAGGCAAGAATTCAAAATGAAATTAGATAATTTATCAGCAGCTAATTTCTTCGTATGTAATTAAAAGTTATATATTTTCATGAAAAAAATAGAAATGTGACGAAATCTAGGTAAGCTTAGTAATTACAGCTGGTGAAATGTTCTAAATTAAAAACTTCGGCGAATTAATTACATTTTACACAGAGTAATTACAGTTTAATATAAAGAAAAGTTGGATTTTAATTATCACCTGAATTTTTATGCCACATAGGTTTTCATCAGTCGACAGAACATATTTTTCATCTTTTCCTTTCATTAAAGGATTTCTTGGTATCGAATACAAAATACGCAAAAGTCATGTGATTCGAAATAAATAACTTGGTGAAGTAAGTTTGATTCCCGTCACTTCAAAACCAAACTGCAATGTACACCAATTCTCCGCTCCCAGTTCATCCGGGAAGTTTCACTGGCTCTTAAGGTGATCAGTCAGTTATTTGCCATGCAGGATACATGACTGCCAAGGTAGATTTCCCGCAGTAGTCAGCCATTTCTTTCTGCAATAGACCAGTTGTCATCCAAGGCTGTAGAACCCGGTCTATCCTGATATTTACCCATAGCTGGACAGAGAACAACTGAATTCATACATTTCCCAAGGGTATTAGCGCGTAAGTGAATTTAAAGGATTTGACTGGATTCGAACTCCTCTTCTCCGATTCTTTAATCCGAGCCGCTATCCATTACTCCGCCACGTCTACTTAATCTATAAAACATAAACATGTTGCATTCGTATTGCTCTTTTTGATATGATTTATAGAGTCTAAAATTTTAGATTTTGCTTCATAGGATTCATTACTTATTATTAGGATTGCTCTGTAATTTTGAAATATCTGAGAAGGATATTAGAATAATCCAGAAATTAAACTGGAAGAGAAAATAATGCATACGAATAGAAAATGAAATCAGGAAATATAAAAACTAGAAAGGAGAGTAAGACAAGCATATGTCTTCTCATCGTACTTACTCAACCAAATACAGTGTGGCAACTGGACGATTTAGAAAAAAAACTTCCAGGATTCATTACTAGCAGTCATAATCTTAACAATAAAATGTTTTTTTGTAATTACTCAATCCCCCCACGGGTTTAAGTTGTGACATAAAGTCAATTTAAGGTGGGGAGCCCGAGAGCATACACCCGGGCTAGGTATAAAATTTGCCCAAGTCCCCGCAAACAATAAATGACAGATTGTTGATAGCAAACAAAGAACTGAAATTTAAAAAAAAAATCTACAGAAGGTAGTGTAGGAAAGCGAGAAGAAAGGACTAAGCATCACTTGCAACAAACGAGAATGCGTGATTGTTGGCAAAATGGAGAGCTCAACATGCAAATTCAAAATTGGAGATACCATAATCAAGCAAGTACATTTTAAATATTTGGGAATTACTTTAACAAAGGACGGAGGCACAATATGAATTAGAAATATGTCTTCCAAAAGCTATTAAGAAATATGAAAATTTCTTTTGAATCAAAGAAAAGATTATTGAAGCGAAACATAATATCAGTGCTTCTATATGGCAATGAATACTGGACAGTCTCTTCACAGATGAAGAAGAGAATTGAAGCAAAACAAATGTGATTCTGCAGAAGGAAGCAAATACAACAATTTAGATATTTGGGAAGTGTGTGAACAGAGGATGACTCTGAAATCCGATGTCGATGCCGAAATCATCTCAGGCTGTAGGCATCTCTATTACGACCGTATTCTGCTTTGTTTTTCTTCATCTTGGTCATTGCCTATGTAACTTCGAACTGATAGTGACGGTGATTTTTTGTGCATTGTAGATTTTCCGTTTGTCATCGTGAAATAGTTCTCCAACGCATTCGACCCATCTTTCCTGTATTTCTTTCTTTTAGCAGTGTTTCTTTGCATTTATCCTTCCTTTGATCTTATATAGCCTTTTGACACAGATCTTGTCCTATTAATTCTCTTATTCTTTTGTACATACTTGCTTTATCTGTGATACTCTACGTTTCTATTTCCGCGCGGCTTTTCACTGATCCGTAACTCTTTAGCCTGCTCATCTGTTTCTAGTTTACGTGTTTAGTGTTATGCACGCTTCTTTATAATATCTTGTTGACTTTTCTTCATTATCAAGAATTTCAACTGTTATCCGCTCATTCTTTTCTTGGCTCGTTTATCAACAATCAACCTCGGTCACGATGTCACTTGCGATCAACAATACTTTCTGTCAACAACTGCACTTCGTAGCATGTATTTTGGGCTTTCACTCTTGCTTGTAGAGTACATTCTGTTTATTGTCTATGTTGATTATGAATTTCAGTAAGATATATTTACTCGTTTTTAAGATACAACGGTTCAAATCTTAATCTAACAGTTGGAAAATTTTGCTGTTAAACGATATAGACAATTTTGCTGCTACACCAAGTGCATCTCTTCGGAACTTGGGTTATTCAGCTGTATACAATATTGCAGCTTAGTCGTTGCTTTGGTTTTCTGCACATTCCGCTTTCAATTTATACTTTTGTTTTGCTATATATATATATATATATATATATATATGTGTGTGTGTGTGTGTGTGTGTGAGTGTGTGTGTGTGTGTGTGTGTGTGGAATGAGCGGGGTATTCGACTGGATACGAAAATTCGAGTTTACAGATCTGTTGTACTTGCCATCCTTTTGTATGGCTTAGAGTCATGGACACGTACCATATACGCCAGCTAGATGTTTTCCATAAAAGCTGTCTGCGTGCAATCTGTGGAGTTAAGTTTCAAGATAGGACATCTAACGTAGACCTGTTTAACAGGTGTAATATTGGAGGAATCGAGACTTTTATCATACAGTCTCAGTTACGCTGGACTGATCATGTCTTGAGAATGTCTGATGTCAGGATATCCTAGATCCTAATGGACAGCCAGTTAGATCAGGGCTACAGGGATATAGGACGCCCATGCCTAAGATACAAAGACAAGCTGAAAAGCAACTTGTCAGCAGTCAATATACCACATAACACTCTTGAGCGCTTAGCTTTGGAGCGGGTAGAATGGAGATCAACGTGTTTTAGTGCACTCAGCAATTTTCAAACTGCTTGTCTGAATCATTTTCAAGAAGCGAGAGCAAGATCTAAAAGGTCAGCCAATCTAACAGTGATCTCATCTCACAATTCTCACACCTGCTCCATATATGGTCTCATTTGTAAATCACTAGAGGGTCTTAAATACCGTTTAAGATTATCGCATAATCAATAAGCTCGCAGATCCTCATACATCGAAACCGACGGGAGAGTCTATATATATATATATATATATATATATATATATATATATATATATATATATATATATATATGCATCTTTTCGCAACTTGGGTTACTTAGGTGTATACAATATTGCAGCTTAGTCGTTGCTAAGCTTCTACACATTCCGCTTTCAATTTATAATTTTGTTTTGTTATATATATATATATATATATATATATATATATATATATATATATATATATAATCTGTCTCTGTACCGAATCTAACAACAAAATTAAGCAAATCGTATAACAGCATGGGATAATTGTTCGTCACAATTATGTTTAATATCTAAAAATACCACTGAGGTTTCTTTCCCCCAGCTTTTCAGTTAAGACATTTGGCCATCTTGACAGCATTTGTCGTAAGAATCACTGAAAAAACTTATTCCAAAGTTTATTCAGCTAGAAAGAGAACAGGTTAAAATCATTTTATGTCAGCCCCATTATGCCTTACCATTTCAGCAATGGTGAGACAAAAAAGATCATTTAGGGCTTCGGTAATGGTACCAGCATTCATACTCTGGCTTCAAACTTCAAAGTCCATTCAAGAAACATCAAAAGAATGTTGAATAAGTTTAAAAAAGAGGAGACAGTAGACAGGAAAACTAGATCAGAAGATCAAAACAGCAAGAGGGATCATCATTTCAATTTAGAGCTAAATACATTTTTATTGTTTATAGTAGAGTCCGATAAAGACCTATATGAATTTCAGTAAGATATCTTTACTCATTTTTAAGATACAACGGTTCAAATCTTAATCTAACAGTTGGAAAATTTTGCTGTTAAACGATATGCACAATTTTGCTGTTACAAGTGCATCTCTTCGCAACTTGGGTTATTCAGCTGTATACAATATTGCAGCTTAGTCGTTGCTTTGGTTTTCTTTGATTTCTGTGATGTGGTAGCATATTACAGGTTACCTCCTCGTCGGGACTTGGGCCAGATTTGTGGTGTAACACTGCGTTCCGAAAACTTTTGTTGATAATTATATAATCAGTTTTGTTTTTCTAGCCTTCCTACCGGATTTCTCCACGACTAAAAGCATTTTGGGTGCTACTAATACCAGGTGCATTCTAGGCAGAGAAACAGAGAGACAGGAAATTTTCGTCGGAACAAAGAAAGGACTGTTGCATTGTTACGTAATGTCTGTCCTCATGTATGGCAGCGAATGCTGGATAATCTCGTCAAAGAGGAAGAAGAGACTTTAAGCATCGTAAATGTGGTTCTACATAAACATGTTGATGATACCATGCATCGAACATGAGGATTTGGAGAAAATGGAAACGAAAAGGAAACTCACGCTTAACATCATGAAGATGCAATTGAAATTTCTAGAGGAAGGGCGTCTTGAAAAATCTGATACCCAGAGGACGGATAGAGTTAAAGAAGGATAAAGGAAAGTAGTGCGAAACATACTTGATAAACTTGATGGATGGCAGAATAGGGGTTGGAAGAAATAACAAAAAGACAAAACTTATTAAGAGCTACAAGAGACAGGAAGATGTGGAGAACCATGATCGCCTACGTCTTGAAGGGAGGTGAGACATAAAAATAATTTGATAATTATTTTGTTGTTAGCTTTGCATCATTTGACCCATCTTTCGCCGCGCTTGTCTTGATCCCGAGTCCGAATTTGCTAAATATTTCCTTTATCTCGTTCTTTTCCGACCTTGGTACTCAGCTCTCACATGACGGTTAGAATTTCCTGGCATTTACATTGAATTTTGGCATTGTCCAAATTATTAATTGCTTCCTCCTTTCTCTATGATGTCGATTCCCAAAATCTTCCGCTATCTGATGACGTAAAAAGACAGACACCTGTGCACTGTCTGTGTCTTAGATTTACGTTTGAGTTGTATTAAATAATGTCAATATTATCCAAATTATTTAATGAAACCCAAGAAGACAGACAGATTTTGGAATGCACAAGAGTGAAAAAGGTATACGATATTTCAGTTTGCACAAATTTAAAAATGAGTTAGGCATAGATTTATTTTACACAAGAGGCAAAAAGATGGACACGCGATTAACTTGAACCAGAGTTAAAAAGTTACAATGTGTTTAGTTTTCTTGAGAGTCATAAAGGTATAAAATGCTTCAGCTTCTAAGTTTATTAAGAGGAAGTTTTGAAAAACCATGATCAGCTCCATCCTGAAAGTGGAATCTAAAAAGTGGAATCTAAAAAGACGATACTAAGAGAAGCAGAAGAACTAATGTTAACAACATAATATACGAAATTGAAAATTTCTTAATGGCAGAATCAGAAATAAAACACGTCGCCAACGCATTGAATTTGGAAGCAAGAAGAAACGAAAATTATTTATAAAAAAAAATAAATAGAAGCTAGGATTGTCAACTAAAGAGAGACGACTATGTTAGACCTGAATTGGGTACAACAAAAATCAATCAAGTACAGTGAATTATCTCTATGGGCAGCGTAACGGACAATTTAAAATATGATGTATTAATCCGAATGCAATTCCAAATAGTTGGTTGCTCTAGTTTAGCGGAACATCAATCTCTCTGCGTTATTTAATGCCAAAATCTAAATATTTTGAATGCGATTTAATTTTTGGAGGAGATAATAATATTTTTAGTGATATAAGTCCTACTGATTAAACCATAGATTGAGGAGAATAGGTGGATTCTTATAGTTCACAAAGGTATTTGCTCGTAAGTGAATATAACGAACCCAAATGGAACTGGAACTTAGCTCTCTGATTTTAAAGTAAAAAAAGTAAAAATAAGTTAAACTTAGATTTATTTTACACAAGTGGTAAAAAGACTGGCATGCGATTAACTTGAACCAGAATTAAAAAGTTACATTTTATTTCGTTTTCTTGGGAGTTATAAACGTATAAATTGCTACAGCTTCTACAAGATTCAAAATGGTAGACATATGTTTATTTGGCACAAGGACCAAATGGGAAGAAATACGAATGTTTTGAACGCGAGTCAAAAAGGTAGGCATGGATTTGGATTGCAAGGGAATCAATAAAGTAAAGATGGTTTTGCTTTACAAAAAGTGAACATGGGTATAGTTCAAATGAGAGCCAAAAATATAGATACATTATTTTGAATTTCACAGCATTCATGATTGTTTCATTCATTTTTTACGGTTTCTCAACCCTTTGCATGTTATTTAAGCCAGAAAGTATATTTTATATTGTAAGATTTTTTTAATAGCTTATAAACATAAGTTTTACTAACTAACCCATATGAGGGGGAGAATAGGTGAGTTCATAACTTTCCCAAGAGTGTTTGCGCGTAAGTGAATATAATGAACCTAGGGAGAATTAGAATGTGGCTCTTTGATTAACTATTCCGTGCCATTATCCATTACACCACCTGCAATATCTAAGCTCATAGCAAGTGGTATTCCTAAGCGTTCACCCTTCTAAGTACAGACCAGGTTCACATAACTCAGTAAGTTTGACATACTTTACTTTGCATCGAAGGCAAAAAAATTAGGCATGGGTTTAGTTTTCAGGAGAGACAAAGTGCTAGATATGGGTAGTTTTTAAGAGTTTTCATGGTGGACATGATACTTCCACGGAGACAAATCCTCCTAGTTTCCTCCGTATTACGAATTCATAAGACCGTTCTATTAAGGATATTTTGCAATGAACAGCACCTTCTTTCTGGAAGAAACACCAGCGTTGATGTCAACCTGAAAATAGCAACCTTATTCAAAGTCAAGATTCAGTTCTCATAGTCTCCCCTTCCACGTCCATTGCCATTTTAACAATACCCCTCTTATTTGAGTGGCTGTAGAATCTTATACTGGGTTACTTTTAGCATAAAAAAGAACTTTGAGTTTTCAATATTGTGTTTATTCAACATCTAATTGTTCACATCTTTCAAGTTGTCAAATATAGTTTTAATGTTTTCAGGATTGTGTTATATAAGCTTCACCAATAAACATAAAATTACATGTCTGTTAACACATCAAGTATGAAAAGCAGAAAATATTATTCTTGAATCAGACACTTTCTAACTATAATATTAATTAAATTTATCCTAAGGCAACAGTGATGACAACGCCCTGAGCAGAGCATGTAAAATCTTGCATATTTTTCTGCGTAGAACGAATATAGAAGTGTGTAAATTAAAAACATTATTGATTGCTTCTGATTTCAAGAATAATTATACGTTGCTTTTAAAAGCATAACTTTGCGCAAGAAATTGTCTGGGAGAAATATAGAGAAATTTTGTAAGAATAAACATCTTTTATAGTAGTTAAATGTATTTCATGATATTATTTAATCATAATCATCCAGTATTATCGATTACTTCTGATTTAAAAGCGTTATATTGGCAATAATATTTTTAAAATGTGTAAAATTGAGTGAAAGAATAAATATCCTTTACTACTGTAGAGTAGAAGTGGAAGGTCTCATTAGATAATTGGAGACTTTCATAGGTAGACACTGGAAGAGACTGGTTACCTCATCCGATGTTATATAAACAGTTGAGAGGCCAAGGGTATTTTTGTATTTCCATCTCGTTGGTACGAGAATAAAGTAATTCAGAATTACTACTACCAATTTACATGGCGCTGTGAACAGGATCTGGTGAATCTCAACAAAATAAGACATGACATCTTAACATTGATTTAATTGCTCAACTCATGCAACAAATAATAAAGCTACAAATGGAAATTGTCGGGCTTTGGAGGGACAGAACCTATTTTTATAACATTTTGTTCGATCCTTATGTGAAAAATTAAGCTCACATTAGGCAATAACTAATGAATCGCTATTTTGCAGGTTGCTTATTTTAAAGACAAAGCAAGGTGGGTCATTTAATATGGAATATAAGTCTTATAGGGTAAAAATTTCAATTAAATAGTAGACATAGGCTCGGCCTAAACTAGATTTTAAAAAAAGACATTAGAGTGGGTGGTTTTATAACCGACTAGGCAAGAATTAATCGGCAATCTTTACTTTTAGAAATCTACTATTGTAGTGAAAGCAGGTGACATATTTTAAGCCCTACTGATATGGCAGATTTTTATAATATCATCTTTCAAAAAATATTTTCGTCTACATTTATGTGCCATGTCCCTTGAGGACATGATCGAATATGGCTCTCTACAACTTCCTATTCTTTGTAGCCTTCATCAAAAATGATTAAATAGGTTAAGCTTTGGTTCCAGTTTCCTACATTATGCCCTGTTAGTATTTAATTCTCCTAGCCACGGTCATATATTTAATTTATTCTTTTTGGTCTAAGATTGAAAACATCTCTATTACCATCCCATCTTGTTCTTCTGTGGTTATTCTGTTTATCTTGTCCAGTACCGATGGTGCTGCATATTTTTCAATGCAATTATAATTTATTGTTTTGTTTTTACGGCTTATCAACATTTTGCAGGTTATTTGAAACCAGAAAACAAGGCTTTGCAGATACAAGACCTATTAATTAATCCATTGTTAGGGGCGTGATAAGCGGTGTATTCATTTGTGCGGAAATTAATATAACGAAGCCGACGAGAATTTGAACTTACCTTTTTTTTTCTACTCTGTGGATTGGAATAGTAACCTCGGCCTGATCTGCCAACTGTCACTCTTCCTACTAAAGCTTCCTACTAAAGCTTTGTCTCAAACTTTGCTCTACTGCACTGAGCTCGTTTGAGGCCTTCCACTTTCTCCCGTTTCGAACCATATTTCTGCCTCTGCAAATTTGCATCCTTATATAGGATTTCCTCCCTTGTTTTCGCCACTTTAAACTCCTCAACTAATCCACTGAATCCAATGCGTTCGAAACTCCATATGGATCTGCACAGCACAAACTCATCGGTAATCCTAGCCATCTTTTTAAATATCCACTCACTTTTTCTTCATCTCAACTGTTACCAATGCCACTTCATATAACATCAGTGACCACAGAATTTTTGGCAGATTGGTGTATTGATATATACATATCTTAAAACTCTCTGGCAGCCACGACTTGTCTAATTTTCTTAACATGTCTTCGAGGTCTGAAAAACATTTCTGGGTTGCATCCTTATCTTTTACATTAGCATTGAATATGTTTCCCAGACACTTGACAGTATTTTTAATAGTGGTATAATAGTTCCTGCTATCTTGAAACGGAACTTTTCTATCACAATCTCTCTTTTCAGTATTAATAACCTCGATTTTGTGGTTTAAACTTCATTCTTGTCCAAGTCATTATCTTTTCTAAACCTTACATTATCTACCGATATCCAGGTACAGTAGATGTAGTAACTGTCAGGTGATCTATATATGCAAGAATTGGGGGTTGTTTTACCCCGTTTCCGTTTCTCATCAGTGGACATCGACACTCAACCTCTGCTGGTTTTACTAACATGTTCCTGGTTAAGGTAAATAATATCACTGAGATTTTACATCCAGTTATTATTCCGCTTTCTAGACGATGCCAAACCGGAGATACACCAATGGTTGTTTTTATTTTAAAATCATTTTAATAATCTTGTATGAGATTCCTTACGTAAATAGGGACATGGTATCTTCTGAGAGGTTCCTCGACTAATTTGTGTGGAACAGATCCATATGCATTAGCAAGGTCCCGCCTAAGTACGACTAGATCGCCTTTTCCCTTCTTTTGCGTCTCTTAGGAGCTGCGTTATCACGCCAATATGCTCCGAACACCAGAAATACCTCCCTTCTGTACTAAATTATCTATGTAATTGTTGGCCCCAAGATAATGCAAAAATCGTTGGGACAAGATGTTGAAGAAAACAATTTTCAGTGTTCAGCAAAGAAATCATTTTAAACTGTTCAATTCCTTTTGAGTTTTCTTTCTTAGGAATCCATATTGCATTAACGAACCTCCACTGTTTTGCAACTTTACCTCTTCTCTAAATTGGTTTTAATATCTTCCAGAGATGTAACTGAATATTCAGACATCTCTTATAGACATTATAGGGAACACCACGGGCTCCATGGACCGAAGCTAATCTAGCTGATAATATAACCTCTTTGAATTCTTTCAAGATCGGTAGCCACAAGTCGAAACCTGTTTCTGGCTGTTCAGGGTGCACTATCTCATTGTCTCCTCCTAGATTATTTCCTTTCTCTTGGTCACTGAGTGTATATCGTAGGAGAGAATTTATTTCTTCCAGCGTACACTCAAGATTACCATTTCTCTTGTCTCAAAGTAAGCTCTTCGTAAAACCAGTATATATATATATATATATATATATATATATATATATATATATATATATATATATAAATATATATATATATTAACTTCAGACCACTATATATATTTTCCCTCCCACTATCATATAACGCCGATATACACAACCATAAATAAATCTAAATTGCAATAATTAATCAGATTGTCTGACAATCACAGACAGCGTAAACCCAGGATCACAAAGTCACATCAATCCAACTAATTAGGCTGGATTAATGGATAGCGACTCGATTCCATTACATTCACTTACGTGCTAATACCCTTGAGAAAGGTATGTATTCTCTGCTTCTCTCCCCAGTTATGGGTAAATAGCAGGACAGACAGGGATCAATAGCCTTGGATGACAACTAGTCTATCACAAAAAGAAATGGTAACGTACTGCGGGGGAAAAAATCTGCCTCGTTAGTCATGTTTCGAAAGATACTTGATCGCTTACGCGTGTATCACGCATGGCACATAACTGACTGAACTGATATATATATGAATATATATATATATATATATATATATATATATATATATATGAGAGAGAGAGAAGCATTTATATAATAAAAGTAAAATATTTTACTTACGTCTCTGTCCTCTGAATTTTGGCAGAGATGTAAGCATTCTAACGTAAATCGTAATTACGTTAAAACATTACCCCCCAGAAAGCTATGATCCACTTTCTTTGTAAGTGGAATTGATGCAGAATATTTGTTTGAAAAGATTTAACATGTATGTATCAAGCTGAGGACATATTAAGGACACCCATTATATATATATATATATATATATATATATATATATATATATATATATATATATATATATATATTATAACTATTTTCAAAAAATATGATTACTTCGCTACATAAGAGTTCTGATATTTTAAAAACGAGAGCCGAAAACTTCAACATAATTGTTAAAATTAAATTGACTTAAAGGATCAAGTCCTGTTTCATCCTCAAGCGAAAATTTAGGAATTCCTAAAATTTTCGCTTGAGGATGAAACAGGGATTGATATTTTAACTCACTTTAATTTTAACAATTGTGTTGAAGTTGTCGGCTCTCGTTTTTGACAGATGAGAAATCCTATTTAGCGAAGGAATCATATTTAAAAAAAAAAATAATTATAATTTACGCTCCACTTCTGTAAGGAGCACTGATTTTTAAAAAAAAATAAAAACAAAAATCCTAAAGAACTCCGGATTATTTACCTAGCGTATATTTTCTTATTTTCTACATATCTGCACACGCGCGCGCACACACACACACACACACACACACACACACACACACACACACACACACACACACACACACACACATATATATATATATATATATATATATATATATATATATATATACTCCGTTGTACCGCGTCCCTACAGGATATAGGCGCTTAACGTTTAAAAATCTTCTTATCTCTACTGACACTTAATAGAGCTTTTTTTTTTTTTTTTTTGCTAAGCCTCTTACCCCTCGTTCTGGCATTTGTTCACAGAAGTTCACTCTGTATGTGTCTCGCTAACTTCCTGAAACTCTCCTGCCCCAACATGCCCTTTGAGTTTTATGCTTTCTAAGCCTTATTTCCTCATTATACGTCCAAGAAATTTCTGCAGCCTCTTTCTCATTCTCAGTATATACATTTACTAGCAGTTTAACTCGTCTTCAACCAGGCCTTTCATTACTGGGAATTTTGCCATTCATTTGAAGCAGTTTAAGTTTAAAGTCAGCCCACCTGAAAATCAATATTATTAACAACAATTGCAACTGAAGTTCAGTACCCAAATGGTGGGGGGTTAACATTTTGAATTGGGTGGGGGCATTGGAAAGGGCTGTTTGTGCGTTCCCAATCTTGCAAGGAAGGAACCTCTTCCAGGGAACGTCATAATAATAATATACGATAGTTTTTTTTTATCTATATTATAATGTTTTTATAATTATAATAATCTTTTGCGTTAGATTTCAACTCTCTAAATTGATTGTACGCTGTTTTTTACAGACATTAAATATTGCCTTTGGTTTTTGTGCAAAGTGTAATGTTATGTGGTCGACCCCTTTTTCATATAAGTGGACTCGACCAGAGTGTTACCGGGACTGCTGCCGTTAAATAGCCACAGTCAGTCAGAATACGGAGATTGATAGAGAGATTGGGAGAGTGAGCAGAGATTGTGATTGAGTTAGAAGTAGAGTAATAGTGTAAGGTAACCGCTTGTAGAAGTCACAGTTACAAGCACGTAGACTCTAAGGAAGTCCTACTTCGAGACTATATATATATATATATATATATATATATATATATATATATATATATACACACACTTTTAGATTTTTCATATTCGGTCTATTGTCTACAAATATCCACTTGAGGAAGGTCAGGGAGCACATCGGCCGAAACGATGCGATAACCACAGCAATGACGAAGACGATAGTCCGAATATTAAGGAGTAAATAATAATGATGAATTCTCATTCAAGATTTATATATATATATATATATATATATATATATATATATATATATATATATATATATATATATTATTATTATTATTACGACTAACCGCTTTCCTGAATTACCCTTTGTATTATTGGGTAAATACATTTAATTTCTTATCTTTATTTCTTCCGTTTGTCATTCATTGGACACCGAATTTCATCTCGGAATCCACAAGAGTAACAAAGTCAGTTTTTCGATTTTTCACCTTCAAGGTTGTAATTTTTTCCAGCCAATTTACACTCAAAATCGGAATTATCTACGAAAGAAAAAAAAAACCTTCTGAATCAACTGAAAACTGTGGAAACGCATAAACAACATCATCCGATCACACGCACACACATACATACACACAGACATTGTGAGGATACTAGATATAGATGAAACCATGGAAATATTATAGATATGAAATGACTGGGTTTATTTTCTAATGAATAAAATAAGGAATTAATTGGTTTTAAAAGAAGTCTTGAAATTATCTTTCTGCATTGATCACAGAAGTCGAAAATAATGTGGTGGCAGATATAGATCACAACTAAGCCAAAAGAAATATTTATTCCCCTACCCTCATACGCAAACACATCCACACACATATATATATATATATATATATATATATATATATATATATATATATATAAAGAAATATAGTCTTAAGGTGTGCTATATTTATGGAATAAAGTGCTCAATATCAGAGATAGAGCGTGTGTAAATATAAAAGTGAACATAGAAGTCAACACTTAGAGGCGACAGTCTGTTTCATGCTATATGCAATCGTCAGGCCACGTGTGCTGTTATTTTTCTCGGCTATTTATATATATACGGGTTAGTGGTGCATTGTGGGTATTCTGTTATGGCGGTTATTTCACCGGAAGTCGTTTGTTTATCTATTTAGATCAAATTATATTGCTTGTTTTTATTTTTGTTTCTTATTTTATTTATTTATTTATTTATTAACGTAGTAAAAATTTGTTTATATCACTTATATAACAGTTTTGTTTTGGTTTGGGAATTTAATTAAAGCTATTTGTTCAGTTTTGGGGTTGATTGTTGTAGTTCATTCTAAGTATTATTTTGGCGGAGACAGTTTTTAATAGATTATCTTTATTTGGGATTGGTTTGTTTATTTATTTACTTGGATGAATTTAGGTTAATTTATTTTACTTGTATATTTTCTCTTTTCGGTTTTCGATTTTTAAGTAGCATATTATTTTTTTTTTTATGTTTTATTTCTATTTTTTTTTTTTTTTGCTTATTAGTATATTTATTTGTTTTTATTTTATTTTTTCCGTTTTTAATTTTTTAGGTTACGTAGTAAAAATTTATTTTCATGTCTGCATTTTGAGATGAGTTCGGATCTTTTATTTAATAATTTATTTTGGTCGGGAAAAGTAATGATAGCTATTTTTTCCTCCGAGTAAAGTTTGCAAGTTTTTGATTGGTTATTGTAGGCTGATGATTTTTTCCTTATCTTCCAAGATATTTTTGGTGTGATGTCCTTTTTGTTTTTAATTTCCCAGATATACTTAGAAAGCATTGTACTGTTTGCATATTTACTATTTGTGAAAGATGTTTTGTGTGTATAATTTCTTTGTTTCCAGGGTCTTTCAGTTACTCCTATGTATACTTTTTCTTCATTATCTGGTGATTTTATCGTGGCTTGGTATATTACGTTGTTTTGTAAACAATTTCCGTTTAAGGGACATTCGTTCTTTATTCTGCAGTTGCATGAGGGTTTAATTTGTTCGTGTGGTTTGTTGATAATTTTCCTATTGTGCTTTTTTATTATTTGTGCCATGCTCTCGGTGCAGCTGTAGCTGATTTTTACAGTGTTTTTGTTGAATATCTTGTGTAAGGTGCTTGATTCTGGGAAGTGTTTGTGTAAGAGTTTGAAGAATATTTTCCCTACGTTTGTTTTTACGTTCTTGCTGTACGGTGGGTTGAACCATATGATATTTCTTCTTCTGTTGGCCTTTTTTGTATTCTGTGGTGAGTATGTGAGTATTTCTGGGAATCCGCTATCTTTTAGTGCTGTTTCATAGTCTTTCTTAGCTTTGTTAAATAGGGATTCATTCTTTCGCTACATTTATAACGCAGTATGGACATGGAAAAATTTAACCTCGACTACTCCCTAAAAAACATACCCATCCCATCCCCCCTATATATAAACTAAAATTAATTGAAAAAATAGAAAGTTTCCTAAAAAGAATGAGATGGAAAGTCCACTTTTTAAACTGGGACCTTTTCAATAACAACACACTTAAGGAAAAATACGGCTTCAAAACAAAAAAATGCCCCCCACAACAAAAAGAATTAGACAATTTCGAGAAAGACTTAACTGACCTAGTTAGAAACATACAATTCCACAAAAAACAAGATGCATTCCAAAAAAAAACTAAAAGAAGATATAACTAAAATAAACAATTCAGCAAGTGTATTTATCGCTGCTGACAAAACGAGAAATTTATACAAAATAAGTCCTCCTACACACAATAAATTACTCAAGAACAACATAACCAAAACATACAAAAAGGCACCCCAAACAACAGAACACGATATCAATAAGGAAGCTAAAACAATCGCCCAAAAATTAGACCTGGATGACCGAATAAGTTGTATTAGCAAGGTAGGAGCATTTATCACACTAAAAGACCATAAAGAAAATTTCAAAACCAATCCTGCATGTCGACTCATAAACCCAGCCAAAAGTGAACTAGGTAAAATAAAATTATTAAACAAAAGATCCGAACTCATCTCAAAATGCAGACATGAAAATAAATTTTTACTACTTAACCTAAAAAATTAAAAACGGAAAAAATAAAATAAAAACAAATAAATATACTAATAAGCAAAAAAAAAAAAAAAAATAGAAATAAAACATAAAAAAAAAATAGTATGCTACTTAAAAATCGAAAACCGAAAAGAGAAAATATACAAGTAAAATAAATTAACCTAAATTCATCCAAGTAAATAAATAAACAAACCAATCCCAAATAAAGATAATCTATTAAAAACTGTTTCCGCCAAAATAATACTTAGAATGAACTACAACAATCAACCCCAAAACTGAACAAATAGCTTTAATTAAATTCCCAAACCAAAACAAAACTGTTATATAAGTGATATAAACAAATTTTTACTACGTTAATAAATAAATAAATAAATAAAATAAGAAACAAAAATAAAAACAAGCAATATAATTTGACCTAAATAGATAAACAAACGACTTCCGGTGAAATAACCGCCATAACAGAATACCCACAATGCACCACTAACCCGTATATATATAAATAGCCGAGAAAAATAACAGCACACGTGGCCTGACGATTGCATATAGCATGAAACAGACCGTCGCCTCTAAGTGTTGACTTCTATGTTCACTTTTATATTTACACACGCTCTATCTCTGATATTGAGCACTTTATTCCATAAATATAGCACACCTTAAGACTATATTTCTATATATATATATATATATATATATATATATATATATATATATATATATATGTGGATGTGTTTGCGTATGAGGGTAGGGGAATAAATATTTCTTTTGGCTTAGTTGTGATCTATATCTGCCACCACATTATTTTCGACTTCTGTGATCAATGCAGAAAGATAATTTCAAGACTTCTTTTAAAACCAATTAATTCCTTATTTTATTCATTAGGAAATAAACCCAGTCATTTCATATCTATAATATTTCCATGGTTTCATCTATATCTAGTATCCTCACAATGTCTGTGTGTATGTATGTGTGTGCGTGTGATCGGATGATGTTGTTTATGCGTTTCCACAGTTTTCAGTTGATTTAGAAGGTTTTTTTTTCTTTCGTAGATAATTCCGATTTCGAGTGTAAATTGGTTGTAAAAAATTACAACCTTGAAGGTGAAAAATCGAAAAACTGACTTTGTTACTGTTGTGGATTCCGAGATGAAATTCGGTGTCCAATGAATGACAAACGGAAGAAATAAAGATAAGAAATTAAATGTATTTACCCAATAATACAAAGGGTAATTCAGGAAAGCGGTTAGTCGTAATAATAATATATATATATATATATATATATATATATATATATATATATATATATATATATATATATATATATATATATATATATAAAATCTTGTATGAGAATTCATCATTATTATTTACTCCTTAATATTCGGACTATCGTCTTCGTCATTGCTGTGGTTATCGCATCGTTTCGGCCGATGTGCTCCCTGACCTTCCTCAAGTGGATATTTGTAGACAATAGACCGAATATGAAAAATCTAAAAGTGTGTATATATATATATATATATATATATATATATATATATATATATATATAGTCTCGAAGTAGGACTTCCTTAGAGTCTACGTTCTTGTAACTGTGACTTCTACAAGCGGTTACCTTACACTATTACTCTACTTCTAACTCAATCACAATCTCTGCTCACTCTCCCAATCTCTCTATCAATCTCCGTATTCTGACTGACTGTGGCTATTTAACGGCAGCAGTCCCGGTAACACTCTGGTCGAGTCCACTTATATGAAAAAGGGGTGGACCCCATAACAGTTACACTTTGCACAAAAACCAAAGGCAAGATTTAATGTCTGTAAAAAACAGCGTACAATCAATTTAGAGAGTTGAAATCTAACGCAAAAGATTATTATAATTATAAAAAACATTATAATATAGATAAAAAAAAACAAACTATCGTATATTATTATTATGACGTTCCCTGGAAGAGGTTCCTTCCTTGCAAGATTGAGAACGCACAAACAGCCCTTTCCAATGCCCCCACCCAATTCAAAATGTTAATATATATATATATATATATATATATATATATATATATATATATATATATATATATACATCTGTCTATATTTCTGAGATGAGATATTATGTACACTATTTACATTATTCGAAATACTGTCCTTATCTTTGTCGCCATATTTATTGCAACGACCAGGAATTCATACACGGATGTCCCCAATGACACATGACGCAGTGGATAAAGGCGTTAGTTAGATCCAGTGTGAGTTCAATATTCGGTGAGGGCAGTGGAGAACTTGGAGAGGGGAATTAACAGGAGATAATTGACAACTGACATCCATTAAACATGGCACGTGGAACTAGCAAAATAACGGGTTCAGTTCGACATTCCAATCACCTGAAGACGGCCGGAGCGTACAACGGCCGAAACTTTGTAATAAATATGGCGACAAAGATCAGGACAGTATTCCGAATAATGTGAATAGTATAAAGATATTTATCTATATTTTTCTGTGGGTATTATAGTATGTGTATATTTATGTTGTATATATTTTATCACACACAGAGATCGATCTATCTATCTATCTATCTATCTATCTATCTATCTATCTATCTATCTATCTATCTATCTATCTATCTTTCTTTCTTTCTTTCTTTCTTTCCTAGTCTGTTCTAATCAGTACTGGGTATGGCGATAAAATACACTCGTCAGTAATACCTGTAATCTGGATATTGAAAGTATTGAGAAGCGTGCGGCCACTTCTTAATTGCTGTGGTTCCCGGGTCCAGTCTGTCTTGGGGTTGTAGCACTTGTTAGGGCCTCAGTTTTTGGCAAATAGTAAAACTCCAAATAAAAACAGCAGTCTATGAAAATATAAAAATATATTTCCAACAGTAAAATTACCAGCAAAACATTTTTTTTTTATCTTCAGAGCACTATACATTAAATGTTATTATACTGGATGATTCGTATTTAAAATAGATGTCTCATTAAACCACAGTGCATCTATTTGAAATCCGATGTATATACTTTCATAACGAGCGCTAAACTAGATGGGAGAGAACTGTTGGGAACAAATTACCTTTAATGAAACTCCTTGAATCCGAAAGCCGATAGAAGTAATATGCACGGTTTAATAAATAAATAAGCGGGGCGTCTATTTTAAATACGTAGTAACCATTATAATAAAGTCGGATGTAAAAAAAAGAACATATATTTGAAGCAATATAATTATAGCTGTTGGATTTTAGCAGATTCTATTTTTTTTTTGTAGTAAGATCACCAGGAATTGAATGTGTCAATAAAGATGATGCCATGGCGTGTGAATCAGCATATATTAAAATCCTAACTATAAAAAAAAGTATCTTAAGGCTTAAGCTTGCATAGCACTGGAGATAATAAAATTCAAATAGGTGGAATATTACTTTTCGAACGAGCTAATCAAATTCAGAACTGGATATGAATTTAAAACGTCGTTAAGAAAATAATGCTTATTTAGCAGAAAGAGAGAGAGAGAGAGAAAGAGGGCAATGGGGAGAGAGTGAGTTAGCGGTGAGCGAGAGAGAAAGAGAGAGACAAAGAAAATGCATAGCGTCGTAATACGATTACCTTTTTTTTTCTTTAGATTCTGGTAAATTGTTTAATGTAAGGAATGTTGATTTATTGATAAGAAAAGTTACAAATAAATGTATGGGAGAGAGAAAGAGAGAGAGAGGCGGAAGGATTGAGAGCTGAAGAGAAGAAACAGAAAAGTGTCGTAAGAAGATTATCTTCTTTTTATTGACTTATAGATTTTGTTCAAAATCTAGCTCCAGATGTTTGAGCTGCAAAGAAATTTCCAGATTTATTACGGTGAGAAATTATTTCATCGTATAACACGAAACTTGCGAAAAAGAACCATTTCAGAGAAAATCTGATCTTATGGGAAAATATCTCATTTCTAAAAAAATACATTGTTGTTGGAACCGAAAATCTTTCATTACTCCATTCATATATATATATATATATATATATATATATATATATATATATATATATATATATCATGAAATGGATAAAGTCCGACAATTATTTTAGGACATTTTTATGTTTATCTATAAAAAGGAATACACAGGGTGTTTCAAAAAGAATACGCCAAAATCATTACGCTGTTTTTTCAGGTCTATAGCATTGTAGTAGACTGAATCAGTGGTTATTTGATAGAGTAGTTATCAAAGTTTGATTGGGTGTCAGTTTCGTCGTTTCTGGTGCAGCTGAATTGTGGGAATATCAATCAAAATGGCAACTCCTCAGCAGAAGGCATTATGCGTGCTTGAGTTCGCGAAACCAAAGGCCATTGTCACGGTGCAGCGTGCTTTCAGAACAGAATTCGGCATTGATCCGCCCCATCGTGAGAGCATTCGACGGTGGGTTAAACAGTTTAAAGAGAGTGGGTGCTTGTGCAAAGGAAAGAGTCCTGGAAGACCACGTGTTACAGAGGAGCAAGTGGTGAGGATTCATGATGCATTTGAGAGCAGCCCACGTAAGTCCGTACGTCGAGCAAGTCTTCAGCTTGCCATCCCTCATACCTCTGTCTGGCATGTGTTAAAGAGACGATTACACATGAAACCATACAAACTAAGCCTCGTCCAAGCACTTACTAATTATGACAAGGTGATGCGGAGGACATTCTGTGAGTCAATGCTGGAGATGGAGTAAGGTGATGAAACTCTTTTCAGGTTTAGTTTTTAGTGACGAAGCTAATTTCCATTTGAGAGGCACAGTCAATCGTCACAATGTGTGCATTTGGGGAACAGAGCACCCAAAACTGGCTATTCACTTTACTGCAAGCAGATTCGAATGACTTCATTTTTCAGCAAGATGGAGCACCACCCCATTGGCATCTCGGGGTTAGTACTTATCTCAATGAAAACGTGCCTCAGCAATGGATTGGGAGAAGAGGTGCTAAAGATCTTACTCTCTGTGCTTGGCCTGCCAGATCCCCAGACCTCACAGTGTGTTACTTTTTCTTTTGGGGGTATGTTAAAGACCAAGTTTATGTTCCAGCACTTTCAGCAAGTATCGATGACTTGAAAGATCGAATAACAGCTGTAATCAACATGTTGGACCGTGACATGCTGAGGCGCGTTTGGGAGGAATTCTCATATCGGATTGATGTTGTCCGCGCTGCCGGTGGTGGCCACATTGAGCACTTATAAAACATGAAATGAAACTTGAATGTATATACAACACATGTGTTCATGCTAGAGGTTTGTAATTTTTTTCGTTTTTGATACATCACGTGATGATTTTGGCGTATTATTTTTGAAACACCCTGTATAAACATAAAACTGTTTTAAAATAATTGTCGGACATTTTTCCCTTTTCATAATTTGCGATGTGATTTGTTTACATTTGAATAGGCACCAAACAGATATGAATGTACGCGAGAAAATGATGGAAAATTAGAGTTTAAAAACAGTAAAATCGACCTTGCTAACAGAGATGCTCCTCTGTGGCGAAATCGGTAAAAGCACGTCAGGGTATATGACAGTTCCGTATAGGATACAGGTTCGATTCATGTCGGAGGACGCATATTTTCTATGACAATTTCTCGGACATTCAGGCCGGTAAATGTTGTTAATACTGTTTATTAAAAATAGAGCATTTACTTAAATATTTGCATCTATAAAACAGAATATATGAACGTAAAAATGTCTCTCTCTCTATATATATATATTTGGTTGGATAGATGTGAGTTTGTGACCCTGGGTTTCACGCTTTTGCGATCGTCAGATAAACTGATTAATTTTTAAAAAAAATTGGGTTTATGTAGATTGCGTGTATTGGTGTTATTATGGAAGTGGTGGGGGAAACATTGTGGTGTCATGGTACTAACGCAAACATCGATGTATGTTCATGCGCCTAATCGAGTACGCAGACACATACATACTTGGTCGTCTGTCGGGACTCATACATATATAAACATATGTGGGCAGTTTCGGATATGACAAATGTATGTATACGGGTGGTGTTGTGTCTATACATACGTATTCGTATGTTAAGATTGGAAGTGTAGCGAAAATTTCTCGTGAATGTCTCGTGAATGTATACATGTCATATTTTTATTTTTCCACTGAATAATATTTCCTCGCATGTATGTATATACGTGTGGTGAGATTTGTGTAAAATTATGATAGCTAAAAATAATTATTATTTCTATTTATTTTTAAATTTTTGAAAAAAAAGAGGGGTATTTGTTATATTTAAAGCTGGTTATTTATTTGTTTTTGATGACTGTGTATATGTAACATGTAGATAAATAATTATATATATATATATATATATATATATTTATTTATATTTATATATACACACTTTTCACACCCACACACTCTCTCTCTCACACACACACACACACACACACACACACATATATATATATATATACACGAATACAAGGTTGCTGGAGATGGAATAAACTGATTTTTTTTTAAAGTGCTCAATACAGAGCCACGTCCCTTACGAAGAGTTCGAATAAACGCTACTACCCTTCAACCGGCATTGCATGACTTCAAACACGTTAAAATGGTTTTAAAAAATGGCCCAAGTCGCGAGGTACAATAGTTATTACGGGCAATTTTTACATTGACTTATCCCAAATGGAGGGAAAAAAAATTAAGTATACTAGGAACATTCGATAAAAAAAAACGTCCTTGTGAGTTATATTAAACGAAACATGTCTGAAAGAAAATTTGCTACACAAATATATATATATATATATATATATATATATATATATATATATATATATATATATATGTATATATATGATTTTATATACATATAATTATAATTTATCGTACATATAGTGATGGTGTTAATAAAACAGTACTTGACGTAATATAACACAACTATGAATTATATATTATAAGGAGCTCCCATCTGTGGTTAACTGGGTCAAGAAATGGCTCGTAAATTTGAATCCCTCTAAAACGAAACTGACCTCATTTAACAACAATAGAAACATTTTCCTCTCCACCATTTGCATGGAGGGTACTAGATTCATGGAGTGAAACACACCGCGTCTTCTTGGTCTGATGTTTTCAACTGACTTGATGTGGAGCGACTACATCGAAACAATAACCGCATCTACTTCAAGGAAAGTTAGGTTACTGTGTCGTACCAGAAGGTTGTTCCCGTCAGAGCCCATGTTGCACATTAACGAAGTCTACCATTCATCCGTACATTCAATACAGATGCCATATCTGGCTTACTGCCTTTGCTACTCGTCTCGAGGTTCTTGACAAAATCCAGGATCTGCAATGTAATAGACCCTGACATAGCATCTCCACATTTTCTCACCTAGGTGAAGTGGCTTGCCTCTGTCTTTTCTACAAATATTTTCATAGCAACATCTCTGACGAGCTTTTTCCCTTGGTGCCCGAACGACGTGTGTTTAAGCCTGCTACTTGATTGTCATTTCGGTCCTTCCTTTTTACTGTTGTACTACTCAAACGTACCGACCGCTTTTACTTCAATATTCTTTTCAATATTTTTCTCGCATTTCACGCATGTGTAACTCCCCTCCGTTTCCTTGCTTCCCTAAAAACTACAGTCTTGAAAAATTTAAATGCAAAGTCAATCGCCCTCTTTTATGTTTGTGAAACGCGTTCAGCTTTTATTATCGGTCTTCCCCTCTACCCAGACTCTTCTCTCACCTTCACCCGTACATTGAACCGCCAGCGTACAAATGGCATTCCCGCCTGGCTTGGGGGGAAAACGATTATATATATATATATATATATATATATATATATATATATATATATATATATATATATATCCCTCACCGATAGCACGACTTGGAGTTTCATGCCTAACGCAATCTTCAGGTGTTGAGTATAAACTGCCGTCATGTAATTCAAATTTAAAAAAAATATATCTGATTATCGCAATGTTGGCGTAGTTATAGATTATACTAGGATTACTGTTTGTTTTTTTTTAAATTTAAAAATTATGTTTGGCACTTCAAATAAATGGGATTAGTTTATATATGTAAAAAATAATTTAAAAAGATCATTTTAGAATGGTGAATATTAATTTTTCATTTTGATATTAAAGGGAGATTACTCGTCCTTTTTTATACGAGAAAAGTCAAAAAACAAACCATTATTTTCATTAATAATGAACCAAAATTTATATTAAAAACTAGTAGTAGAGCCCGGTGTTTCCCGGGGATCTAAGAGTAAGAGAAAGATCAAGTATCGACCATCATAAAGACTGAAAAATAAAATTGACAAAGATTATTGTTTAAGGTTGACGGAGACGCATGTCTTAATTAGTTTTTTTTTTACGAATTGGTCGAACCCAAACTCAAACAAAAACATTGTTTTCAATCGTTATGAGTCTACCGATTGAATAGAATTTTATTATAAACAATTGTCTCGTAAATGGAATTTTTAAAGCATTCTGAATGTAAAAATAATGAAAAAAGTGTAGAAGACAATAAGAAACACTACCTACAAGTTTTCTTGAAATCGGTTGAAAAATGTAGGAAATCCGATCCCATATAAAAATGAACACACACACACACAAACAAACAACCTTGGTTTTATAATAAGTATAACTCGATAACTCGATATTAATAAATATAACTCCATATGAGATGTGCCCCTTTCATTCTCGTGATGCCTCTTAATCGTGTTTTCAAATTGATTTTGAGCAAAAACAATTGTGTTTTTCCAATTTTTGGCGCTGTTAGAACCACTGCAAAGGAATTTTACGTAGTCCTGTGAAGTTTTGTTGAAATCGGTTGAAAATTGTAGGAAATACGATCCAATGTATAAACGTTACAGACACACACACACACACACAACCTGGGTTTTAAAATAGGTATGATGAATGTTCAAGCAGACATTAATTTCTCTTGTTTAATAAGCTAGGGTTAGTTAAGTGTTTTAACATAACCTAATTTTCAACAAGACCTAAGTTGTATCTATTTCCTTTGCCGTTGAGATGTGGCTCTTGCTATAATATCCCAATTGATGTTCCACAATTCTTTAATTAACTGAACCATTTGGAGAGCACAAGTGCAGTCTTATGCCACTGCTTATTTCCTAGAACATCAATAGTTAAGACAAAAAAATAACAACTGAACTAAAAATTGATGATAGGATCTAAAAATGTCAGAAACAGCAAGCTTTCATTACAGTTAAAATCACAAAGCAAATTTCCTAAACAACTGTCAATACTGATTACTGAGCCCAAGTAAAAATGATATCGGTAAAATCAGCAAAAGTATCTATGAAGGAGAATGCATATACACAACAAAAAAATTAAGCAGTTTCATAAGACAGCAGAAGCCATAGAATGGTTTACTAAAGTAAAAAGAAAGAATGAATGTATATTTATCCAATTCGATGCTTTGTGTCTTTTTCTCGTCCATCACCGCGAATCTGTTAATGTCTACTGTAAATCTAGCAAAAATTCATATCCTATTAGCGCTCGCGAAATAAATATAATAAATCAGACAGAAAAAAAAATATATATATTTTTCCATAATGGTTATCTTAGACCAAAAGAAGTAACCACAGAATTTAATATTCCTATGGGAACATTTCATTCAGAAGAGATATGCGAATTAGAATATTATTATTGCGGGACTTAGATATATTTTCGACATTAAGGACACCGGACTATATATTGATGACAGTGTAAATCTCCACCGTAAAATTAGCCCGCGAAATATAGACCGATTGAGAAAGGGACTGATAAAAAATTAAAGATCATGAAAAATATTACCACTACCACCAATAATAAAGTGACCAACTTTCTCGATGTCACCTAAGACTTCCATAATTGTTATTGTAAACCACATGCCAAAGATCTATATTGCCATAGATACGTCAGTAAAGTATCAAAACGCCAACACTAAATTCTAGATAATTTACATAAGTTAGAATATCTACCAGCTCCAACAATAAGGAAATATTTGGTAATAATAAATTAAATATATAAAAGCTTAACAACTAGTTTAGAGTATTTAGAACAAAACAAAAGTAAAAAATAAGCAGAAAAACCTTAAGCGTAAACTCATATGGTTTCATCGAACTTTTGGTCGTAATGTTCAAAAGAATACCGAAAGAATTTTCATAACTTATTCCATAAGCACTTTCACTATTCACCAGCAGTAATAAATATTTTTAACAAAAGTAATGTTAAGATCAGTTATAGCTGCGTTAATAACAAATACTTATCCCAACATAACATTATATTACAGAAATATATTTCCAACAAAGACAACGTAATTTTTTCTAAAAACAAATACAAATGCCGAAAAAATATGATCTGTCCCTTAAATGGTCAATGAATGACTGATAATATTGTATACCGAGCGAGCAAATATCCAGGTAAAGATATTACATTTTATTTTGTTTCCACTGAAAATCCTTGAGAATTTCGTTTCTACCATCATCGAAGGAATTTAGCCAATATGAAATACAATATCATCACTTACTCCAAATGACTCTACGTCCTGGGTATGACGGTAAACTACATTCGCGTCCTGGGTATGACGTTAAACTACATCCGCGTCCTGGGTATGACGGTAAACTACATCCGCGTCCTGGGTACGGCGATAAACTACATCCAACAGCAAAGTCTCACATAATGTTTTGAGAAAAATAATGTTGCCAGTTTTTGAAACAATACTGTTGCAAGCTCTAGGTTTTTGAAACAATAACGTTGCCAGCTCTAAGTTTTTGAAACAATAATGTTGCCAGCTATAGTTTTTTTTTGTAAAAAAGTAATGTTGCCAGCTATACGTTTTTTTGTAAAAAAGTAATGTTGCCAGCTATACGTTTTTTTGTAAAAAAGTAGTGTTGCCAGCTATACGTTTTTTCGTAAAAAAGTAATGTTGCCAGCTATACGTTTTTTTGTAAAAAAGTAATGTTGCCAGCTATACGTTTTTTTGTAAAAAAGTAGTGTTGCCAGCTATACGTTTTTTCGTAAAAAGGTAATGATGCCAGCTATACGTTTTTTTGTAAAGAAGTAATGTTGCCAGCTCTACGTTTTTTTTTGTAAAAGAGTAAACTTGCCAGCTATACGTCTTTTTGTAAAAGAGTAATGTTGCCAGCTATACGTTTTTTTTTAAACAATAATGTTGCCAGTTATACATTTTTTATTCCATACAAAATAGACATTCAAAATTCATATAAACTGGATTTGGCATTAAATAACCAACAGTGGTTGATATGCCATAAAACCCAAACAAACAAACAAACAAACCAAATAGCTCTGTCAATTAAAGAATGAAAATAATTCACCTTGTATCAACTGGCATATTATAGTAAGAGCCAAATCATATAACGGCAAAAAAACAAAAAAACAAACAAAAACAGATGTAACTTATGTCCTGTTGAAAAATTGGTTGTCTTAAAACACTTCAATAACCCTAGCTTATTAAACAAGAGAAATGAATTGATAGTTACATGTCGGCATATAAATAAATATCTGTGTAAATACGTTGATACAGACTAACTTTTAATATAAATTGAGGTTTACTTCTAATGTAAATTGCGTTTTTAATATAAATAAGAAAAGGTAATTTCTCTTTAATAAAAAATAGAAAATTAATATTCACAAATCTAAAATACTTTTTTTTACATATATGCAAAACCCTTTTAATGTAAGTGTCAAACATAATTTTTAAAATTAAAAAAAAGCAAGCTGTAACCCATTAGAATATATAACTGCGCCTTCATTATAATAAACTGATATCAAGTCAATTTATACTCAGCATCTGAAAACGGTGTTGTGCATGAAATTTTGAGTCATGTTATCAGTGAGGGATAATATATATATATATATATATATATATATATATATATATATATATATATATTTCGGCTCTTGATTTGAAACATGAGAACTCTTATGTAGCGTTGGAATCATATTTTTAAATAAATAATTATATTTATGCTCTAATTTTGTATCGAGCACAATTTTTAAAAAATAATAACAAAAATACTAAAGAATTTTGGATTATTTACCTAACGAGTTCTTTCCTATTTTCTATAAATTTTTACACACACACATACGTACATATATATATATATATATATATATATATATATATATATATATATATATATACTTAATAGAACAGTTGTATGACATTGAGTATTGTTTTATTAACAACATGATTATATGTGTAGATATATTATAATTGTATTCATAAATAAACACACACACTCACGTATATATATATATATATATATATATATATATATATATATTAGAAAAGCTTGTAGATAATTATTGTAGTGACAGTGTTAGTTTGAAAGGTTACAGTATTTTCATATGAAAATTTAAATTAGGTAACGGCCAGACTATAATCAGTACATTGTGCTTGAAACTCCTCGTGCTGCTATCAGTAAGGGATGATATATATATATATATATATATATATATATATATATATATATATATAGATAGATAGATAGATAGATAGATAGATGGATAGATATTGAGACAGTGAGCCAGATTGTGGGACAGACAGAGAGAGAAAGAGGGAGATAGAGAAAATGTGAGAGATAACATAATGAAAATGTTTTATTTTAGTTTTATTTTCGGTGAAATTGTAGAAAACGTAGGCTATAAAAGCCAACTTAGCAAATGATGCAATTATGCATACTTTAGCGTCTGTTCGGAACCGGTTGACGAGAAAAAATATTGAAAAATTATGCATAAAACGCAGAAATGCCATTGCAAGAACTTGTCTGCTTCAGTCGCCATTAATAACCACAGACATTTATAGCAACAAACCAGGTGCCAACTCGACGTGACCGATAGTCTGCAGAAAATACCATTACCAAGTGCTGGATCCTGATCTTGGACAATAATTATTTAATTTTCTTGATATTTCATGACTAAATTAAATAGCTTTCGCATATTTCCTAACCGCACGAAGCAAGTCTGTTGGATTCCATATTTTTTTCTTTCTATTTCGTTATCTTAAAACATCCGGGCTAGTCCATTCTGTTAACTAGCCTCCTAATGCCCTTGACAAAGGCATGAACCCATCACATTTTTTCCTTGATACATGTTAAATCGAAAGTAAACTAATGCATTTCTGTTTAACTCATATTTAAAAAGAAAAATACAGCAAATGCAAAATATGACGAATCAGAGCAGAAAGAGAATATTAAAATAGACATGACTGGGCCGCAATGGCGAACCACTGGTAACTGTGCAAAGGGATATCACTGACAAGTAAGAAATGTAAAGTGTTAAATGGTAGTCTACACCTGGCTTCTGTAAAGGAAAGGTAACAGAATCTCAGACAAGAGGCATAGGATTCACAAAACTGTATTTCCAATGACCGTACGTCAATACATAAAGAAAATAAATTTGTGGAGGTTTATGATCGCCCACGCTCTGAAGTGACAGTACATAAAATAAAAGTTTGCAAACATTTTCCTTATTTATGCCTTCCTTGTTAATCTCACTTTGCGCAATTCGTAGTATATAACATCTGCTTCACTAAAATGGGTTTATAGGATTGATTCATTTTTACGGTTTATCAGCCCTCTGAAGATTATTTAAAGCCAGAAAATATTCTTAGATTGTAAGATTTTTTTTTCAAATAATAAGACTTTAGCGATACAATTCTTACTATATGTCTTTTCGACTCGTATTATTATCTTCATCTTGCTTGTCATATCTGCATTTTTTATGTCGTTGTATACTCCGCGCTTATTTTATTTTATTTTTTTTTTAGCTGAGTTATTTTCTATAATATATACCTATCCATTCAGTTTAGTATCTTCAACTTGTTTGTTATACTCACAACATTTCAGTTATTGCAATGTCCAGCCTTCTTCAGTTTTTCCCTTGTCGTATTAGTCTATCCAGTTATTTATCATATAGTTGGGGTGAGACGAGATGTATTCTAACATTCCTCACAAATATAATTTCTTAATTGAATGGCGTACACTACTTTCGAGTCGTTACGCTAACCTTGCATACAATTCAACTGGAATTTACAAATCTTAAAGTCTCTGGAGACTGGTTATTGGTTTTGTCTCGCTGTTCCATTGCTAAGAATCACGTGAGCTGCTATTAACACCGCATGTTAGAAACGAGACCACGAAAATGAATGAGAGTGGAATATGCACTCCATTTGACCCCTGTTAAGGAATGACTTGATTCCGTTCCAAAACTTAGAATCACAGGTATATAGTATTCAGATCCCGTATTGCTGTTAACTAGAAAGATAAGTAGAAAACGAGATAGATTGAAGTCTGTCCTCCTGGTGAATATCATTCTGAGAAAGGCTCCAACTGATGCGTATTCAAATGCTACCACTGACAATATTTTAACCCTAGCCGAACAGCCAGCTTGATTTTATTGCCGGTATTTGTGTGTGGTTTTGTTTTGTTTCTTCATTTTACAACTTATAATATTTTTATTATTAGGTTGGTGCAAAAATAATGACGTAATAATGTCGTTTTTTAACGTATTTTTAACGTCAAAAAACGAAATTATTACGTCATTAGTTGTTCACACCAACCTAACACATTGGAAAATTTGCTTTTGTCGTTATTGTGAATTAATTGTTATTATAGCGTTAACTTTTTTATTTTCGTTTTTTTTTTCATTTTATTTTTTCTTGTCACAAAAGCTGTTCGGTTCTGTCTTTATCTGTGTTCCATATTCACCTCAGGCGAGAACCAGTGAGAGCAAGTCACTTCATTTTCTTCTTCTGATACTTGTTGATTTTAGCATTGCTAACATCAAGAAATTCTTGTTATTTTCATCTTTTCTTCACAAATTCAAGAACATTCTAGGCATTTCACAAAGGTTAGGCGTAATATCATATCAATATACAATTATTTTTCAGTATTCAATAATTACCCCAGAATTATTATTATTATTTTTTTATTGACTGAAAGATCACTAATCCGCGAAAAAACCAACGGTAGGCAGCACATATATGAAGCCGAATATAACATTTATGATACTCAGTCTGAAAGGGCATCATAGTTTTATGAGGGCACAATAGTGTGTCAAGTTTTGGGAACAAACATCTCCTGACTTTGAAGATGGGGCAGAGTTATAAATACTTTCAGACCGAGTAATAATGTCCGTTCAGACGGTCTTCGACTGGACGTGTTCCTAAAAAATCCTTCAAAATCTCCCTAGCTGTCTCATCCTTAAAATTTAAAACATACCATTCATCGCAACACCCTTTGATGTTTTCTGCTCAGGCACAGTGCCTCAAAAGCCTCGGAGGCATACGCACCTGGTTATCGTCAAATAAACTTGTACTGAACGCGATATTTACTGTAACCCATCGTAAATCACTAAGGCAAAATAGGTACTTTTACAAACCTGCGATCAATTGAAACCATGGTAATTGAAACCTAGTGTAATTGAAAGTCATTGCTTTAGTTCAAAAATGACTACGAGACCTTGTGGGTGAAGCAGAATTCATCTTCTTAAACTATCATTGCTCTATCACTATTAATATAGCAAATGTTCAAACGAGTTTTATGCCTTAATCCTCACACTTTGGACACGCCCTGTCATCATGCAATGGCAAATCTTCTCAATTCCATTCGTGTCCCTTTGGTAAGGAGTGAGTTCCATTCACGCAGCTTCTTCCCCTGAACTGTTACATTGTTGGAACAAATTCCCGGCATGATACTACCCCTACAATTTCAAAGTCTACAAATATAAAATCCGGAATCAACCTATGTCTATACTACATATACTCGTAATATTTATTTCTTATTTCCATTGTGCTCTTTCCTTATAATATTTTCATATAACTACCAGCCCTGTTTGCCCCTTTGGCCTTGTATTAAATAAACGAAATAAAAAAAAATTACATGCATAAAATGCAGACTAATACAATAGCACATTTTAGCAGTCTGTATTTGTTGATAAGATTACAACTGGTAACCATAGCCAGAAAAAAAGCCAAGTTATCTTACATGATAGAATGGTAGTATTATGTTTGTCATAAATAATTAATATACAGTCAAAATAACTATACAAACATGTCATCTCTGGATGTTCAGAAATAGCAGAATACGTGTAAATGCACTACAAACCTGCAGTATACACCAATTCGACTGTAAGCACTAAAACATCAAAATTGGACAGTATGCACTAGAATATAAAAGTCAAAAGAGAATGTTATGAACAAGAACCATTAACTGAAACAGAAAACGTGGAAGTAACCATTCTTTGGGACATAAAAATCTAAACATAAAGAAATTAAGGTCAACAGATCTGATATGACAGTGTAGAACAGTGCTACTCAAAGTGGTATGTGTACCGGTGCCGGTATGTGATCCATCGTCTGTCAGTACGCGCGTAATTTTCAGGAGACAAAGAGACATTACTCACATTCCTCATCAAGGAAGAATGCCGGGATATATCAAGCATTTTTTTATCATTTTAATTTTATTTTTAATATGGTTACATTTTTTAATAAAACACTCATGTTAAAAGTCATTGCTATACATCTAACGGATGCGATATTTTGAAGAGCGAAACAGTGAAATAAAATACGTATGACAACAAAATCATGGTGATGTGGCATATGACTGTGTAGAAACCACACTTATGAATACCCAAAAAACTATTTTCATGGATATATTTTGAGAAAATCAATATAAAAAGTAGACACAATTTTTATTATATTTCTATTTATTATTTTTCTGTTATGAGTAATTCTACGAAAATTCAAATACTATTGGATCGTTACGATATGTCACAAATATGGTGTTGGTAACTAGAACAATGGGAAGATTTGTTATGTCAATGAATGAATAAGATATCATTTCCTTATTTTTAGTGCAGATAGCCACAAAATGACACTGAAATAGGACATAATTAAAAAACAGAGTTATCGTTCTACTAACTGGATTGGAAAATTAGCGTTCCTCTATGGAGAGAGGAAAGCTTCGCTCGCTGGTCCCTTGAAAAAAAATTGTCGGTGCTCTACGTCTGGTAGTTTGTGTAGAACACGAAGAATATATAGTTTTGCAAATCGAGAAGGCTGATCCCACCGAATGAATAACGCCATGAAAAATTAAAAAAAAAAAATCTCTCCAAATATATTGTGCTCAAAATAGAGATTAAGGGAATTTGGGGCAGTAAGACTACAGAAAAAATAATTGCAAATAGGCATTCGGTTTTGCCAAAGATTAGATGGAAAGATTCACTGAAAACTCCTTGGCACCACATATTAAAGGATACTTTACACGGATAACAAATTCAATGTATCAGCAAAGTGAACAAAGCAGCGTATTAAGGAAAAACTCTACTACTACTAATACTACTACGACTACTACTACTACTACTACACCACCAGCACCACCAACAACGACAACAACAATAATAATAATAATAATATATATAAGTTAAATATACTTGGCTTGGCCATTTATATAAATCTGAACATAGGATTAAAAAAAAAACAGAATTTTGGGGTTAGATAGAGAGTTTATATATTAGGTTGGTGCAAAAATAATGACGTAATACTGTCGTTTTTTGACGTTACGTCAAAAAATGACATTTTTACGTCATTATTTTTGCACCAACCTAATATCTAAAAGTACATTGCTTGTTCATGAATATTCCAAAATTGGAAAAGTCCAAGGAAAAAATAAACAGCCGGAACTTGAATTCAATAACATCAATTTATATACATAGATATACTCACACACGCACACATACTTACACACACATACATACACATATATATATATAGTTTGGCCAATATGAATGCGAACAGAAAGTTACTTAAGTAAGAACTAATGCAATAATTTTTGTATAAAAATATTTAAAAAGATGGTTACATCTCAAAGATCGATTCTAATCTCAACCTTAAAGAGCAAAGCATCCTAAAACTCTGAATCAATTTTCGGTATATATATATATATATATATATATATATATATATATATATATATATATATATATATATACATACTTTGTTGTATTGAGGCGAGTTTGTGATCATCATCGCAAAGTCCCAAACATACATCAATACAACTAAGTATGTTAGCTCTACCACTAATATTGAGCGATTTCCAGTAAATTCCGCGCATATATAATATATAAAAATATATATAAAAATTACACACGCACATATACACACACACACACACACACATATATATATATATATACTCACATACATACATATATATATATATATATATATATATATATATATATATATATATATATATATATATATATATATATATATACTGTGGAATATATATATATATATATATACACTGTGGGATATATATATACATATATATATATATATATATATATATATATATATATATATATACTGTGGGATATATATATATATATATATATATATATATATATATATATATATATACTGTGGGATGAGGAACAACATTTTATTTTATTGTATTCCCAACTAATGAATAAGTCTATTTTGCATATTATTGACTGTACACAATATGCATAGAAAACAGAAAATGATTTTGATTTAATAGAAATAAATCCCATACATCCATTTTAATGTGTGAAAAAGTAAACGTATAATAGAAAATAAGATACATAATCTCCATTTAATATTTTGTTCGAGCTCTCGATTAGACTTGAATTTTCAAATATCACCAAATATTCTCGTTTGGGTTTAAATCTGGGGACTGATTTGGCCATTTCAGGATATTTACAATATATTCATCAAGCCATTTCGTTGTAGATTTTGCGGTGTACTTAAGATCTTGTTGGAAGATCAACTCAAGAGAAAGTTGAAGAATTTCAATTGAAATCATTAAATTTGCTTTCAAAATATTTTGATATTCTGCAGCATCCATTCTACCATATATCATTGATATGTTGCCAGGACCTTTTGCAGGAAGACATCTCCAAACCATGAGGCAGCCACCACCAAATTTCACTGTTAGAAGTCTGTCCTTTTGTTTAAAGGCATCGTCATCTTTCCTCCATACATGATTTCTAGAATTACGTCCAAACAAATTTTAGTTTCGTCTCTCCATAATACTCTTTTCCAATACGATTTTTCATTAACCTCTTTTCACGAACGAATTTAAAACTGACATCCTTGTGTCTTTTCAACGGAGTGGATCGTGACTTTAGATAGTTCCTATGAATTTAATGGATTATTGTCCGTTTAGTGATAGGGTTTCCTGATGAAAGCAAAATTTTGTTTAATTTCACGCACTAAGTTCCTCGAAGATCTTGAAAATATCTTCCCTGGAGCCACTGTTATACTTTGGCTTTTAAAAATTTGAAGTTTTTATAATCTACACTGAAAGACCTAATGTTAATAAATGGAATATTCAGGTTGTCTGACATTGTCTTGTAAATGTTACCTTCTTTCAAGAGTTTAACAATCAGTTTTTTGCGAATTTTTGAGGGTTTTTTTTTACCTCTTGTCATGATGAAAACCTTCTTGCACGAATATCAATTACAAAATGTTCTGTTTGTATTTTTCGGCTAAAATAACTACTGATAACATTAATGGAACATTCTAGAATATGCCACTTGAATAATCTAAAGTATTGAAGCTATTTAAATGTTTTAAATTTTGAAATTTGCATTATTCGAATAATTTTTCACCCTTTAAAAAGTATAAATGAAATTTATTTATATTAAATCAAAGATTTTTTTCTGTTTTATACGCATATTAAGTTACTATGCATATGAGTACAGTTAATTATATGAAAAGTATGTTTATTTATTAGTTGTAAATACAATAAATTAATAAAGTGTAACTGTACGAATATTTGTTTCCTCCCCACTATACTATACTAAACTATATATATATATATATATATATATATGTATGTGTGTGTGTGTGTGTGTGTTTTTGTGTATATATATTTATATATATATATATATATATATATATATGTATATTGTATGTATATGGGTATGACGATAAACTACATCCGGTAGCCAGCCTTCATATCGGGTGATTGGAGGTTTCAATGAGCCTGGAACCACCTCCATAATTGCTGATTTCCACGGCCCACATTCACCCGCATCTGGTAGCATCTGTTAGCATCCCAGAAATCGGCAAATAGTGAAAGCTCCAAAGAAAAACACAATGAAAGTTTAAAAATATATTTTAATAATAAAAATACCAGTAATATATTTTTAAATAAAAATGAACATCATTAAATTTAGTTAAATTAACCCAAAATTCATTTCTAAAACAAAATGACCACCAATTCATTTTATCTGTATTTGAAGGCATAGAGATGCGTTAAAAATAAGATGCGTTAAAAATATTTAGATTTCGGTATTAAATACCCAATAATGTTTGAGGTCGCTAAACAAAATCAACCGACCATATATATATATATATATATATATATATATATATATATATATATATATATATATATAGGATTCGATGGGGAAATTTTCTACATTTTACTTTTTAAACTTCACGCATGCGCGTTGTTTATTTTGTTTGTCGACTGCATTGTAAAGTAGGGTCAGTTGGGCACTGCCCAGGAAATAGAACACCATGACACAATTCACTCTGTTAGTAATATAGGAATTGCATGCTGTACCGGAAGTTTCATTACGAAAATTTCAGAGTTTTTGGGTTTCAATCGGAAGGGAGTGCAAAGAGTTGGATGAATCTAATGGTGATTACAAAGGTACGCCTACTCGGAAAATTCCTCAAAGTTTGTAAAAGTTTTTTTGGGATTGCATCTTGGATTGAACATTTAATAGTGTCTACCGTAAACATTAAACTTAATAACTCAAACATGAAAGATTGGCGGACATATATGGAATTCTGTTTTTTTTTTTTTTTTTGAGTGCAGAACCTGCCACACCAAAAAAAATTTTGTAAAAGTATTTTTGACGTGTATACAGTAGCTCCGGAAATTTAAAGGAACACTCATGTCTACATTCACATTTTAGAAACTTATTAATGCAGAATACATTACTACTTAATCAAAACAAGCACAACCTCAATCGGTTGTTAATTGTGGCAAAAATTGGCTGGTCAACTTTAACGCCTCAAAAACTAAACTATTGTCTTTTAATCACCATAGAGACCCTTCCCTGCCCTCCATTAGAATATCTGATAGTCAACTTCTTGAGAGCAACTCCCTGCGTATGCTCGGTCTCAAGTTGACTGCTGACCTGAGATGGAACAAATACATTGAGTCAATTGCTTCGTCCACCGCGAGGAAAGTTGGCTCTCTGTGCCGCGCCAGGAAATTTTTCGCCCCGGAATCGATACTTCAAATATACAAATCAACCATTCGCCCTTGCATGGAGTATTGCTGCCATATATGGTCTGGGGCACCTTCTGTTTACCTCGGAGTTCTTGACAAGATCCAGAGACGTATACGTAATATAATTGGCCCTGATCTGTCGTCTCGTCTACAGTCACTCTCTCAGAGACGCGCCGACGCCTCTCTCTGTCTTTTCTACAAATACTTTCATGGTAATTGCTCTGATGAACTGCCTTCGCTGGTTCTCAGACTCCATGAATTCCAGCGCCCCACGTGGCTAGCATCTCGCTCCCAACCCTACACTGTAGAAACTTTTAAATGTAACCGTCTCTTCTACTCCAATAGCTTCATACCTCGCACCTGTTGCCTATGGAACACCCTTCCCAATTACTGTTTTCCTGAGAGCTATAATCTCCAACTATTCAAACGTAATGTCAATCGACATCTCCAGCTACCGTGATCTATCCACTATCCCTCTCCTCATCCTTTCTTCTATCACTCCTATCCGCTCTTGCTTTAAATCTTCTGCAACCCCCTGCATCCTAGTGGCTTCACGCCTTGCTCGGGGCGTAATGCTTAAAAAAAAAAAAAAAAAAAAAAACTTAAAATTCTGAAAGCCCTTTAACCGAGGCCGAAAATAATCTATGAGTTTAGCAACGCAGTTCTTAAATGCTTGTAGCGGCAATTTTTATATGAAATACTAAATTAAATTATTATAACTAAAAAACTAAAATGTTTTTCATTTTCTGAATATGAAAATAAAAATGTCAAAAGTTACCCCCTAGCATAATCGAATCTGGAAAGCTGTAAATGAACAGTGAAAAAATATTTTTAATTTACGGAGCTACCGTATACAGATAGACAGATAATTTGACCAACTGAAGATGTTCCTCAGATGAGACTGAAAATAATTTGTGAAATTAAAAATATTTGAAAGTAACTTTTGGAACTATGGTTAATAAATTTTGTAGCTCCACGAAGAAATTCGTGGACTTGAAAGGATTAAACTAAAATAAATAGACATAAGACGTCTAAATTATTTAATCAAACATGCTTGAATGAAAATATGCTGCCTAACCGTATATATAAAGTGAGATACTGAGAGAGTGGCAAAGTATTATCTATTTCTTACCAATGAAACACAGAATTATTAACTATTTGCTACTGGCTAATCCAACTTTTATTCGTATCCAGACATCAACATTTTCAGTTATCTCAACAACGTCAGAGGTAGACAAAATGGTTGCTTTGTCGAAGGAGTTGCCATGGATGCCATTACGTAGTCAAATGAAAAGTTCTCCCTGTCCGTATAGAAAAATGAAATCAATCGATAATTCGGTTACTTTGAAAGATGTAGAATGAGTTCGGTAACAACAAAGTTGGTTCGATACGAGTCTATAGCACAAAGAATGTTTTAAAAATTTCAGTTCTCAGTTGTTCGTAATGTGAGAAGTTACAGACCAAAGATTTTGTCACAAAGCACAAAATATATATATCTTGTTAGTTGGACATCCAAACACACACACTTTCTCTCTACTTATATATATATATATATATATATATATATATATATATATATATATATATATATATATATATATATATATATATATATATATATATATATATATATATATATATATATATATATACACATATACATACACACACACATGTATGTGTGTGTGTATTGTTTATACTTTATTTTTATAGTTACAAATATTTAAGTAAATGTTCTGCGTATAAAAGTATTAACAACATTTGCTGGCCTGAATATCCGAGAAAATTCATATATAATATGTGTCGTCCAACAGGAATCGAACCTGTATCCTACACGAACCTGTATCTTAGGCCGGTAAATGTTGTTAATAATGTTTATTATAAACAGAGAATGTACATAAATATTTATATCTACAAAAATAACGTATAAACAATATTAAAATAATCGTCGGACGTAGTCCATTTCATAACATATATATATATATATATATATATATACATATATATATATATATATATATATATATATATATATATATATATATATATATATATATATATATATATAAAGAAAAATATACGGAAAAAACAAACAAAAATCCTTATATGCAATTATGCCGTTTCAATGTTAATATAATGTCAATGTCGGACGTTTCGGTCTAATAAACCATCTTCAGTATATATATATATATATATATATATATATATATATATATATACACACACACAAACACGCACTCATATATATATCTATATATATATATATATATATATTATATACATACATACAGAGGGACAAATTACATAACTTTAAATACAAATATATAACAATAAATTAAAAACAAATATAAAATTATGTAGATTGAAATATAATGTAGATGTACACGCAAATATCATGGCATAAGTACCAGCAGATGAAATTTGTATTTATAATTAATATAAATTATAAACCTCATATTACAAATCTTGCAATCAGCATTCAGGTGGTGATTCTGTATTTATATATATATATATATATATATATATATATATATATATATATATATATATATATATATATATATATATATATATATATATATATATATACATATATATATATATATATATATATATATATATATATATATATATACATATATATATATATATATATGTATATATATATATATATATATATATATATATATACATATATAAGTCGATCACAGAGAGGGTCACCCTACCGCAAAGTATATTTTCCTTTATGAGATCTCTCGAATGTATTGGATGGTGGAAATAATTTGCAATATTTATAAAAACACTACCCAATCAAGGGTATGCGCATATTAACATTTGGTGTAGTAGAAAAAATGTTTAATAAGAAATCTATTTTACATATATATATATATATATATATATATATATATATATATATATATATATATATATATATATTGAATTTATCAATGAACTGACGATGAAGGAATGATTCTTCGAAAGTACTTGCTTTACTTATATATATATTTATATATATATATATATATATATATATATATATATATATATATATATATATATATATATATATATGTATATATATATAGCCACTCCCACAATAACGAATGTTGTCACGGACTATCCGTAAAAACACACGTAAACCGAGAGATAGCTTATTCCTAAAATTTCGCTTGAAGATGAAATGGGACTAAACACCTCATTCACCTTAATTTTAATAATTATTTGGATGGTTTCGGTTCTCGTTTTTGAAACATGAGAACTCTTATGTAGCGAAGGAATCATATTTTTAAACAAAAAATATTATTATAATAAAGCTCTACTTCTGTATGGAGCACTGCCTTCTTAAAAATAAAAACGAAAATACTAAGGATCTCCGGATTATGCACCCAACGTGTTGTTTTCTATTTTCTGCATACCTGCGCACTTATACATGCATTATATATATATATATATATATATATATATATATATATATATATATATATATAAAACAATTGATCCGAAGTACAAAAAATTCCTGAGAAAAAAAAAAAAACTACTAAAACATCACTATATTAATTGAACTATATACCTAGTTCATACCATGTTAACTGAAAAACACTTGTAAAAAAAGAATTCGTGGATTTACCATATTACAAATTTCATATAAAAATTCTCACTTGAACTTTTGAGCTTTAGCGTTACGACAAGCACATTCCGAAATTTTACAACCGTCAATAAATAGCACACTCTTTAAAAAAACATCTTTCGATCTACAAACAATTTTTTCGTCTTCAAGTTTTAACTTTAAAGGAAAAAATACAGCCTGATGATGGAGACAGGGATCTTCGAAATTACTTGCTTAACTTAAAAGAATATACACTAGAAACATCTGACAACAGTTTTATACATGAGGATCACATCATTCAATGGATTAACAGGATTTTAATGCATACGTTATGTTCTACTAGCGAAGTGGTTTCACCATTAATCGAATTAATATTGCTGATTGATTCTATGTATGATTATTTCTTTATATATAAAATATATCCTGCCTAATTAAATATGTTTATATATATATATATATATATATATATATAAAGCAAAATGAGCAGCAATACGTTTTATCTGTAGTTGAATTCATATAATTGCGTTAAAAATGTTTAGATTTCAGCATTAAATAGCCCATAGTGCGTGATATGCCGCTAAACAATATCAACCATGTTTATTTATATATATTTATTAATTCAAGCATTACTTTTGTCGATAGCGGTGTTTTGAAAAAGACAGCCTATATTTTTTTTACCTTGATAACCAAAACGTACTCTGCTGTAGGTTTCGAAATTGCGTCCTCCTTTGTAGGAACACCCCACTCCGCCGTTGTATCCGGCGTTTTTGACGGCTTAGGGAAGAAGTGCGTCAAAGACCAGCAACTTTGTATTTTCCTTCTTATGAAATGCACACTCCCGTATGCTGATTTTTTTTTTTTTTTTCGAAAGCTAATATCGACTCTATTTTGTTATCCGGAAACGTAAACAAAGCAATTCCGAAAGAGTTAATGGATATATTTTTACCCAATATTTTTATTACATCAAACTTTATTCTTCCCGGATACTTCTGTTTGAATATGACATCCCGTTTTTTATTTCTTTTAAACAGCTTTTCTTACGTCTATCGTAATCTCCCTAAGCCCGCAAGAGGTAAAAAAAAAAAACCCTAAATAAACTTAGAAAAGATTTGACAATAACCATAAGAAAAAAAATGAAACAAAATGACTATTACACTCATCTAGAGAAAACAACACACCCATATTCACACACTCAAATATATATATATATATATATATATGTATGTATGTATGTATGTGTGTGTGTGTGTGTGTGCGTGTGCGTACATCTTATTAAATACCTGTGAAAGTTCTTTGTTGAAGATAGATTTGTTAACTCTTTCTTCCTTTATGATATAGCTGTTTGATATTGAGATTGGAGATTTATAAGTATATTATATATTCCGAATGCTTTCGGCTTCGATACGCCATTAACTGAGAAACAGATTAATAATAACGGATGTCTGCGGATTAATAATAACAAATCGAGAGCTAATATTTTTTTTTATATTCCTTACTTTTTCCACCAATGACAAAAAAACAAGTGTTGGATTGCTATGCACAAGCACTTCTCCTCTTTAGGTAGTGAATGCTGGACAATTACTTCACATGTAGTTTTCGATACAAGACTGACAAGGTAGATTATTTCCTCGCCGCAGGTTGCCATCCAAGGCAATCCAGTCTGTCCTGCTACTTACCCATAGCTGGATGTGAGAAGAACAGGATTCATACCTTTTCCAAGGGTATTTAGCACGTAATGGATTCGACTGGAATATCAACTTAACGTTGCGAACCCCATTTTGAAACACATTTCATATAGGGCGATTAATATTACATAGGATTTGAGCGTTTTTTTTTCTTTGTTCATTTTTTTCTTAATCCCAAATACTTTGCTTAATTTCTGGATGGTATCATTCGCAGTTACTGTCAGTTATTTCCATGCGTGATAAACGCCCAGGCGATCATGTATCTTTCGACAAGGCAGATTTTTTCCCTCAGTAGGCTGCCATTCTTTCTGCGGAAGACTAGTGACAGCCAAGGCTATATAACGCCGTCTGTCCTGCTATTTACCCATAGCTGAAGGGAAGAAGAAGAGGATTCATACCTTTCCCAAGGATATTAGCACGTAAGTGAATGTAATGGATTCGACTGGAATTTGAACTCAATCCGAGCCGCTATCCATTACTCCACCGAGCCTCCATGAGAATGAGAAAAGACAAAAACATATATTTCGAATCAGAAAGATATTCTAGAAATGGATTTTGGGACAGACAAAGGGAGGAATAGTAGGAGAAAACTACAAAGGATAGGAAGATGTCGGGAGCTATGATCACACGCGATCTGAAAAAAGAGGCAAAATATGAAACAAGCATATGAAAGGATAATAAGAAACAAACATTGGTTAGAACTAAAATGAATAGGAAGTTGTGGAAAGCCATGATCACTCACCATCTGAAAGAAGAAGAAAAAACATTGAATAGGTAAAGGGAGGAATACTAAATTACAAACGGTGATTAGAACTACAAAGTATTGGAAGACGTGGAGAGCTATGATCAGTTACGTTCTGAAAGTAGAAGAAAACACGAAACAAGGAAAGCGTGTAATAGTCTGAGACAATCATATCATTGGTTGGAACTACAAAGTATAGGAAGATGTGGAGAGCTATGGTCAATCACGTTCTGAAAGTAGAAAAACACGTAACAGGTGAAGAGTGTAATAGTCTGGATAGAACTATAAATTATAGGAATATGGGGAGACCTATGTTCGGAAAGAAGAAGAAAAAATACGGAACAAGAGTGAAATAATCCGAGACAAACATTGGTTAGAATTACAAAGTATAGGAAGATGTGGAGAGCTATGATCCCTTACGTTCTGAAAATAGAAGAAAAATACGGAACAAGAGTGAAATAATCCGAGACAAACATTGGTTAGAATTACAAAGTATAATAGGTTTGAAGATTCACCATTTGAAAGAAGAAGAAAAACAATGAATAGAGATATGCGGACAGTATGAGACAAACATTAGTTAGAACAACAAACGATAGGAAGTTGTGGAGAAACACGATCAGTCACGCTCTGAAAAAAGAAAGTTTTCTTTTTATGATCATTCAGAAACTAATCGCTTTCGTATCAGTTCGCCCCTTATCCCTACGATATCAGAAATTAAATAATCTTTAGAAAAATATACATAATATAAAAATATGCGCGAATTTGAAAATCTGAGAGCATGCTTTTAAATGATTCACTTATAATTTGTTAAATTAGTTGAAATTAACATCAATAGTATAATCTTTTTCCTTAAGATACCAATCGATTCGAATAATAAAATATTTCAAATTTCCTTTCATTAAAAAAACAAATCTTGCCCAAGACTTTTCTTGCTTATCTCTCGAAGATACAAATAGCCATCATAAATAATTTAATACACAGATCATTTTAATATACTTCCCACGCTCTATATTCGGCAACAATCTGACAGACATTAACAAAAATCTCCCTAAGCCGCAAGACATATACAAATTTAAGGAACCTTAGAAAAGAAAAAAATATGAAAATAAAAAATACGAAAAAAAAAAAAAATCACTTTTAATCTCATCTAGAGAAAACAACAAAAATATAAATGGTGTAAAATTTGCTACATTTATCCGGTGAAATAGCGGCTTCCCTATTTTACCGAGGGGGATTATGAAATAAAGACGGATGTGCGGCTGGTGAATTGAATAATTCATAGGAATGAGAAATCTTAGAGATCGAATCCTAATCGACTAAAATTCATTATATTCACTTATACGCAAATATTAGGTTGGTGCAAAACTAATGACGTAATAATGTCGTTTTTTGCCGTATTTTTAACGTCAAAAGACGACATTATTTACGTCATTATTTTTGCACCAACCTAATAACTAAAGTAAATGCATGACACCATCTTTTCTCTCCATACGAGTAGTTAGATAGAGGGGAAGATTAGACCCAAGAGCTATGGTTGGTAACCAGTTTAGGAGAAAGAAAACTCTGAACACACGAACATAACAAGTCTGATTAGCAAGACCCCTTCCCCCGACTTCATATATAAAGTTTTTCGTGTGTTACATATATAAAATGTATGCAGCAGCGAGTAGTCTGGTTTGCAAAGATATCGGTGGGCCTCTGGAAAGTCAGTTCAAGGTTGAAGAGATAGTCTTCTTCTGTAAGGAAGTGGCATATATATTTACCCAAATTACACAACAATATCTTGAAATACTAAAAAGTCAATTTATTCAATAAAATCGACATTGGCTTCAACCACGGTCTCCAGTCGACTTCATTCGACTGATATATATATAAGGGAAAGAAAGAAATTATCCGCATGCTTATCGATAATTTCAAATACTACCAAAGTGAGGAGAATTTTTGACATAGTCTCTCATATATATACACATATATATATATATATATATATATATATATATATATATATATGAGCGAAAACTTTTTTAAATAACTTATTCCTTAAATTTCACAAAAAATTTCGCTTGAAGATGGAACAGAGCTTGGTACTTTAATTCAATTTAATTCAAATAATTATATTGGAGTTTTCGGCTTTTGTTTTGAAACATGAGAAGTCTTATGTAGCGTTGGAATCATATTTTTAAATAAATATATATATTTTTTTTTAAATAATTAGAAGAATACTAATGAACTTACCTAACGAGTTCTTTCCTAATTTCTATATATTTTTACAGACACACACACACACACACACACACACACACTCACACGCACACACACACACACACATACACATTGATTAATTTTTTAAAAAAAATTGGTTTTATGTAGATTGCGTGTATTGGTGTTATTGTGGAAGTGGTGGGGGAAACTTCGTCGTTTTTTCATCGTACTGACGCAAACATCGATGTATGCAGACACACATACACACTTGCTTGTCCGCCGGGACTCATACATATATAAACATATGTGTGCAGTTTCGGATTTGACATATGTATGTATACGGGTGGTGTTGTGTCTATACATACGCATTTGTATGTTGAAATTTAAAGATTGAAAGTGTGGCGGAAATGTCTCGTGAATGTATACATGTCATATATATATTTTTTTTTTCGCTGAGTAATATTTCCTCGCATGTATATATATACGTGTGGTGGGTTTGTGTGAAATTATGATAGGTAAAAATTATTATTATTTATATTTATTTTAAAATTTTGAAAAAAATAAGTACCGCGCATATAATATATAAATAATTATACATATATATATATCTATTTATATTTATATACACACACTTTTCACACACACACACACACACACACACACACACACACACACACACACATATATATATATATATATATATATATATATATATATATATATATATATATATATTACATTAAATTCCCGTATGCAATCACTATGCAGTTGATAAGAGTTATTAGAGAAAAATGAGCACTTTATACATCTTTGATATTTCCAAGATTACAAGCTAGTTGATACGTATATGTCCGCATAAACCAAACTCATCGAGGTGAGCCAAGATGTAAATCCCGTAAAATCACAAAGAATCCACAGAAAAATTTCGCAGGCGTACCGAAAATGTGCTCGGTACGAGGGGGGAATTGTAGGAGCTCAGCAAATCAGCCAATAGGAGAACCGTTCTCAATAATATGGGACCATCAACGTCCCCATGACTGAGCAAAACAAGCAACTCATAATGGAGTTTATTACAGAAGAACGCCGGAGAAAGTAAGCTCAGTAAAAAGGCAGAGCATTGATATTTCACGATATATATTGCCGGTGAACTGTGGCCGACCACAACTAAAATTTCCATGCATTTCCACGCACTCATCAGGTGTTCAGCAACAGTTATTTGGGAACATGGGAAATTTATAACCCCTTCGCAAGTTGAAAATAATTACAAGGGTAGATGACATACCATGCATGTACAAATCAAGTTCATCGAGTGAACGGATGCCCATCTGGCCAAGACTCCTGCTTTTGTATCATTTCATTTATAATGATTGGATTATTCACCGTAATTCTGCTGTTAATCACCAAGACTTCCATTCTTACCTAATGATAGACTGGTATTTGATTTCTAGCCATTTTTGTTGTCTTTTTATATGTTCTTGAATTTACTTCCGGTTTTTGAAGCCTCTTACCTGATAATCATGCCAGGATATTTGAATTCGCTCACTGCATTTACTGAACTTTTATCGGGCTTGAAACCTCTTGGTCATCATTCATCATGTGTCCGGTTATTATGATTATAATGAATATATTATTATTTCCAGGGAATTGCGTTTCTACATCACTAAGCTAAACTGATTTAATATCTCTTCATAAAATGTCCCGTAGCGCCGCGCACTTGGGTAAACAATTTATCGTACAATTTTACATATGCACAAGAATAAACACAGACAGCAATGCTTATTAACCGTTGTATTTTCTCTTCACCCTCCAACAATCATACAATAAGCCGACAAGTTTAACATCATCCAACCTCTCACGCTCAAAACTAGCCCCCAACCAAGAACAAGCCTAAACTTTTGGCCCTAAGCCATAGAAATCCTTATCACGGTTTATTAACATACGGCTCTTAAGATCGCTGTTCTGTACCTAAGACCCAAAGTCGTAAAGTCGTCTTCACACAGCTTGGGGTTTCTCATAAATCTAAACAGATCTCTCAGTCACCAACAGGTTTATATCTTGGTTCATACAATATAACACATTACAAAATGTTCGTACCGGCAAGAGGGCGAAACTTTTACACTGTCTAACAACTTCGTTTTCTAATAAGTAGAAAGACGTGATCTAAACGAAGAAGCACTATCATACTGTTGCTAATACAATGATAATGTAAATAACAACCGTTGGCTTAAAGGCAAGTATTCAGCCGTCGTTGACGAACAGCCATTGCTACTTCAGTTTCACTTTTACATAAAATATGCGCATCCGGTTGTTATCAAAGTGTAGTACCTTCCCCCGGGCGGAGAAAACTACGTTTTATCTCTCAACAGCGTTTCTGTCTACTGACACAGCGCAACTCAGCTGTGTCTTTGTCTTCGGGTAGAGCGAACAGAAAATATTACTGCAAAATGCCCCGTTTCGACGAACAGTTGCCCGCGGAAGAAGCTCCCTCATTGTAGCCTTACCGATGTCAGCGCAACCGACATTTGCGCGGGCTTGACTATTTTTAACCGGGCCGGACTCAACATTAAACTGACCTTTTATCATATCCAGCCTGGCGCGGCAAGTAAATACTAAGTGTACTATCTGTTCTACTAATCTGTAATGGTAGAATGAGCCATTTCCGTATAAGGAAACATTCAGCATTCATTAACAGGATGTGCTACTGTTGGCTGAAATTTATAAAAACATTCTATTAAAACTTTCTTTTTACAGGAAAATATCTTTCCAAGTCCGTTAAGTGACTGTCTATATTTCTGAGATGAGGAATTATGCTGTTGGAATGTCGAACTGAACCCTATATTTTGCTCGCTGGGGTAGATTCTTCTAGTTCCACGTGCCATATCTAATGAATGTCAGTTATCAGCTATCTCCTGTTAAATTCCCTCTACAAGTTCTCAACCGCCTTAACCATGTATTGAACTCAAACTCTTTGGGTCCTGTCACTGGATCTAACTAACGCCTTTATCCACTGTGCCATGTGTCTTCCAAACATCTGAAGAAGGCCGGAGCGTACAATTGTCGAAACGCTGTGATAAATATGGCAACAAAGATGAGGATGATAGTCCGACCAATGTAAATAGTGTCCATTCAGTGTGTTTTTTGCTATTTTCAATATTGATAGGGGTTTAATTGCCAATCTTTTTATCGGAGTAGTTTGGATCATCAAAATCTTGATTATATCCTTATTAATTTTAGTTGCTACTATTATTTAAAGTCCTCAAACGATTCTGTTTCTAATATTTGTTGCAGTTGTGATTCGATAGGTCCATTTCACAAAGTTCGTAAAAGTATTGTCCTCAATAACACCTATTACTTCATTTGCTGGAACCCTTCTTAAGTGATTGATCTGAGGTTGCATACACTTAACAATTTAGATATGTGTAACACCACAAAGAGCACGATTTGACGAACCTATGTAAGAAGATGGCTGAATATTTTAAGTCAAGATTGAGGATTTGATGCAACTTTCTGCACTAGAAAATACTTACCCCCTCACAGCCTGTCCGCTTTCCTTATCCTCGACATTATATCTTTATAATATATCCAGACCCCGAGGTATTTGTGTTTTGTATTTATTAATTTCTCATCCTCAATGTTTATAATAAATTCAAGGTTCGTGCCAACACTGCTTTCATGCACTTCCAGAATTTGAATGTTTTAATGGCACCATTGATCTTTTCTAGAAGTTCTTTACAAACCATATTCCCGTCCTGTTTCAGAAGTAGCAAATATTGAAGGAGCTACAATCATTTTTAAGCATTGAATTCCGAATAGTTCATAAAATAATGACAACTTTTTAGGTAAGTAATTCAGACTAGCAGGCCGGAGGAAAAATCAGTCCGTTTTCATTCAAACAAAACATACTGAGATATTTCTCCGAATAGACCGTCGAACAATCTCATCTTTGTTAAGAAAAATACCCATCATTTAAAGGGTTGAAAAATTTCACTGCATAGTTCCGCCAAAGCAATGATGGTGGGTGATTTCTATCGGCACAGAGACTGTGAGAAAACGAGAAACTGGCATCACTGCAAATGACTCTCTCTTGTAATCTAGAAAGGGTTACTGAATAAAGAATAACCAAAACGGAGTTTGGAAATGAAATAGTAATCTTTATAACATTAAAAGAATATCATACTCGCAAGCGGTGTGAAGTAGGTAAACCACTATTAGTGGTGGACTGCTTATACAGCAGATTACCCCCACGTATTTAGGAGGATTGGAACATGCCCATTAGTGTTCATAGGTACGGTATATAATACTCTCTTAGACAGTGCAATTGGCTGGGTGAAAGAGAGAGTGAGAGAGAGAAACAGTGAGAGAGAGTTATATGTTTCTACCCTATGTGTAAAATTCAGCAAAGAACATTAGAGATTACTGAAGCATACCGGAGTAAATAGCGATCAATTTTCATACAACGCCAAATCGACTTTGGTATAATATTAATATTTAATTTAGTCCATTCCTATAATATATATATATATATATATATATATATATATATATATATATATATATATATATATATATATATATATATTGTTTAAGCATTACACTCCAAGCAAGACGGGAAGCCACTAGGACGCAATGGATTACAGAAAATTTAGAGCAAGTTCAGATAGGAGTGATAGAAAAGGATGAGGGTAGTGGATAGATCAAGGCAACTGGAGATGTCGATTGACATTACACTTGAATAGCTGGAGATTATAGCTCACAGGGAAACAGTAATAGGGAAGGGAGTTCCACAGGCGAGAGGTGCGAGACATGAAGCTATTAGAGTAGAAGAGACGGCTACATTTAGGAGTTTCGACAGTGAAGGGGTGAGATCGGGATGCCAGCCTCGTATGGCGCATGAACTCATGACGTCTGGGGACCAGCGAATACAGCTCCTCGGAGCAATTTCCATAGAAGTATTTGTAGAACAGACAGAGGGAGGCGACGGCGCGTCTCTGAGAAAGTGAATGTAGACGATACGCCAGGGCATGGCCAATTACATTGCATATCCGCATCTGGAGCCTATCAAGGCAAACCGAAGGGGCACCAGACCATATATGGCAGCAATACTCCATGCAAGGGCGAATTGTTGTTTTGTAGATCTGGAGGATCGACTCCGAGGAGAAAAGCTTCCTGGCACGAGCCAACTTTCCTTGCAGTGGACGAGGCAATTGACTCAATGTATTTATTCCATCTCAGGTCAGCAGTCAACGTGAGACCAAGCAGCCGCAGAGATTTGCTCTCGAGAAGTTGAGCGTCAGACATTCTAATGGAGAGAAGGGAAGGACCTCTGTGGTGATTAATAGAGAGCAGTTTTGTCTTAGAAGCGTTGAAGTTGACCAGCCAATTCATGCCCCAGTTCACAATCGATTGGAGGTCCTATATATATATATATATATATATATATATATATATATATATATATATATATATATTCTTAGCCGAAACTATGATTACTAGGGATGGGTTTTTCTTTCTTTATGGAGAATGAGTGTGGGAGAAAATGAGAAGTTAGGGGCAAGGAGTTGTTCTGGTACGCGGAGATGGTAGTCTCGTACAATCGACCAGAAAGACTAAATTAAGAATGTCAGTCGGTAACAAGGAAGCTTGAGAAGAATTAATGGTATTAAAATTTCGAAAACTAATAGAGAAAATACCAAATGAAAGTGATTATTTAAAATCATTTCACCGCAAGCAAGTTAATAAAGTTACTAGGACGCAAGAAGTTTTTTTTTTTTTAGTTTTCACGCCAAAAATGTGTGAGTGTCACTAGCAAGCAAAGCGGTTACTGAGAGTGAAAGCAAGAGTAAAGAGGCGCCAAAGAGGATAGAATGAAGAGAAGGACGGGGAATAGATCAAGTTATCTGGAGATGTTGGTTGATATTGCATTTGAATAGTCGGAGATTATAACTATCATGGAAGCAATTAAGAGGAAGGGAGTTCCACAGACGGGAAGCGCGATACATGAAGCTATATCAGTAGAAGAGACGGGTATATTTAACCGTTTCGACAGTGAAAGGGTGGGACTGATATGCCGACCTAGTGGCACGTTGAAATTCATGCAGTTTGGGAACTAGCGAAAATAGCTCGTCAGAGCAGTTACAGTGAAAGTATTTGTAAAAAAAGATAGATGGAAGCGATAGCACGTCTGTGAGAGAGCGACTGTAAACGAGATACCAAATCAGGGCCAACCATATTGCATATCCGTCTCCATGTTAGAAAATATGAGAAAAAAAAAAAACGATTATTAAGGAGAGAGGACAATGAAAGAAGACGAGCTAAGAAGACAGATGATACCGATTGACAGTGTATTTAAATTTTTGAAGATCAAATTTTTACTGTGAAGCAAAAAGCCAGAAGAGATTGCCAAAAGCGAGAAGTGCTAGACGAGAAACTGGTAGCATAGAACTGTCACATTCAGCTATCTCAACAGCAAATTAATGAGACATTGCCTCATTATGTAGTACTAGTTCAGAAAGAGAGAATGATAGAGAGAAATATAATTTGATACCTTTTAAGGTTTCTTCATTAAACAAAGAAGACACAACTCTTCTTTTATTAGCAGTGGGTTTCTACATATTATTTATCGTATTAAACTGAACTTCAATTCATTTTTTTTTTTTGGCGGAATAATTTCTGCTTGGATATCTGAGTTGAGACGTTGCCATTATCAACTTCATTTACACACTGACTACTGTCCTCAACTTTGTCGTTATCTTCACGACACTTCATCAAGTGCTTGTCGGGCTAGGTTCCCTTCACGGAATTTTTAACTGAACAGTTTATTTAATCTACGGGGGAGAGGGTGGGTAGATTGTTTTCATTCCATCTAGAGGTACTTAGTACAGTTCTCATTTAATATTGCTTACTAGTTATCGCCGTGTTTCCACTACCCACGACACACCGCCTGCCCGAGGGATTGAACTCACATTTACTATGTCACCAGATGTACCGCTGAAACCACTAGGCTGTTGTCCTGTGAAACAATCCTGAGTAGATATTAGGTTTGTGCAAAAATAATGACGTAATAATGTCGTTTTTTGACGTTAAAAAATACGTCAGAAAACGACATTATTACGTCATTATATTTGCACCAACCTAATAATTTGAGGCCTTAAGCTTAACCTTCTTTCAGCTAGTCGTCAATCTTGATTACACTCGCAGAGGTTTCTCTTTTCTAATGCGGCTGCTAGTGATTAAGACATTTCTCTCATTCCTGTTTATTTATTCACGGCTCCTATATTGTATTTGTATCTATGCTAGGCCTACTTATATGCACTAATTTTCAGACGTCTGACTCTCAATTTTTATTCTACGTCTAGTATTTTTACTTCATTTCCTAGAAGTTGATAATTACTTGTTTCTCTACATACATGATCAGACAAGCCTGATTGCATTTACTCGCTCCTAATTATGAGATTCCCCGATGTTCTATACACTGGACAATGCAGAATAAATGTAACAATGAATCGTTTTTGTAATGTTGACAAAAATATATTTCAATCAGGAATATCACAAGATATTTAATCAAAATGTCTGTTTTCTACTGCAGCTGCTGCTGTTTAAACTTTGCTGTCATGTCTCTTTATTTCTGAACGACTCCCATATCTTACTTATATCTATGCTAGGACTACTACTGGAGTCATCATAGTCTAGTTTATACGCTGATTTTTCAGACAACTGACTTTCCATTTTTTTCTATTTCTAATATTTTTACTTCATTTCACATAGATTCATGACTACTCGTTTCCCTACATGCAGGTTCAGCCAAGCCTGATTATATTTCTCGCTCCTAATTACGAGATTCCATGATGCTGTATACGCTGGGTGACGTAGATTAAATGTAACAATGAAACTTTTTGGTAACGTTGATAAAAATATATTTCAATCAGGAATATCATAAGATATTAAATCAAAGTTTGTTTTCTACTGCAGCTGCTGCTGTTTAAACCTTGCTGCCATGTCTCTTTATGCATTCACATCTACCACGTCGTACTTATATCTACGCTAGGCCAGCTTAGGTAGTCATCATAGCCTTGTATTTGCGCTGATTTTTCAGACGTCTGACTCTATTCAGCTCTTTCTAATATTTTTACTTAATTCTATAAAAGGTTTATGACTACCCGTTTCCCTATATACAGGAGCAGCCATGCATGATTACATTTTCTCGCTCCTGATTACGGGATTTCATGATGGGACACGCTGGGTGAGGCAGATTAAAATAGAACAATGACATCTTTTAATATTATCGACAATGATCTCATGGCATTTCTATTTCTATGTGCTTCTTTCATAACCTTGGCGATTATAGCTCTTCAGAATATCTTATTCTTTTCAGTTCTCAATATTGTCTTTCTACTATCCATACTACTTCCTGGCCTGTCAATTTTGTGATGTCAACGAACATTCGTTTGACCCTTTTGTAATGTCAACGAATACTCGTTGTCACTTTCATAATGCTCGTTGTAGTAGAGACTTTGTAATCGCAGATACAGCTAGAGTAACGCCGTTGAACAACACTGGTGTCAGACGCCTTCGAATATCACTCGGTCTAGTGGTATTTTTTCGATAACGCTTGCTCGAACAATAATTCGTATAGGGATCTGAACAGAGAAATAGTATATTGAATAGAGTATAGAATAGCGTTCCGTATAGTAATAAATGATAGAGGAGAAATAGCAGTCAGTTAGACGCTGGCTATTTCCTACATATATGGATTTCCTTTATGGTCACGTGATCTACTTAATTTAACAATGGGATCGCCCGTGTTTGCTCACTGGCGGTCTATGTTCAGTCTCAAGTGTCGGTAGTGACACTTTATTCCTATATTACAGTCATCCATTTATGAATGCTTCTTAAGTTACTCGCTGTTTCCTTGCATCTCTTTTGCTTTCAATACGTCCTGTGAGTGTAAAATTCCCCAATTCAAATACCAGTGTCAAGTTCACGCATTATTATATTCAAGATATTTTATCTGTCTCTGTACGAGTGTTCTTTTGGCTTCAATTCACCTTAAAACTTCTTCATTTACACTATTTACATTATTCGGACTGTTTTCCTCATCGTCTCTGTCCTATTCCCGACATTTCTGCCGCGGTAGACCCGGGCTTTCTTCAGGCGAAATTCGTTGGGATTTGGAAACAAACACTTTATTTAGTTCACAAGATTAGATTTTTCTAATTCCATTTCTCTGCCTTTGGATATGTCAGCTTTAGTTTGTTGCCCTCGATAACTGAGCTCTCCTAGTTTGTGTTCTCTCCACTAAGGCCAGATATTAAACAAACACATATTTGGGATCAAGTCACTTTTTGGATAAATCAATCAACGTTTTTTTTTTTTCAAGGGGCTACCTGTCCGTGGACAAAATAAATACTCTAACAATAAGTATTTTCAGTGAGAATAGAAAAAAAAATGTCGATAGCCATGATCACACACGTCCTGGAAGGACACGGAACATGAAAGAAATGTTGTTATCATTTTTTCAAAAATGGTTACGTTGAAATGCCAAGATCTTGCAATGCTTAATCTTCCAGTTACTAATATTTCAAAAGTCAAATTCTTTGTTGGGAAGAGCTCTGTCAATGTGAACATTCTTATATTTTTGGAAATATTTTATTTTTATATTTAGTTCGATATGTATAGTTGATTGATTGATTTTAATTTAAAGTATATTGATATATTGGAGGTTACTGAAAGCCAGAAAACATTTTTTATTGTAAAAATGTTTTGACGATAATAATGATTTACTGATACAATTCCTATTAATTGACCCATAATTGGAAAGAATAAGCAGTGGTTTCATACCTTTCTCAAGGTTATTTGGCAAAGGGAGAAACGCTGTTAAGCTCCATGAGTAGGTCTTAAGGTAAATTATCGCCACCATATTGAATGCACATAAAAAAGACCAAATGTTTTCTTTGTCTTGTAAACTCCATTTTGAAATTGCAACCTCAAGGTAGATACTGCTGCAATTTCAGAAAAAATGCTGTATTTAATGGCATGTTCCTTTTCGGGCGTAAGCAATAAACGTACTTCCCAGATTGCTTTTTCTTTCTGTAGCTTTGAATTGCTTCTTGGGAAACATAATGGAGTGATTTCTTATTGTTTTTCCAATGGTTTGCAATACCTGTTACAGGCCGACGGTCAATTCATGCTGAAATCACCGGTCCTCGTTCGATCACCTCACCATCGAGCCAGGTTGATACTTTGATTAGAGACGATGGGCTCTTGGAAATGACGGTCACTGTAAGAAATCTCCTACAACCCGAAATATGTCGTGCCTTTAAATAACCCACAATGTGATGATAAGAATATAAATAACAAAACACAATCCCTTTTCCAGACTGGTGGCTATCGTAGTGGACTCTCTGGAAGGGTCGTGATATGAGTAGCCGGAAATTAAAGGCTGTTGTAAGCAGGTCTATTAACGCAGATGAATCAGTTAGGTTGAAGTATGGGCCAAGTATACCGAAAGATAAAGGTCTTTCGTAGCCGTAACTAATAAAGGCCAGAAATACCGGAAGATAAGTGCCTGTGCTAACCGTAAATAGTAAGGGGCAAGCGTACTGGAAGAAAGAGTTGACAGATCTTTGGTCACAAAGCCCACGGTGTCTGCGTCTCGCCTCCTCGTCCTCTCTATTTACCAGCCGCCCCGCAAGGCAAGATGTGGTACAAGGCTATTTTTAAATTGGGTCACTCCGTGCTTGTAGACCCGGGCAAAAATTGCCAGTAGACCCCCTATACACGTGGTCTGGTTTGTCTACCTCCCTAAACGAGACTCTGCTCTTCGGCATAGCCTCATATGAGTTCCTCTCCACCCGGAGGCAGAGTTTTCGACAAGAGAGGAAGGCAAAGAGAAAGCCTTCTTCTTGTCTTCCTTGTTCGGCAAAAATCGCCGAGATATAACCCGGCAACTTTTTGGGGATAACGGAGTATAGTAATATTGACAGGACCTGCATACCCACTTTATGTTTAAAGAAAATAAATCCAGAGTTGATACGACGTATAAAAATTCTAAAAATGTTCACAAAGAGTATTTAGTAATACGGTTAGTGATAATCAACCAACTGAAGAGGTATTAGGTCAATTATAAATCTAAATAAACTTGCTATATTAAATTAAAGTGAGTGATGGAACAGAATAAAGAAATACCAAGGTCTAGACGAAAATATTGCGTCGGCAAGTATTACGTGATCGGAGTAGCGAAGAGCTCCGATAATATTCAAGTCTAGATGACCCTCTCTTCTAAATATTTATAGACACGTTACAGCTGCTGAACCTATACCAGTGCATATAGTGTTTGACTGCGCTTTACAAGGATAAATATAATCATACGCTAACGTATGCATAATATTAACCTTCTTCCATGGAGACAGTTGTAGGTATTTATCCTTATCGCTCATCGCTTTGGCGTTGAGCATCGTCGGATATTAGTGTATACGAATTTTTTTTTCCCTGTCACGTACGATTAGTAGTTAGGATGATATATTCGGCATTACGTTTCGTTTCCTAAAACGGAAATTACTTATGATTCAACCTAATCTATCTATCTATCTATCTATCTATCTATCTATCTATCTATCTATCTATCTATTAGGCTGGTGCAAAAATAATGACGCAATAATGTCGTTTTTTAACGTTAAAAATACGTCAAAAAACGACATTATCATGTCATTATTTTTGCACCAACCTAATTTTACTGCACTCAATTTAAGTAACACGTCCATTTAGTAGTTAAGATGATTCAGTCACTACAATCGGTTTTCAAATACGGAAATTACTTATGACTCAGCCTGATACCTTGTTGGCTCTCGTAATTTTAGCGCATTCTCCAAATCTTCCATATATTAAAACCATCTATTTTAATGAAATTTATGCTGATTCCGGTAACTTACTTCTATGAATTTCTGTTTTTTCTACAAATATATTTTATGGCAACTGTTCTGATGAGCTTTGCTTCCCTAGTGACTCGACTCCATGAATTTAAGCGATTGTAATCTAGGCCTCACCGTATTATGTTTGCGGTCTTTCTTTATCACAGAGAAGAACTGCATATTTTCCTTTAACCCACGGTGTATGCTGCTATTGTCATGTAGAACCAAAGATATGTTAGTGTACTCTAAAGTTATTCTTAACTCTCACCTATGATTCCTGCTTAAGACGATATATTCGTCCTAAAAATTAGTTCCCAACCGAAACGAAGGCGTCACTTATGACACTCCCTAATAATTGACTTGCCCAGATAATGACATCAAAATGATTAACGTCTAAATTTCTGAGATGAAGTATTATAAATATTTGTACTGTTCTGACTGTTGCCCTTACCTTTATTGCCTTCTTCACGACCTTTCTGTCCTTTTATACTCCAGCCTTCATCAAGTGATATTATTTTGCATTTCGAATTGAACCTTTTATTTAGTCCTTGTGGGGGGTAGATTGTTCTAATTCCACTTGCCATGCCTTTGGATATCTCAGTTTTTGTTCCTTTATTTACTATATGGAGAGAAAAAAGAGATCACCCCTCTCTGTAGGATGAAGTTGAAATAATAGTGTTGAAACTTGACTAATGCATGGAATAATAATGCAACACAAAATGTACTTAGAATAAAATATATTGAAACAAGAAAGTGTACACAATATTTACATATAGTCTTTTGTATATTCCTGGAAAGACCGTTCATGTGTTGACTGAGTCGCAGTCGGGCAGAGTCTCTGGTTGAATCTCTTGATTCCTTCCCTCTCTTCCCGGTACCAACCATATTTATATGGTCGATACTCCACTATGCAAATTAGGTGGATCCTACCACAACAAATAGACAGAGAACATTACTGGAAAATACGAAAACTTAAGGAATCCGCAGATATGTCAAGCCACAGAAATCTCCTGAGCCGGTCAAGCATAGAAATGAATACAATAGGGAAACCAATAAAACGTGTTGTATAGCCCACAATTGGTGTGGTCATGGGCGACGGCAATCACTCGATAATAAAATTGCATTCTTCTTTCCTGGCCGGTGACGTTAGTTGTTTGAGTGCAAAGACAAAAGAACTTCAACACAGGGAATTTTAACTTAACTAATTTCTTAACGTCGACGTATAGATCTCTAACTATCCAGTGCAGCCGCTCTCCCTACACTGGGAAGCCGTTTCCAGACACGAAAATGAAACACGTGTACATTGCTTCACGGTTAATATACAACTCCCTGAAAACCTTTCAGTCTCTATCGTTCACACGCTTGCTCAACCAATCAAAATCAAAGTCATTTGTTTTGCCTTGTATCTGATCTCAAAGGTCAAGCCCAGGAAGTCCGAGAAGAGATACACTTCTCTAAAAAACAATAGTCTGGTAAACTATTATTCAACAATACGGAATAGTAGATAAAAACAATAATAACAAAATATTGTAATATGAGATTTGGAAAAAATTGTTAGGGAGACATTAGGTTTATAGTTCCCATGAATTTATTCACTAATGGCTCCAGTGGATAGAAGCATTGGTTGATTCATCCAAAAGTGACTTGACCAAAGAGTTGTGAGTTAAATACAAGCCCTCAGCAGCGGGAACAAGAACTTGAGGTGTTGAGTTATCAAGGGTAATTGATGTTAATAGTGTAAAGAAAATGATTACCGTATTTCCCCATGTATAATACTGACTTTTTTCTAAAAATAGTAAGTAAAATCAGGGGTACGTATTATTCTCAGGTAAAAAATCTTTTAAAATTGTCGTAAAATAAAATAAGAATTATCATAAAACTAAATTAGAATGATATTATTCTGTTTAAAACCATTTAAAAAAAAATAAAAGTAGGAAACTCTAACCGTAATGAAATTGGAGTGGTATAATATATAGGGTTTTATTCCCAATAAGGGGTGAGTATTATGCATGGGTAGAAGCATTTTCCCACATTTTCAGCGTATTATGTATGAAGGCGTATTATACATGGGAATTAAGGTAATATATCCACAATAATTAAAGACAGATTGATTACTGCTGGATGAACAGTTTTTTAACTGTTAAAAATCAAGTTTTGTCTTTCCACGCATCTTTTCTTCCTGACTGACTGTGCCGTTTGCTGTTTGCGAAGGGTAAAACACGGCGAAAATTCGTGGATATTAGGGCAGAGTTGAGCGAGGCGAAAGAGAATATAGGGATTTAATTGTCTGCATTTATGAATACAAAAAATCTTGAGAAATAGGTAGAATGGTCGCGAGCAACGAATAACTTCATTCCGTAACACCAGAATATATTTTGGCTACCCACAAGGCTAAAAGCGTGTCCCGATTTGGGAAGTAGTTGAGAGCATTGGATGCACAAATTAACATTGGATTCAATTTTGTTCTCTAATTAACAGTAAAATGGCTGCTATAGCTTTTGTTACCCTTCACAGATAAAGATGACTGGTATAAAGGTGCTTAATACAAGAATATTTACTAAAGAATTGCATTCATTCATTTGATTGACGGAGGGTGTTGGTTTCAGTCTGTTATGGTAATAAATGCAAAACATGCCCCACCCAAATTTGAAGAAAAAAAAATACCGATGTGTTGATTAGTCCTCCCCTTTTTGCACAAATGGACTCACCCAGTATATACATATACTACTGCTACGTGAAGAACCGAGAGACAGAGCATGACAGAGGACAAGTGAAAGGTTGTAGGTAACCGGAAGAGTGAGAGTAAGATAATAGACAGACAGAACGAACGTAGCGAGCAAGTGTCACCGTGAGCGAGCACGTAGACTCAGTAAGATTCTTCAATACCAAGACTGTATAGATATTTTGCTACTAACCCGTATTCCTGGAATTACTAACCTGCATTACCAGTTTGTATTATTAGGTTAATACATTATTTTCCTATATTCATTTTGGCATTTGATATTTATTGGTACCAAATTTCATCCCGGAATCCACAACACGATGCATCCTGGGATTTTTTCACAGCCGATAATAGCGGTCACTTCTCAGTCTCCTCCAAATTAGTTCCGTTCTTATCTTGTCTTGAAGCCAGAACGCTGTGATCTCTTATCTGTATCCCCTTTTGGGTGTTAACACTATTTATTGTGAAATTCTTGCCTTATTTCTGTTGTTTTGCCTTACTGCAGTTGCTTTGCCTTTCATGTATAATGTTTGCTTCCTTAATATTATCTTTGTTCGATTCTTTTCTTTGCTTTCTCTTGTTATTTTTTATTGCAAACTCTGTAAGTTCTGTTTGTTGGGTATTTCTGCCAAATACATTTAACCATGACCAATTTCTGTATGCCCATTCTTATATTGACTGTCCAGGCAGTAGCACCACAATGTATTTTATATCCGTTACCAATCCTCACAGAGGCTGTCTTTTCCAAACATTCTCGTAAAATTAAACACGTACATACGCTTTCTATCTCAATAAAATACCATAATCTCACATGCCCGTGCGCTGTAGTATATATTTATCTTGAGCCGTTGGTTATTGTGAAGCAAAAACCAGCCCTCTCTGCTTGGATAATGGAAGAGCAGCAGCTGACATTGTGGCTATTGGTCATTTTAAAGACATCGGCTCAGTCACACATCATAAAAGGGCCGCAGCCATAGATCACCTGAGAATCTATTATCACAGCATGGTACACCAGGGAATATAAAAGCCGACAGAACTAAGCGAATGAATTCTAATGGAATAAGGACACGGGGGTTGGAAACAAGAGAGGAATTGATCAGAAAGAGAAAAAGCGCGCCTAACGAAACGAAGATGAAGCCAATGAAAACGAGCGGCGTTTGGTTTAGATGTGCATTAAGAAAAAAGAAAGCGGTTATAAGACGAGAAAAATAAGAAGAGCAATGAACATCCTCTTCTAACTGTCACGTCTCTTAAGACACGTGGGTGATCATGACTCTCCACGATTTCTAACCCCTGGTAACCCTTTGAACTCCCTAGTCAGTTTTAATTCTTTTAGCAGGCCAAGCTTTCTAAACTTTGCACCACATCTAAGTACCCCTCTTGTTCTAACTATGGATTCTTTCTGTTACCATTTTCTTTATATTATTTTTCTTCCTCTTTACTTGCTTGCTACTTATTCTCAGTATGCTTCTGTAGAATCAGATTCTCTTTGTATCTATTTTCCCTCTCGTCCGTGTGACGATTGCCCTGAATTCAAGGGGATTGATATCGTATAGAAATTCAGTACACGTTTGTCTGTTTCTAACGATATTTTCCAGTTTCTTTGTACCTTGTTAAGCTTTTGGAATGCATCTTTTCCTTAGGCGATCCCTGTCGGATTTCGATATTGCAGTTTCCATCTTTTGTGAAAAACATCAAGACCACGAAGGATTGATGGCCAAATACTTCTTATCATACTATGGAGACTCCAATCGTCAGTATTGGTGACATTCTCTCCAGTTATTTTCTCACTGCCGTGCCGTGGCTTTCCTCTGTCTTTTTTACAAATATCCCCGTGGTAACTGCTCTGGCGGGATTTGTTTGTTTTTTCTGGTATTCAGACTATGGGAGCGATGGGAGATTTCCACGGCTACGAAGGGGCGCATCTATCAGGTTATTGTTCGGACTATCCTCTATTGCTGTGAAACGTGGCCACTTAGAGCGATTGACCTACGAAGGCTTGAAGTGTTCGATAGCGATTGCCTTCGCTGCATTTTACCATGCCGCCGAATCGATCCTGTGCCCACAGCCACTCTACGTCGTCGCCTGAGTCTCCGTCCTATTCCACCCGTCCTGCTCCAGGGTCGTCTCCGATGTGACGGGCACGTAGCTTGACGCCCAGAAGGAGAGCTCAACAACGATGTACTTCTCCCTCTTTCTCTTCCTGGCTGGTGAAAACGTATCGGTGGGCAGCTGAGTATGTGGGCTAGTACAATCAAGGAGGACCTAGCAGTACTATCGGGTCCACAAGTAGTTGGTCTTCGACGATGGAATCGCGATTGGCTCGCTATTTCGTGTCACCTGGCTCAGGATCGGTGAGCGTAGGACAGCGATCGTCCGTGATGCTGTACTCGCTCTGGAGGAAGCCGGTTCAACCCGACCAGGGTGAAAACCGATACAAGTCAAGTCAAGTCAATTATTCCGACTATGTGAATTTACGCGTGCTAGCAGATTGGCATTTAGGTAATACCAAATAGCTAAATGCAACCGCTACTTCTACTCCAACAGTTTCTTCTCTAGCACTTCTGTTTTCTTGCTTCATTGATAATTACAATGTTTAAAAATTTAAATATAACGTCAGTCACCATTTTCTATGTTTTTGAATCCCGTTCATCTTTCGTCCTTTCCTCAATCTTTCCTGTACTCAGTCTTTTCTCTCACATTCATTCCCTGTAAACCGCTGCCTACTGGTAGCATTTCCGTCTTGCTTAGGGTGAAATGATGAAGCAAAAATAAATAAAATAATGTTGTCATAACTTCGACTTAGTAAATATCTAATTTTGAACGGCCTTTCAATTGAGCAGTAATTATCAATAAAGTCACGAGAGCTATATTTATTTTAGTGTATTCAGTCATCATCTTTCAGAGCATTAGTGTGATTTGTAGTATCGTTATAGCGCAGTGCTTAGTCCGCAAAAACAAATTCTTGAAATAATGGGTAAGGTCCTTTTCAGGACCGCGAACAATATTTTCATATATCGGAATACATATCAACATAAACATTGAAATATAAACAAGAGGTATCGTTGGAATAACTGACTGACGAGGCAAATTCTTTTCCCGCTGTAGGTTGCCATTTCTTTCTGCGGCAGACCATTTGCCAGCAAAGATTATAGAACTCGGTCTGTCCTGCTGTTTACCCATAGATGGGGGGGGGGAGAAGAAGAGGATTCATACCTGTCCCAAGGATATTAGCACATTAGTCAGTCAGTTATATGCCATGCGTGATAGTTTGGTAAGGCTTTGTGCTGGACCGACCGAATGCAGATACCTGGTGCACTACGTACCACATTGTGCAAAAACAACCCTCCGCAGATTTGAAGTCATTTTTTTTCTTCTCCTGGAATATCCAAAGCTATAGAATCCAGTCTGTTGTGCTAGTTACCCATAGAGAAGAAGAGGATTAATACATTTCCCAAGGGTATTAGCACGTAAGTGAATGTAATTGATTCGACTGGAATTCAAACTTGGCTCTTCGATTCCCTAATCTGAGCCGCTATCCATTACTCCAAGTATGTATGCGTGTAAATCAAAGTAAAAAAGAACATTTATAAACAGATACCGAAAGAAACAATTGAAATATCATAATGAATCATAATGATGAAAGAAGTCTTAGAGAATTTCACACTCACAGGATATGTCGAATGCAAGTTAGGTCCCTGCAGTAGCTCTAACTGACCAACTTGTGTGAACCTGGAGCCGAGGATGATAGTAAAAACAGGCGTTATTAAGTTACAAAGTTTTTGTTCGCCCACTTCGTTAAGTTTTTGATTGCACACGTCATGAAAGGGCACAACACATGTAAGATAAAGAATGAGGTTATTATACGAAATCTTACTCCAAACACCCAGAAGCTGGAAGGCTCAAAAAAGAGAGAAAATTTTGAGGACTGAAAGTTGAAATATGTGATGAATTATGAGGCCACGGACGTAGTAATGCAACTACGTATTCATTCCCTCGTAATTTATTTCGTATATTTATTGACTATTATTATGTATCCAAATTACTGTCTAAATAATTTAAGTTTCAAGACTTAACAACGAGAACATATGTCTAGAAAACCGTAAGTCAAAATGGTTACAAGTGAAAGAAAAGAAAAGAAAGGACAAAAAGTTAAGGAGTGCAAAGTGTATGAACCCTGTTCTCCCTCCACCTATGGGTAAATAGCAGGACATACCGAGTTCTCTAGCCTTGCATGGCAACTGGTCTACCGCAGAAGAAATGGCAATATAATGCGGGAAAAAAATCTGCCTCGTCAGTCATTTATCGAAAGATATATGATCGCCTAAGCATGTATCACGCATGGCACATAACTGACTGATATACACTTGTCTTTCTTTTTGTGTGTGATGAATTGTTTTCAGCCCTACACTACTTTTCCAATAGACGAAACGTCAGAAATGCATCCTACTCTATCGTTATTTCCAGGGGAAATATTCAGACGAACTTTGAGTACCTCATGCCATACACACAGGATCGAATCAACATTACTCCATTCGTATACCATTGGTATGAAGGATTTATTTTCATGACGATGCCATCATCTCGAGGACTGTTACTTTATGCAACAAGTAACTGAGGTAATGATTCCTCGTGCATTATCATCTTAACCGCTTGAATCCAGATTCAACAGTTATCTAACCTGCATATCCTTATAATCTGTATTTAGTTGATCCTCTTTTCTCCATCTTATTATTCTCCATGCAAACGGAAAAACGTTAGCCTCAGAAGACGCAATGAGTCACTCACTCACTTGGAGGTTAGCATTACCGGAAAACAAAGATGGTTCTCTAAGAAGATTAAATGAAGTCATTGGTGTTTGACTCTTTTGATTGATTCGTTTTTTCTGATTTATCAACCCTTTGCGTGATATTTAAAACCAGAAAATATTTTCAGTTCGTAAAATTTTTTGAAGGAGATAATAATGATTTAGTGATGCAAGTCTTGCTAATTTATTCCTATCTGGCGAGGAGAAAAGTGGTATTTACCCGTAGGTGAATATCACGAATTTAATTGGAAATGGTACCTGACACTCCGATTAACAATTCCGAACACCATCATACCACACGCACACCTAAGCTTACAGCGCCTGGTATTCCCAAGAGGACATTTATCTAGGTAGTAACGAGGCTCTACGTTGCTTAACTTCGGTGAACTAACAGGAACCGGAGTTTCAACGTGATTTGGCCGTAAGCTCTTTAAATTATCGTTTCTTTTGCGTTCTAGATATTAACTTACATTGCTCAGTTGCGAAGCCGAGTTTGTTGATTGTTGACGTTTTTTCCACAAATGAATGCCCTTAAGATGAAAGATGAAACGTTTCACTCTCGCTATATTATGATTTAAAATTTTGGGATGGGTGAAGTGTCGGAACTACGAAAAAAAAAATTCAGAAGGTTTATTTGGATCGTGCTCCAGCGTTTTGGACGATCAAAATATGGTTTGGGAGATTTCGTCAGTGTGATTTTGACCTAAATGATCAACCCCGATCCGAATGACCTTCCGATCTGAATGAAGACGCCCTGCTTGTCATCGTGGAGAATAAGGCGAGGATTTCATCGGAAGAGATTGCTAGGATTTTGAAAATCGATATCTCAACTGCCTTTCGCTACTTGAAGAGATAGATTCAAAAAAAATGTTCGATTTGGCAAATGGAAAAGATGTCACCAGGACAACACAAGACAGCATGTTTGCAAAACAAACCTTGAAATGGGAAATACTTCAGCATCCACCGTATTCTTTTGACTTGTCTCTTTCAGATATTCCGGTCTCTACAGAACAATTTAAATGACAAATAATTTGATTCGTATACTACATCACAATTCTCTTCTTAAAAAAACAACAAAAATAAAAACAAAAACAAAACAAAAAACAAACACAAAAAAAGACAAAAAAACGATGTTTCTATGAAAACGACGTCAACAGGCGTGATGAACGATGGGTGGCAGTTGTTAAAAATAATGGTGATTACGTATTTTTCTTCTTCATGCGCCTTGTCCACTCCTGACGTAGGGGATCATGGCTCTCCAGAAATTCATGTTCCTTGGAGCTCTAAATAAATTCTATCTTTTCGTTATTACTAAAACCTGTTTCAGCATACATGTTCTCAAATTCATTATGCGTTGTTTTTTTCTGTTTCACTTGCTCTCTTTCTGTTCTGTGAGTAACAGATTCCCCAAGCCCTCTAATCCTCATTATGTGCCCTGGGAATCTCAACTGTCTCCTCTTGATGCTAAGTAAAACTTTCCTTTATGTTTTTATTTTCTCTAAACCTTTTTCGTTGCTCACATGTTCAGTTCATGGTATCCTCAGCATCCTTCTGTATAACAGCATTTATGCTGCGTCAAGCCTCTTCCTACTCTTTGAGTAAATTGTCCAGCATTCACTGCCATACAATATGACAGATATCACGTAACAGTTCAGTACACTGCTTTGTTTCTAACAAAGTTTTTCTATCACTTAATACTTTGCTTAGCTTTTGGAAGGCATCTTTCGCTATCCCAGTGCGTCTTGGGGTTTCAATGTCGCATTTTCCATCCTCTATTAGAACACTTCTCATTTAATTTTTTGTGCTTGGATGTGTTTGGTATATTTGTAATTTCCATTTAGGGCTCATGCTATGCTTTCATGCAGCTTATGGTTATTTAATTCTTTTATTTCGCTTTCATTAACTAATGTCTGTATGAGCATTTATAGTTTTCTTCCCGTGTCTATATCAAATACTGTGTTATCTGCATATCTTATATTATAAAGAGGTAATCACACTATGAATCAATTAATAACATTAATGTAATTAATGCATTCTCTTCGCTAACCGACTTAATATAAGCAATAACATACCAAAATCCACAGAATGATGCGATCCTTATGTATCAAATTGTATACATAAGGATCGGAAGGTCGTTCGGGTCGTGGTTGATCGTTTAGGTCAAAATCACCCTGGCGAAATCTCTCAAGCCATATACATTATACATTTTCGAGTAGCAAGCACTTTCGAAAACTTCATGTTCTCATCGTCAGGCTGTAATTTTTTTCATTAGAAATAAAACGAAATGAACATATTGTACAAATCTCCCATTCGACAATGTATGGAATACCGTTGCCATATATGGTCTGGTGCCCCTGCTGTTCATCTCAAGGTTTCGACAATATCCAAAGATGGATATGCAGTGTGATCGGCCCTGACTTGGGTTCTCGTCTCCTCACCGGCGTAAGCTGACTTCTCTCTGTCTTTTCTATAAATATTTCATGGCATCTACTCTGACGAGCTACTTTCACTGGCTCCCCAATTGCATGAATTCAAGCATGCTACTAGGTTGGCATGTCGGTCCCACCCTTACACTGTCGCAACAGTTAAATATAACCGCCTCCTCTACTCCATTAGCTTCTTCTCTCTAACTACCCGATAGTGGGAGTGCGTTCCTCTTACTTGCTTCCCTGATAACTCTAATCTTAAAAAAATTAAATGTAATGCCAATCGACATCTTCTAATGCCTTGATCCTGTTCTTTTTTTATCCTTCTCCGTTTTTCTTTTTATCCTTTCTTCGACGCCCCCCATACCCAGAATTTTGCCTTATTTTCACTCTATGTGGCCCGCGCGTACTAGTAGCATTCCCGCCTTATTTGGAGTGAAATGCATAAGCAAAATAAATTACCTAATGGCACACGAACTTTTGCAACGATCTAATCGACATATATAGAAACCACCGCAGTTTGAAAGTTCTTATGATTCATGTCAATCTTCTAGGATTATGTGCTAAAGCAGAGGGTACTAACGGTACCCTCCAGACAATGAAGACGTCAAAAATTTCTGTCAGTCTCAGTAGATATGTTCCCATACTTATTAGACAAGTTAGAGTATACGACATTGCATAATAAAAAATATAACGCGAATGAAGAGACCCAATGAGGAAATAAGTGATGCTTGGTGTCGTGGTATGGAAAATTAGTAAAATGAATTCAACCCTCACTTAATATTGGATATCGGTTTACGAAAGAAGTTTGTCCTTATAGCTGTTGCACCAGTTTGTGAGCGGAAATTGGAACTGGTGATAGCATAAAGAGGAAATGCATCCCGTGGTTAAAATAGAGAGGACGTATATGTGTTCTGAACCTAGAATAATCAGTGCACACAGGAGTTTTGAGCGGAAGGAAATGCGTGCTTGTGTGGGCGCATGCCGGAAGAGGCGTGGCCACACAAAGTCGCGTAGGCGGCATACAGGAAGAAGGTGTTATCACGTTGTGTGGGTGTCAAAATGTTATTTAACCGGTCCGATTCTTGATCTGACTCAAGGTTGGCTAGATTCTCACTGAAGATTTTTTCCTTCAGTTCTTGTGTACGTAGTCCTAACCTCTTTGATTCTCCTCCACTCTCTCCGTTCACCGCAACTTGAACAATAAAGGTATTTATTATGTGAGCACGGCGGCAATATACTACATTGGTACTCTACAGATGTCTGCGTGCGTCGAATTTACATGAAATATTTACACACCTACCCATCCTTTGTAGCTCCTCACAAAGTTGTTTTACTTTTTGTTGTCTTTCTAAATCAGTTTTCTGTCAGAAATTCGAAGGAACTCGCTTAATAGGCTATTCTCTGGTTCTCTTTGTCAGTCTTGCCTTCCACACGTCTTGGGAATGTTAAATATTCTATTTCCTCTTTTCTCATTATATGCTCCAGAAATATCAACTTTCTCTTTCCTAATCTAAGTATATTTATAGATTTGGCTTCTATATTCTCTAAAATATCATCGTTTCTTCGCATGGTATTTTCAGCATTCCTCTCTAGAATAATATTTCTGCTGCTTTAATTTGTGAGGAGAGAAATAAAGGAAAATATGAAAAGATTCCCATTAAGAAGCAGGCACGCTCTAGATGAGTCGGGGGGATAACATCAGCCAATGATAAATTAAATAAAATCTCTATCGATAAAAGGCAGGATGTGTGTGTGTGTGTGTGAGAGTGTGTATGTAGCGAATGCACGGCCGCAACTTTCGATGGATTTGCACATGCTCCAAGTTAGTCGAAAGGCCAAGACCGACGTTGCATTTCCGAAATCCAATCAATAGTGGAAATAATCAATTTTTTCATGCTTCTACAGCAGTTTTCATGTAGTTTGCGGCCATTTCCTACTGGCCAGAGTGAGAGCCTATAGCTGGCTGCCACGAATAGGCAGGAAGATTCTATTGGCCAGCGTGAGAGCCAACAGCTGACTGACACGAATTTTAACTAGCATGCTAGCATGCAACAAAAAAAATGATAGCTGCATTCGTCACAAGTGGGAAAATTTTAAATCTGCATGGCACTTTACTCAAATTGGCTCATTCGCTTGCTTAAACTCAACGTTGATTCTGATTCCGCAGAACTGGGTTGGGTATGAAAAAGTATTTGTTGCTAACATTCTTTTTTCATTCGGTTTTTCCAGTTACGAGTAGTTTTTTAAAGCTGATCGTTTTGTGTTCATTTTGTTTAGTTCTTTTTTCGTATCATTTAATGTTTAGTATAGAGCTTAGAAAAAATTCACAGTGTGATATAGGCAAGAAGTAAAGCATGTAGCAACATCAACACAGCAAAGGACCCTCTTTTAAAGGCAAGAAAGTGCAAAAATATTTTAAGTCAAGTGATAGCGATTGCTGGATGAGTCGTACGATTTTTGAATCAAGCACGGGCAACGCCGGGCCATGCTGCTAGTTAGAAATAAAAATGAAGGAAAACCTGGATTAGAAGAACCACAAAATTGAAAATAAATATAACAATGAAAAAGATAGAAGCCTTTACAGAAAGGAAATAAACTGATAAAGAAAGTGAAGATTAAAAAGAAAGAAAACCTCTTAAATCCGTAAAATAATGGGATAGCAGAAAACTATAACATAAGGATATTATCAAAAAATAATAATTATTAGAATATACATAAAGAAAAAAACGACCACCTGCATTGGAACAAAGACAAAAGTAAAAAGAAAAAAAATATAGAGGGAGAAGCACTTAGAAAGAGGAGAGAAGTCGAGAAAGATAGAGCTATTAAAAAAAAATAGCAAGACATTCTGAACATCTATAATAATGTGATGGGAGGAAGTTGTAACAGAGATATACGGGTGTAGAGAAGTAAGAAACAGCGACCAACAAAGAAGACATTGTAGATCGAAGATTAGGAAGAAAAAAAATAAAAAACAGATAAGGAACCATCACGTTGGCACACTTTTAAAAATCGAGAAGTTGTCTAGAATGATCCGTGGCAAGATAAGTTTTCACAGCGGCAGCTATCAATGACGACTGGACTGAACACAGTTGCAACGAAGCAAGAATTCGGCCAAGCCTGTCACGTGGACGGTTTTTGGCGAGCAAGCGAGCCATAGCTTACCCGAATGTGTGGGTGGAGCCGGGAAATTTGGGAGCGCGTCAGGTAATGGGAGAATGTGGAATGGTGGACCTTGGAACGGGATGCGAAAATGAGTGAAGTCATTTTCGGTGCGGAGTGTTGCTTTCTCAACGAAAGCAAAGTGGGCGGCTGCGTCAATTCTTTCTTCTTTTATTTTTTTATTTTTATTTTTTTTTTTATGAGGATGGCGGGAAATTGAATCGCATCCAGAATCTGTCATTGCCACCAGTGAACTCCGTAAAAGCTCATTTCTCACCTCGTTACCTTCTTCTGATTGGCCTTATTATTTGATCTTTTATTTCTTCATTGTTTTCGGTTTCTCTTTCATGCTTTGAAATTGTTCTTCAGCAGACGTTTTCTGTTGTCAAGGCTCTTCTTTGCACACGTTTCACTTATTTTTCCTTCATTCTTTTTGCCTCTTCTCATATATATTTCTACTTATTATCCATGTTTATTTCTTAGATTTGTTTATTTATCTCATTTATTTTGACTTTTCTTCTTATTACTTGTCCGTCTTCACTATTTGTCTTTCTTTCTTGTTTGTTTTTCTTTTTTATTAGAATATTCGTGCCTTTATTATGTTCGAAAATATATTTCTTTCTTTCATTCATTCTTTTTTTCTTTCTTTCTTTCTGTCTGTCTGACTTTCTTTCTTTCTTTCTTTCTGTCTGACTTTCTTTCTTTCTTTCTGTCTGACTTTCTTTCTTTCTTTCTTTCTTTCTTTCTTTCTTTCTGTCTGACTTTCTTTCTTTCTTTCTGTCTGACTTTCTTTCTTTCTTTCTGTCTGACTTTCTTTCTTTCTTTCTTTCTTTCTTTCTGTCTGACTTTTTTCTTTCTTTCTGTCTGACTTTCTTTCTTTCTTTCTGTCTGACTTTCTTTCTTTCTTTCTGTCTGACTTTCTTTCTTTCTTTCTTTCTTTCTTTCTGTCTGACTTTTTTCTTTCTTTCTGTCTGACTTTCTTTCTTTCTTTCTGTCTGACTTTCTTTCTTTCTTTCTTTCTTTCTGTCTGACTTTTTTCTTTCTTTCTGTCTGACTTTCTTTCTTTATGTCTGTATACATCTCATTCTTTCTTTCTGTCTGACTTTCTTTCTTTCTTTCTGTCTGACTTTCTTTCTTTCTTTCTTTCTTTCTTTCTTTCTTTCTTTCTGTCTGACTTTCTTTCTTTCTTTCTGTCTGACTTTCTTTCTTTCTTTCTGTCTGACTTTTTTCTTTCTTTCTGTCTGACTTTCTTTCTTTATGTCTGTATACATCTCATTATTTCTTTCTGTCTGACTTTCTTTCTTTCTTTCTGTCTGACTTTCTTTCTTTCTTTCTTTCTTTCTGTCTGACTTTCTTTCTTTCTTTCTGTCTGACTTTCTTTCTTTCTTTCTTTCTGTCTGACTTTCTTTCTTTCTTTCTGTCTGACTTTCTTTCTTTCTTTCTTTCTTTCTTTCTTTCTTTCTGTCTGACTTTCTTTCTTTCTTTCTTTCTTTCTGTCTGACTTTTTTCTTTCTTTCTGTCTGACTTTCTTTCTTTATGTCTGTATGCCTCTCATTCTTTCTTTATGTGTGACTTTCTTTCTTTCTTTCTTTCGTTTGCTATATTTTAAAATTAGGTCTTCATAACGTTAATCTTTCATTTTCCCGATTAATACTTGGTCTTCCGTTTTCTTTTCATATCTCTTTCTTTCTTTCTTTCTTTCTTTCTTTCTTTTGTTCTTTTTCTTGCTTATTGATTGATCTTCAACGATATTTCAAACGTCTCCTCTCTTCGTTTCTATTTTTTCTTCTTGCCTTTCAGGCATACTTTCCTTATCTTTCGTTTTTTTTTTTTTTTTGTTTTGTTTTGTTTTGTTTTGTTTTTGTTTTGTTTTTGTTTTTTTCCGTTTTTCTTCTCTGATTCTTTTTTATTCACTGGTTATCTAATATGTATGTATATTCTTTCTTTCTTTCTTTCTTTCTTTCTTTCTTTCTTTCACTCGTAATATAACCCACATTCTTTTTACATCTTTTCTCAAAATAATCTCATTTACCTCTCATTAATTTCACTTTTATATCTAATATTTTCAGAGAGACTGAATGATAGCGATTTGTTTCCCCGGATCTGCATAGAGGAAAAAAAAACATGAAAATCTCTAAATAGAAAAGGACACCATCTTCAGCCACCCGAGAAAGAATCGAAGCAATTACGCAAATTGCCAACAAAAATCTCGACAATAAAAATGATTCATTCAAATTGAAGCTGAATACAATAATCTAAAGTCCTCAGTTAATTTCAGATTATTTATAATGTTTATCAGATTTCGAACGAGGCATTAGAGTAGACGTCAGATGTCAATATATTACATTTCCGAAATAGTCGGGTGATATAAGATCTTTTGTGATAATAATGTACCTATCCCATTCTTCGCATTTTAATATTAACCACCATATATAAAAGGTCGTTTTATTACTAACGATGCAGTTTTTGTTTAATGAAGCCTCTTAAGTTTACATTAGGTAGAACATTTCTGAATGGCCAACCCCAGACGGGACGGCCGAGTTCTATCTAAGGTATCAAACAAGTTACATAGGCTCAAATCTCAACCCACATTCAATAAAGTGGTTTTATTGATTCTGTTATATACAGCATATATGAACACTAATGGGTATTTCCCAATCCTCACAAATACGTTGGATACTATTGTAAGTGGCGTTAATATGCTGCCTAAGTAGTCCATCTACCTACCTACTTCACGCCGCTGGAGAGTATTGTATTTTTGTTGATGTTATAAAGATTACCATTTCATTTTCAACCTCCGTTTTGGTTATTCCTCATACAGTAACCCTTTCTATGTTACATCAGATTCATTTTCTACGGCCGGTGATTTAATGTCAGAAAATATTTTTAGATTTTAAGAGTTTTTTGAGATAATTAATATTTAGTGATACAAGTCTTACTAATTAACTCATAGCAGGTGGGAGAAGAGATGGATTCATGTCATTTCCAAGGGCATTTGCGCCTAAGGGAATAAACGAACCGAACTAGAATTGTAACAATTAAAGCTTTGGAGCCATTATCCCTCACGCCACCCACAGATCGAAGTTTACAGCACCTGACTATTCCCAGGCTATCACTCATCTAGGTAATAACAAGGCTTGACTTTACTTAGCTTCTCCGACGGGAACAGTCATTAAAGTGGGTACCAGCCAAATAATCAACCGGGCAAGTCAGCGTTATTAAGTTTCAATGGGATATAGGAACAGAACTCCCATCATGGTGGCTTTGTTACTACTATTTAAGTCGAAATAACGCTTAGGCTCGTGACATTATTATTTTAAATCCTGGAAGAATTTCAACGCGTGACATAGTTCAGTGAGTGAGAATTTCACTTGTTTTCGGTTCTCTGTTGTGGCATAGACACGGTTAGAGCATGGACTCCAGTTGTCAAAAAGGTAGCTCTAAGCAGATGGTCTTTCTATAACTGGCCGAATAGTGTTCACGTGTCATGTTGGTTCGACTCGTCCACCTAAATTCGTTTTTGATCGGTGACCGCAAAGTGGTACTGCTTTGTGTCATTTTGAATTTTGAACTACATTTACGGCAAACATAAAAATGTATTATTACAGCACGCCATATGACTGGTGACTTCGAGCCCAAAATATATCCTGAGAGATATTCTCGAGTTTATGACAAATGGTGTGGCCAATATAATACGAAATACAAGAGAACGATAGAATATTTATAGTCGTGATACAGGTGCCTGTTCGCATGCAACATGGAGAAATTCCAAATAACAAATAACTGTGGGAAGTTATCGAGCCTTCTGACAATTTTTTGAATCGGAGACATCCATTTGCATCACCTGGCCAAGATAAAGCCGTTCTTACATTATAAAGTGTAACCCGGATATAAGAGAGTTGGAGTGACCGGATAAGAAGTCTCTTATATCCGGGTTTCTCTTATATCCGTGTTTGGTCTATTTTTTGTGCGTTGACACAGGTTCTAATTTGGGACCAGATAAAATCTCTCTTATATCCGGGTTTCTCTTATATCCGGGTTTGGTCTATTTTCTTTGCATTGACACAGGTTCTAATTTGGGACCAGAAAAAATCTCTCTTATATCCGGGTTTCTCTTATATCCGGGTTTGGTCTATTTTGTTTGCATTGACACAGGTTCTAATTTGGGACCAGAAAAAAATATATCTTATATCCGGGTTTCTCTTATATCCGGGTTACACTGTACTAAGATTCTATCCGATAACTTTTAACACATCAGCCTATCTCAAAACTGACCTACGATCTGTTGTTTGAATAGGACAAGGAGTGGCTTGTTAATTTCAACACGTATGATAACGAAAGTGCTCCTTTTTATTCATTTCAGAGAACCCTTTTAAACTTCCATCAGCATGGCTGATGCTAATATGCAGGAGTGTGGCCCATTAAAACTTCTCGGGCAAATGCTTTCAAGATGGCCTGAAGTTGAATCAATTGATAAATCTGTAGTTTGTTCACTATGAAGTCCTAGATAATTTTTCGCGACAGAAACTATGTTACATATATATAAGTCCACCATTTGCCCTTCCTTTGTATATTGTTGCCATTTCTGGCCTGCTGCTTCTGCTATATATTTAGAGATTCTCTATAAAGTCCAACGAAAAATCTGCAATGTTATTTGACCTGACCTGACATTCCGGCTACATTTCCTTTCACAAAGCCGTGACGTAGCTTCCTTGCAGCTTTTCTATAAAAATTGTTCGGAAAACCTGGATTAGATTTCTGCCATCCCGTTATTATATTAACTAATGCTTCTTAATAGCATTATATTTTATTCTTATGTTGAAATGATTTATAAAAAAAAAGCCAGGGGATCTGTCTGCTATAGTACCTAGATTTTACGAATTTAAGGGCTGTACTGAATCCTATTCTTTTATTGCTTCTCACTAAAGTTACCTTCTTCTCTTTCACTCGCAGTAACCCCTGGCTTCTTAATAGCATTATATTTTATTCTTATGTTGAAATGATTTATAAAAAAAAGCCAGGGGATCTGTCTGCTATAGTACCTAGATTTTACCAATTTAAGGGCTGTACTAGATTGACGGTAAGGTCTCATCAATTCACAATTGAAATTGCTAGATGTAACCGTAGGTTCTCTGTAGACAGTTTCTTCTCTTGTACATCTGGCTTGTGGAAATCTCTCTCGACTTATTTCTCCCTAGTCTACTTTGATCTTCAAAATTTTAAATGCAATGTCAATCGTTATGATGTCTTCTTAATTGTTCTTCCTATATTGTCCTCACTCATCAATAGTAATAACTTTCTTATATTCTCAAGCACTCAATAACCCATTGCGTCTTGGTGGCTTTATTGCCTTGCTTAGGGTGAGATGATATAAATGATACAGCTCTCTTACGGTTTTCTGATTTCCTGACATCTACGATATTCAAACTGAAATTCAACGTCAATCGCCATTTTCTGTCTACATGAATCCTATTCTTTTATTGCTTCTCACTAAAGTTACCTTGTTCTCTTTCACTCGCAGTAACCCCTGGCTTCTTAATAGCATTATATTTTATTCTTATGTTGAAATGTTTTATAAAAAAAAAGCCAGACGATCTAAATATTTAGTAAATACACCATAAAGTGTGACTAGAGTAAGGTCGTAGGTTAAGACATAATTGAATATAATATCAAGAGTTGTAAATCTAATTTATTAACTACTGCTCTACAGCAGTTTACCTTCATTCTGACTAAGATTACCACATTGATCAAACACCTTCTCGGACGAATGTTTTCAGCTGGCATGAAGTGGATAAAAACACCGTATGAAACTAAAAAAATAATACTGTTAATTTTTAAATTTTACCATGGTGACCTTTCTGTTATAAATTTAGAACTCGCGAAGGCAGCAAGCTCAGGATCATTGGACCACGCAACTATACTAAATGAAACTTATATCTGAATTATGCCGTCGCGAGATCAAAACTCATAGTAAGGCTATCCTCGGTGTCAAGTTAGCAGTCGATGATCCAGATTAAGTGCGATCAGCTGCAAAGACCTCAACGTTACAGCAATCGGGTTAGGATTACCACAGACCTCAACGGTTGGACCAGCGGATGACGGGACGCTACAGAAGTCGTCACTCGAAATTATAACAGAGTCTGCGGCAGGCCGTTGCAATTCCATAACCAGAGTAAACTGGTTTCATTCCACGTGTTTCGAAGAGGAAGTTTATGAAATCAGGTGTATGGCAATTTGAGGTTCACCGTAAACAAATTCACACCATCGGTAATTTTTTCTACTCTGATTTTCTTTCCGTTTCAAATAACACTTTCAAACCCTAACGGCGATAGTGAATGGATGACGGGAGCTGATTCTACTGAAATTGGAAGCTTCTAGTCTTAAAACAACACGTTGGCACCGAATTTAGTCATCAAAGTTATCATTATGAATGAAGTGATCAGTAAAAAAGAAATTAAAATCTTACTTCCGAGATAAAGCCGGTCACATGTGCGATAGATAAATTGCCGTGTAAATTAAGCGAAAATTAAAATGGCACTGATATCTCATTTTAGAAGATATATTTATCAAAATTACACAAAAGTATCTTGAAATACTAAAGAGAAAATTTATTCAATAAAATCGCCATTGGCTTCAACCACGGCCTCCAGACAACTTCGAAATCTCCAACTCATCTGAGCGGTCTCCTTATTTGAGTTTGTGCATGCTGCCATAATCTTTGCATTCAGTTCATCTTTGGTGATACGAGAAGTTTTTTTTTTGCTCTCTGGAACACCCAACACGAAATAATCAAGAGGTTTGCAGTCTGGGGAGTTAGGTGACCAGATGTAATTGGTGATGCGGTCGCAGAATTACCTGAAAACCATGACTGAGGATTCCTGCTTGTGTGGCTTGGTGCAGAGTACTGTTGTCAGACATAGGATCTTCCAGCAGCCAACTTCTTAACCAGATCAGCTCTACCTCCTCAAGTCACTTAATGCAGGCCTCTGTGTTGAGTCTGAGACTCTCACTAATAAATTCGGGGGTTCTTTTCTTATCAGCATTAGACATATCAAACACTTTCCGAATGCTCTGCAGTGTCCTCAGACTGAGAACCAAACCCTCTGTAATATTTGTATTGGAGCTGCCGCTGCCAATGACAAGCAGTGCAGCATACCGTTTCCAAATTTATGGCGGAGTGAATTGCGTCATCGTCCTCTTTTTCTATTTGACAATGCCCAACACATCCATCTATATTATGCACTCGTTAAAATTAAAACAAACAACACGAACGCACGAAATTAAAAATATAAAATGGCGACAATCTATCTATCGCAGACTGTATAATACGGATATTTTCAATATATTATTAGCCTAAAATTTAGAGGCGCGTAAAATAAAGCGGAAATATATACCGATTTTTTTCCGGCCATGTTCGTAATTTGGGATTTTATGACGGGAAGTAATTTAGATCTATGGTCAAAATTTACTAATAAGTAAAAAGAAGTGTTGAAATAACTAATTTTATATGTCAGTGCTTTTTTATTAGTATATATATTTATAACTTTAAATCTACTTTGCTGCTGTCCATGTCAAAGCAAAATGTTATTTACAATTCCACCTATGTCGCCATCGTTTTTTTTTTTTTGGTAGCCCAAATTGTCCACCTTCCTCATAAAAGATACCCACTACGTTCTTAATGCTGAATTCTCGTATTTTGCTCTGGCACTGTGAGAGCTGGTATCTCTACCGGTGTTTATTAGCGGTGGGCGTAATCTTAACACAATTGGATACGAAGATGAGACTCTGTTGATAGCTGACACGGAAATCTACATAAACTTTTAAACAGTGTATTAAAAGAAACCGATACGAAAAAAAGGACAGCCCGTCTACTGAAAAATGCCAAAATGTGTTGTCTTCAGCAAGAGGTAAAGCTCAATATGCGAGTTACAAATTAGAGATGATGCCAACATCAAGTGGGTAAAAGAATCTGAATATCTAAATGGATAGAAAATGAAACGGAGAAATCCGTACAAGCATTGTATTAGGTTGATGCAAAAATAATGTCGTTTTCTGACATATGTTACTTTTATATATGATTTCTGAATTAATTCATTGATATATATATAGCCATGTTATATATCATTTTGAAGCGCGTTTTTCGCTCTATCGAATCGTGTTATTCGTTACCGTTCTCAATCTCTTCATTATTTTTTTTGCAGGCTTTTCGACAGCATGGACAAAATTCAAATCTGCACGATTTTCTTGTTCCAGTTCAAACTAGGCCGAAAAGCTTGCCGAGACAGCTCGTGATATCAATGATGCGTTTCGCCCAGGAACCACTAACGAACGTGTGGCACAACGGTGGTTCAAGAAATTTCGCAATGGTGACGAGAGCCTCGAAGATGAAAACGGTCGCGGCCGGCCGACTGCGGTTGATAACGAACATTTGAAAGCCTTAATTGAAGCCGATCCCTCGCAAAACCACACGAGAAGTTGCTGTTGAACTCGAGGTCGACCACTCAACAGTCGTTCGCCATTCACAGCAAATAGGGAAGTTAAAAAAAAGTCGGATAAACAGGCGAACGATAATCAAAAAATCAACTTAATATTAGCGAAAGTGGCTTTCCAAACGCTAAAAAAGTATTGAAAAACAGAAAAAAAAAAAAAAAAAAAAAATCCGTTAAAAAAAAAAAAGAAAAGAGTGCTGGATTGCTATGTGATGTCCATCTTCTAACATGGCGGTGAACGATGGAGAATATCCCTACGGATGAAGAAAAAGGTGGAGTCAACAAAAATCTAGTTCTATTAAAGAATACTGCAAAAAAACAAAAAAACAAAAAAAAAAAAAAAAAAAACAAACAAAAAAAACCCAAAAAACAAATAAACAAAAAAAAAAAAATTAAAAGAACACATGCTCAGAATCAGGAAGAGGCAGCTGATGTTTTATTTGATACATAATGACGAAGAATGGGCAGTTTCCCGTGGTATAATGATTAGCCAAAAGGGAGTTCGAACCTTATTAGTTGCCCCTCCACAAAAAAGAAAATTCGAGCTTGAGCTCCGCTTAGAAAATCCTTATACATTGAAAGGGTGGCATGGAAATATCAAAAATATATATCGATGGCATGTCAGATCGGGGGAGGCAACGAGTTACATATAGAACACGCTCCTGTGAAGGGATGGCAAACTTGGGAGTCACGGAATCCTTAGCAAAAATGACAAAAATCTGCTAAGGGCCACAATGCAAAGCCTTTTTAGAGAGCCACGATCGCACATCTCCTGATGTAATGCGGCAGGTCAATGGGAAAAACTGTGAGACCAGAATCAAATGAAAACCTATTACTTTAGGCCACGCGTCACATCTAAGCTACATTGCTGTATGACAATAAACACTGGTCACTTTCCTGACAGACGAAAAAAGACTTCAAGCAACAGAACTGTCGTCCTGCAGAAGGATGTGCAGTATATCATGGACAGAACATGTAAGCAACGAGGAAGTCTTAGGGAAACTGGAAACAATCAGAATACTTATAATTAAAATCAGAAATAGTTGAGATCCCTGGAATACATTACGAGGAAAGTTGTTTTTGATAATTTTTCACTCACAGAATACAGTTGCGCCCAAAATGGTCAGAACGGCATTATTTTTGTCAGAAACGTAGGTATAAGTTTTTATCAAAGTTGTTTTATATTCTATAATTTTCACAGCCAATAAATACGATATTAATTGTTATTGTCTGAGAATGTGGTGTAATTTGAGAGGATAATACAAAAGTTCCGAACATTTTGGCCGCAACTGTATATTGTGGGACGGTATGAAACAAATTAAACCTAGCTAACGAGCTTGTAGGAATGGATGACAGAACAGATAGTGGGAGGTTTAATTAATTGATTTGTTTGGATTTTTTACGAATTATCAACCCTTTATAGGTTATTTAATGCCAAAGTATATCTTAGATATTTGCTGTTGTTTTTTCTTTTTATGTTTGAATATTGCATTAATATTTTTTGCGAATAACAATGATTTTCCCATATTTAAGATATAGCTGTGGGGAGGAGACGGGATCCTACTGTTCCCATGTAAGTGAATGTAACGAATTTGACTGGGGTTCGAACTCAGTTTTTTTTTTCTCATTCCAAGTTACTATCCATTACACCAGCCGCACATCTATGTAGTTGGAGTGATAGTAAAAAGACAGACATTTGTAATAATTACAAAGGATCGGAAGTTGTTGCAAGCTATGATCACTCACGTCCAGAAAGGACACGGCGTAGAAGAAGGATGGGTTTATTTTCACTGCGAGCCTCTATGTATGTGAACTCAAAATACTGATTAAAATTTGTTTCAAAATATAAAGTATGTAAATTCAGTGCGTATTATAAAAGAGAGATATTTTCTCGAGTATTTATTAGCCCCAAATTATGCGCATCTATAACAGTGAATTCTTGTAAATCTCATGAGCGACGAGAGAAGAGTGTCTAGAATACAATGAACGGAACATGTGATCAGCGACGGTGTGTTAACGACAAGGAAAACTAAAACGATACTCATACTTAACATCAGACTGACTGCTGAACTTTCCAGGTCAGATATTGGGGAAAGAGGGTTTGGAAAGTGCGCCATTCTGCTATAATACCTAGACTTTACTAATTTAAGTGCAGTACTAGATTGACGGTGAGGTCTCATCAATTCACAGTTGAAGTTGCTAGATGTAACCGTAAGTTCTCTGTTAACACTTGCACTTCTCGCTTGTGGAACTCTCTTCCGACTTATTTCTGTCGAGTCAACTTTGATCTTCAAAAATTTAATTGCAATGTCAATCGTTATCTTCTGTCTTCTTCATTATACTTCTTTTATGGTCCTCACTCATCAATAGTAATATCTTTCTTATATTCTCTAATAATCAATAATTCATTGTTTCATGGTGGCTTTATTGCCTTGCTTGGGGTGAAATGATTTAAAGGATATAGCTAGATGTAAACGTAAAATCTATTCGAATAGTTCTTTATTTGCACTTCTCGCCACTGGAATTCCCTTACGGTTTCCTGATTTCCTGACATCTGCAATATTCAAACTGAAATGCAACGTCAATCGCCATTTTCTGCCTACTTGAACCCTATTTATTTATTGCCCCTTCTCTCTAAAGATCTCTTGTTCTCTTTCACTCTCAGTAACCAACGGTTTCTTAGTATCATTATAGTTTTGCCTATGCTGAAATGATTTATAAAAAAAAGACAGTCAATGTAAATACTTTGTAAACATATCAAATTATGACGGGAGTAAGCTCGAAGATTTAGACAGAATTCAATATATTATCAAGAGTTGTAAATATAATACGAGGCTACGACAGAAAGAACACCATGTGAAACAAAAAAAAATACTGTTAATTTTTAAATTTTCCCATGATAATTTTTTCTGTCATAGATTCAGAACTCGTGACGGCAGTAGGCTCATAATCATCGACCACGAACTATACTAAAGGAAACTCATATTAAAGGCAAGATGGTTAGACGCAATCAGAGCAGAACGTACCTAACAAGCTTGTATTAATGTTTGGTAGAATAACGTTTAGGATATATAGCAAAATTTACACAATTTACTAAGGGCTACAAAGGAGAGGAATTTGTGGAGAGACATGATTTCCCACGGCTTTAAGGAACACTGCACATAAAAAAGAAGATTTTTAATATGCGTTTGTGCTTGTGTCTGAATAATGACGGTATTTGCGAATGTCTTTTACGGCATTCGTGTAATACCTTCACAAACAATTTTTGATGTACTCCTCAACCAAGAATGATATAGATGACTATTTGGGGGTTGAATGAATTTGAATGATATTTATATTTATTTTCTGTCCAGCAACGCGGACTAATTTTATTGATATGCGCATAAATTTCCATTTCGGAATATTTTGCGTAGGTTAAATAGCTAAAATGTCAAGTCTTGTCTATTTGCACATCGAAAGTTGGAAATATCAAATAGTTCTAAGATGTATCATACAACGGACAAAATATCCACACACGTCTTACCCACACGCAAACATACATACAAAGAAAAACGGACACATTTTAGCTTAATATATTATAAATATTATTTTCTCTATTTGTCATAGGATTGGTGCATATATTTGACTAGCGCATATGATAAATAGACAAAGTAATATTAGCATAGACAAATTTTAGCAGACAATATTGAATAAGGTGTCTTTCTCCATAGGTGAGTGCGTATATTGAAGTGTCTTTAAAATAAACACAAGCACACACACTTCTTTTTCTTTTTCTGACGTGTCCTCTCAGAATGTAGGCGATCATAGCACTCCACAACTTCCTGTGTGTCATAGTTCTTAATAAACTTTTTTCTGTCATCCATTTACTCAAGCTAAACAAGTATGGTATGCGATGTTTTTAATCTGTCCCTCGTGTTCTTTTTCTGTCTTGTGAGTATCCAGACGTTCCACGCCCGCCTTCCTCATCATGTACGCTAGAAACCTTAACTGTCTCTTCCTGATGTTAATTATTAGTTACCTTTATGTTTTCCATTCTCTCCAAAATTTCGTCTTTCTCACATGTTCGGTCAACGTTATCCTCATCATCCTTCTGTAGAACCACTTTTATGCTGCTCCAAATCTCTTCTTCTCTGAGCTGATCATCCAGTATTTACGGACATACACGAGGACAGATATAACGTAACAATGTAGAACACTTTTCCTTCGTTTCCAGTGAATATTTTCTATTACTTAGTACCTTGATTAGGTTTTGAAATGCTTCCTTTTGGCTATCGTAATACGCTTTTCTGTTTCAGTGTCAAAAAGTCTGTACTTTTTTTTAAACACTTCCAATATATTTACATTTCCGGTTTTGGTAGCTCCGATTTGCAAATTTGGGTTCATCCTATAGATAACAACCATGAAATCTGTCTTCTTCCAGTTTATGTTTAATATTTTCTTCCCGATTTACTTGACTATTTTTGCAGGATTGCTTGTAGGTTTCTTTCTGTGTCTACTTTCCACATTGCGTCATCTGCATACATAATGCTGTTAAGATTGTGGCCGCCGATAATGAACCCTGTTAGGATTTCTAGTTCTTTTAGAATTGCATCGCTGTATAGGTTGAATAAGTCCGGTGAGAAGAGGTAACCTTGTCGTACACCACTTTCTATTCTTTTATATCTACTGAACTCCTTTTCTTTCTGTATACAGGCAGTTTTCTGCAAGTATAGGTTACGTTTGCTTGAGTGAGTTGAAATGATTTCCAGCAAACGCGAGAACGCAGGATATTAAAAACCAGTTGCGAAACTATATTCGGAAAAAGCATTGAAAACAAATGTAGTGACATTTAATAGTCCGCGGGAGTTAATATAATTTTTTGTACAAATTTTCCGATAAAAAAGCAACATATTCGTAAATTTCAAGGATTTAATAAAATTTGATATAACTTGTTCAATATATATATATATATATATATATATATATATATGTGTGTGTGTGTGTGTGTGTATATATATGTGTGTGTGTGAGTGTATATATATATATATTTGTGAGTGTATATATATATGTGTGTGTGTGTGTGAGTGTATATATATATATATATATATATATGTATATATATATATATGTGTGTGTGAGTGTATATATATATATATGTATATATATATATATGTATATATATATGTGTGTGTGTGAGTGTATATATATATATGTATATATATATATATATATATGTATATATATATGTATATATATGTGTATATATATATATATATATATATATATATATATATATATATATATATATATATATGTAAGTTTCATTAAAAACGACAGACAAAGTACTAGGGTTAAGCTTCTTATTTAATTTTTCTTGTGTTCGAAAAAGAGCTTTCTTTTCCGGACAATGAGTGTGTAAGAACTATCCAAATGTTTTTTTATTTCCGAGCGCTTTCGGCTATACCTTTAGCCATTATCAAGGATGATACGATTTTTCAGCTTAATTGAGAGTGTGCGTTCTGTGTATGTCTTAGTGTGTGGTAGGGATGTTTTTAATTTCCGTATATGGTTAGTACATAGTTGGCTTTTTCTTTTTATTATTAAAGCTTCCATTATTATTAGTCTTTTATTTTGCTTGTGGGTGCAGTTAATACATAATATATCTTTATCAGTTTGAATCGAATTCATGAACGTAATTTATAACTATTTTTCGATGGGAAATCTTCCTTACTTAAAGTTTAGGTTTCAAATTAAGATGGAGTAATATTTAAGGTAATATTTTGTTTTTTATATATATATATCCCACATAAACACATATGAATGAGTGGCTGGTCACTCATATTCGCGTATAACGGTATATATATATATATATATATATATATATATATATATATATATATATATATATATACTATAATTTTTAACCTAGGGACAAGAACAGTAACTCTTGACAAAGATGTATTCTTGTTTCGATGCCGATGAGCATCTCGACGGGTGAGGAACAAAGATGGTTATATATCGACAAACTCTTAACAATCTTTTCCTACGAAATCTTCGGTTTATTCTCCTCGATGACAACCAGAACCTCTCACATCGACTGCTGAATATATGGTTGAATGTTTAAGTTTAAATAACCCCGACCAAATATGCCAAACCCAATTTCGACTGACCGAAGCGCTGAGGCACGATATAAATAGAGCTTTTGAATGTTTACTGTCACTTATTCTTTTTCAAAAATCATAGAGCCTTATATTTTTTTAAGCATTCAACCCCAAGCAAGGCGGGAAGCCACTAGCACGCAAGGGGTTACAGATTTAGAGCGATAACAAAGACGATTGATAGAGGAAAGGATGAAGAGAAAGTTAGGGGATAGATCGGGGCATCTGGAGACGTCGATTGACGTTACATTTGATTAGTTGGAGATTATAGCTATCAGGAAAACGAGAAATGGGGTCCGAGTTCCACGGGAGAAAAGTGCGAGACATGAAGCTATTTGAATAGAAGAGACGACTACATTTCGATAGTGAAAGCATGAGAGCACGATGCCAGCCTAGTTGAACGCTTAAATTCATAAAGTTTGGGAACCAGCAAAAGCAGCTCATCGGAGCAGTTACTGTTAAAGTATTTGTAAAAAAGACAGAGGGAGGCAACGGCACGTCTGTGAAAGAGCGGCAGCAGACGTGATGCCAGATCAGGGCCAATTACATTGCATATCCGTCTCTGGATTTTATCAAGGACATTAGAAGGGTCTCCAGACCATATATGACAGCAATACTCCATGCAGGGGCGAATAATTGATTTGTAGATTTGAAGGATTGACTTCCTGGCGTGGCACAGGGAGCGAACTTTCCTAGCCGGGGACGAAACTATTGACTCAATGTATTCTCAGGTCAGCGGACAATGCGAGACCGAGCAGACGCAAAAGAGGTGCTCTCTGGGAGTTGAGCGTCAGACATTCTAATGAGAGGCAGGGATGGTTCTCTTTGGTGAGAATAGAGAGCAGTTTTGTTTTTGAGGCGTTCCTGCCCCAGTTCAAAACCGATTGGAGTCCTTTTCAAGACAAACGGCCAGTTTAGTTTTGTCGGCGACACTAGATTTGTTTTTGAGGCAGGAGTAAATGGTAGTGTCGTCCGCATAGATGCCATCTTGGGAACCTATGACATCATAAAGATCGTTAATGAAAATAAGGAACAAAGTAAAGCCTAGGATAGAGTCTTAGGGAATACCTGCACTCGTGGGATGGGAGCTGTAGGAGAATCGGGTGAGAACAACCTTCAATGTACGGTTCGACAGGAATGATTGTATTAAGTCGAACAATCGACCTGTAATTCCATAAACCTGAAGCTTGCGAAGAAGGCCGGTATGCCAAAACATATCAAACGCTTTGGAGATATCAAGAGTCACGAGCTTGGGCTTCTTCGTTATTATGAAGTGCTTGGTAAGCAATTTCAGTTATGGCCGTAAGCACATCAGCTGTAGAACGCGCAAAGCGGAAACTATATTTCTTGTCGGAGAGCAGATTATAAGATGTAAGTTGCATAACCACTTCGACGTTGATTAGAGATTCAAAGACTTTACTGAAGAGGGGTAGGAGACTGATAGGACGGTAATTAGAAGCGTCAGAAGGGTCTCTAGAGTTCGTAAAGACAGGAACAACGGATGAGGACTTCCAACAGGGTGGAAAACAAGATTCATTGAGGCAGTAGTTATATAATTTGGAGAGGGAAGGGTCCAGTCCAGATGCACATTTCTTCAGGACAATGGCTGGTATCCCATCTCCACCATTAGCCTTGTGGGGGTTTAATTTAGAGATGATGCCCAGGACCGATTACGAGATTATGTGCAAGTCGCTCACTTGATCCTCAGTTCGAAGGGGGAAATCGGTGTGGGTACACCGGAAGAAAGAATCGAGCGTTGAATTGAATGAGAATTTCCAAGCAAAGCATTCAGGTTTGTCGGCAGAAGAAGTTAGAACCTCAAACTGGTTGAACAAAGGAGGTATAGAGGGTTTGCTAATGTTAAGCACGCTCTTGCAGAGACACCAATAATCCTTCGAGCAGAAAATAGTGACTTTGCTTCATTGAGGTCACGCTTACACTCGTTATGGGCAGAGACAATTTGACGTCTATCGCAATCAGACATGTCGCTACGATAAAGGTGGAAAAAGTGATTCCTATGGGCAATGTCAGCTGAGCAAGCAGCGGAGATCCAGGGAGAGGAGCGCAATGGTGAAAGTGTAAATTTTCATCGACCACATTCATGGCATTCATTTGTGAATAAAACGTCAACATTCAACAAAGTCTGACTCGTAAGTGAACGATAAATTGGTTCCGTGTAGAAAACACCAAAAATTGCTACAAAAGTTGTGGCCATCTTATGTTAACAATGAAAGTCGAACGCGAAATTTTGCAATGATTTTACATTAAAGCACAAAAGCAATATATCGTGTGCTTTTTCACCAAGAAGCCTTTAGGCAGGTCTTTACTTGTTTTATTACGATCTAAAAAACGTAACTGTTCTTTGTTTGTTTAGCGGCATATCAACACCTTGTCATTTAATACCAACATTTAATTTCCTCGGACCATTAGTAATCCCATTTACAAAAATGTATTGCTGGTAACCCTTACTTTTTTTTACAAAAATATATTGTTATTCATACCCTGTTTACATTATTCGAACCCTAGGACACATGGCACAGTGGATAAGGGCTTTAGTTAGATCCAGTGACAGGACCCAAAGAGTGTGAGTTCAATACCTGGTTAAGGCGATGGAGAAATTGGAGAGGGGAATTAACAGGAGATAGCTAACATCCATCAGACATGGCAAGTGGAACTGGAAGAGTCTACCACATTGAGCGAAATAAAGGTTTCAGTTCGACACCTGAAGAAGGCTGGAGTGTACAACGACCAAAACGTTGTAATAAATATGGCGACAAAGATGAGGACAATAGTCCGAATAATATAAATAGTGTACATAAAACCTCATCTCAGAAATATAGACAGATATTGCTATTGATGTTTTTGTTTTGTTTTTTACAAAAATATTAGGTTGGTGCAAAAATAATTTCGTTTTCTAACATATGTTACTATGTGAGAAAACGAAATTATTTTTGCACCAACCTAATATATTCCAGGTAATATTTATTTCATTTTTTTTTTTTATTACAAAAATGTATTTCTGGTAATTCTTTTACTATGTAAATATATTGCTGGCATTTTTGCTATTAGGGGATAGATCAAGACATCCGGAGACGTCGATTGACGTTACATTTGAATAGTTGGAGATTATAGTTATTAGGAAAACAAGAAATAAGGACGGAGTTCCACAGGCGTTTCTCACCTGTGGAACTTTGGAAATTGCTTACCAAGCACTTCAAAATAACGAAGAAACTCGTGTCGTGACTCTTGATATCTCCAAAGCGTTTGATAGGGTTTGGAATACCGGCCTTCTTCGCAAGCTTCAGGTTTATGGAATTACAGGTCAATTGTTCGATTTGACCCGATTTTTGAGCTTAAATATTTGACCGTAGATTGAACCCTAAAAATTAAACCTGTGAACAACAGTAATTAAGAGATGGTTCCACGCTCATCAAGACCCGCCTCCAGATTATTTTACATTCGTTTGTGAATTCAATTGTGGGTTCAACCTTATTGATTTTCATTTTCATATCTAATAGTTTTCTATTGAGAGGACGTCATCTATAATCTTTGGTATATGTCTTCGGTAAGTAGAGCTGTTTGGTATGATGTGTTTAAATAGTCCGGATATTAAGAATTATAGAAAAGGGCAAGAAAGATTGGTGACCCCCGCCATAGTTAAGTCGAATTTTTGCTTGTAGAGAATATTGGTGAAAGCAGCGATTAGTGATTAATTTGCATATTTTTATAATTTTTTTGAACGAGTAGATGAAGACTTTATGGGGTGGTTTCTTAGTATGCTGAGGCATTTCGTGATGGATATGTTGGCGTATAATGATTTGATCCCTAGGCTAGCCATGACCGTCTTTTCCATATTTAGGTTTCGTATTCTCAGGATTAAGTCACCCGATATTTGATTTGTTGATGGATCCTAGGATCGAAGTTATGACTTTTGCAATGGCACTAGATAATTTGTGAGGTGCACTTATGGCACGGGACAAAATGGATCTGATTGGAATGTTGTGTTTGTGTGTTTGGTTTCGGCAGCATAGTGTGTGTGTGGCGAAGTGGTATTCTATTTCCATCACAACCATAAAATAAAATCTGGGATAGTCATAGAATTTTAACTTAAAGCTCTTAGGATATATATATATATATCCCCGGATATCAAAATGAAGAAGAGAAATATATTGAGAAAACTTTCAAACTTCCCCAATGCCTGCATCACTTTGTCCTCAACGCAAAAAAAAAAATGAGCTCGCTATATCCGTAAAACCAAAAAAACAGACACCGTCAATAGTATTTCTAACATAAATGACACAAAATTCATAACCCTGCCCTCCAATATGCTTCCCACTAAACTCGCATACAAATTAGTCATCATTAATAATAGGATCGTAATTACCATAATCGGAGATATAATTAGGAAGAAAATAAACACAACTTATTCAAATGCTGGGATTCATCAAATAAATTGTTTAAATGCAAAAATGTTTATGTGGGGAGGCATCACATGATCTAAAAAAACATCTACGAACGTAAGAGAGACTTGCGTTTGGACAATCGATGTGACTCTCTCGTTATGCATTGAAATGATGCTGGAGATAACTATGATTTTGTTAATGCCACCCTAATTTTTTTGACACAGCTGTTCGCTCCTCTTTTTGGCACAGCTGTTCGCTCCTCTTCCCCGAACTTCCTGATCTCTTCAATCTCCCTGTATCGTTAACCCTTTGAACACCGGATAAAAACTGGTTGCTCGATTGATTTGCATCACCCTCATAATCTATTTTCGAAGCCTGGATTTTTTTTCTTGGTGGGGCTTCTTATGCCGACGACTTGGTGCCGGTTTTGATATGCGGTCATGAGCTGCGAACTAACCTATTGGCCGAGGCCCTCATCATAATGCGACGGCGTACCTTGAACTCCTACAATAATGAGGATATGGGAAGCATTAGTATAGAGTCCCACCTTAGAGAAGCAGGGGGAACTCCAAGCCACTTGCGAAGGTATTTGGTGATACACTGCTACGTCTGCTGAATCCAAGTAATATCATACACCTTTAACGGCTAGAGTAGTCGGGGGAAGCAACACATGTTGGTATTACCCAGCATTCAGTTTGCTGGAGAGATGGATCCTGTCGATGGATTCAGTCCATCTAATGGCACTTTCTGTACCTCTTTACCTTAGTGCCGATCAGTCAGTGGAATTTCATACAGCCGTCCGAGGCCCTTCACTGGCTGCTCTTTGAGTCATCTCACACCCAATGCAGAAGTGAATCTCCCTGACAGAACCTCTGAGTAATGATAAGCTCTGGCTTTTCTTCGGCTTCATTCTCGCCTACTTGAAGAGCTTGTGGTAGCGCTGCAGTAGTTCATTTAGGCTGGACCAAAATTTTGATATCATCTCTGAAAGCTATTGAAGGAGAAAGGACCATTTGCTCCTTAGGGCTCACTTCATTTATTGTCTCCGATTCACCGCGTATAACTCCTATTCTAACTCATCTTTATTGTCACATTAACGACGTTTCCGCCTTCTTCAGGTGATATACATTGAAATTTCGAACCGAGATCATTATTTCGTCCACTGGGTTAGATTGAGTCTAGTTCCACGTGCCATGACTTTTCTGGACATCTCAGTTTCAGTTATATTCCTTTAGCAACTCAACTTTCTAAGTTTTTGTTCACATCTGCTCTGGCCCGGTCATATTGTGTAATATGACAATAAAGATGAGGACAACAGTTTGATCAAGGACAATAGCTACAATACCCATCTCAGATATATATATATATATATATATATATATATATATATATATATATATATATATATATATATGCATGCGTGTGTGGGTTTATTGTGTATTTAGGCAACAATCCCTCATTTATACAAGTTTAATTAAAGACGACAGTGAAGGTAATGCGATTATGCCTTGTATTTTTTTCTTGTGTTCGAACAATTGTTTTCTTTTCTAAAAACAGAGTGTGTAGAAACTGTACAAATGTTTTGTAATTCCGAATGCATTCGGCTATACTTTTAGACATTATCAAGGATGATTCTATTTTTTACTTTTTAACTGGGTGTATGGGTTCTGCGTATGTATCAAATGCCTCTTAAGCAAAACTCATAAATAATTACACTACTACATGTCTATTCTGACGGTTTACGCTACACCTATCTGACCACGGCTCTATTAGAACCCATTTAAACACACACACACAAACTTACCAGACTCCATCCGAAACATACTAATAAAAAACACAAACACAATAAACACATTCACATGTAAGAAACGATTTAAAATAATTGAAGCCTTAATAATAAAAAAGAAAAAAAAAGCAAAGATACAATAATATTAACTAGGAACATGGTTACAAGGTACCGTATTCGGAAAATAAAACATCCCTATAACTTTAGATACATACACACAACCCATAATCTCAGTAACTTGTCTGTCGTCTTTAAGGAAACACGTAGACACTCGCGGACACACACACAAAACACACATATATATATAAGGTACATTTAAGCAGCAAAAATTAATTTAAACCTTTTTTTTTTCAAAATTAAAGATTTAAATTGTTCTTATAGTTTTTCCAATTTCCGTATAAGCTGTATATCAGGACTAAAATTTTGAATAAGCTGTCAAAACAAACAGAGTTTAGTCAATATATGTTTACCATAGTGACAACATCCAGTTTTTAAAACTTAGTAAATGTAGGTATTTATTCGTAAACCCACGTCATATCAGAATCTGAATGACAGTCGAGGTTTAATTTGATATTTCGGAAAGCAGCCAACAAATTACTCAAGACTTCAAACAGTAATGATAGTACCCGCCTTTTACATATATTGCTAACAAATCTACGAGGGTCATTCAATAAATAAAGAGAATTTTTCGGTATAAGGACTTCTAATACAGATAGAACCTTACTTTTTTTTCAACGTAGTCTCCCCGCACTGTCACACACTTTTCCCATCTGTGCACAATCTTTACGTGTGTCCATCACCAAATTCTACTGTCTTTTTGTGTATTTTGCATTGTTTCATTCTTCCACTGGTCTTACATATTCTGTTACATTAGAAGATAAATCTATTTTGTATTCATCACTAAAAAGTACGTTATTGCCACTAGCATTCCATGTTAGATGTTCTTTTGACCACTACAATCTTGTAGTCCGATGTAGTTTCATTAGTTACTTTTTGGTTCTATACGCCCGCTGCAGAGGTACGGTAGTGTAATGAACAGCGGCTCGGATCGAGGTAATCGAAGAGCCGAGTACGAATACCAGTTGAATCCATTACATTCACTAATAAGTGCTAATACTTTTGGCAAGGTCATGAATCCTCTTCTTCTCCCCCAATCTATGGATAAATAGCCGGACAGGCCTTGGATGGCAACTGGTCTATCGCAGAAAGAAATAGCAACCTACTGCTTGGAAAAAATCTGCATCGTCATTCATGTATCGAAAGATGCATGATCTCCCAAGCGTGTATCACGCCTGACTGACTCCCGCTGAAGTTGTTTTTTTTTTTCGTATTGTATCACGTGTAACAACGCTTTCAATACTACATTCACTCCTCATTTGTTCGTAGATTAAGTCACTGTCTTTCATTTATCTTGTCTAAATGTTGTAGTTTTCCGGTTTTCCTTGCACTTAAAAATTTCCGGCAGACACAAACTGGTTGGAACAGTCTTCTTGGAAATTCATGTTCTTCATTCAGTTATCTTACCCTCCAAAATTCAAACTTTCATCCTTGTTTCAGCAGAATATTTAATCATGACGTTTAGGGCACAAAAGCAAGCTAATGTTCAACTACAATGACCTATCCAATCACCTTACACTTATGTTAATAATATGGAGCAAATTCTTCTTAGAAATCTGCATATTGACATGAATTTATCATTTCCGATTTTTCATTGTCTCAGCAGGTCTTTGCATGACCTTTTTCAACTCTATCTGTTTAAAGCGATCTATCTTGTTACAAAAACAAAACAAAACAAAAAACAACTTATTTTACAATCTTCAAGGTCCACAGACATTACTGATAAATACATATTTCTAAACATTCAAAACCTCTCAATAAAATAGCGTCGTATAATAATTTATTGTATTTTGCCCTAAACCTTTGCACGCCAATGTATCTGTCTTGTTGAAATTCAGTTTGAATTTTAAATAAAACCACTGCGATCATGCTAAGATATTTTGTCGTCGGGTATTTCACATTACTAAAAATTAGTCGAAAGAAATTTATGGAATTCTCTAGAAAAGTCAGAAATGTTTTAATTCCATTTTCTTAAAACTGTATGGAATTATTTGAAAATTGCAAAATAGTAAGTTTGCTGTATTAATTATTAATACGAAGTGTTATATTCCGTGCTAATAGGAATATATACTAGAAAAACAAGATGGATAAAATAATTAAAGTTTTATTGTAAAAAGTAGTATAATAAGAATAAAGGTAACAGTTATGCACAAGTCAATTCTGTAGTGAGTAGTATTATTGGAAGTTCGGTAGTTCTCGCGTGAGTCAGAGTCGTACACAACAGATCCCATCTACACAATATTTACCAGCCTCCTCACGAGGTAGGATGTGACATAAGGCCGAATTTAATGTAGGGTAATCCGAGCCCGTAGGTTCGGCCAAAAATTCCCCGTAAACCTCGGCATAAACGACTTCGTGTATGTCTACCTATCCGAACGAGATTCTGCCTTTCGGCAGGGCGTCATCCGGGTTCATCTCTGCCTTTGGGCAGAGAGCACGACAACAGCTAAGAACTGAGTAACAGATCCCAGCTTGTCTCTGTAGTCCGTGGAATTACAGATACTTATAGGCAGTTACTACCTATAGTGTAGTCATTCATAGGGGTCACAGTTTATTCCATTACATCAGCAATATAAATTTTGGAAAATTATTCAAATATTTCTGGTAAGATCTATGTCCCGAGTAGTAGACTTAAGTCTATTTAACATGACAAAATAACTTTAGATAATAAAGATATCGTTGAAAGCTGGTCTAAATAGTAATTTAACAGAGGTAAGATATCTTTTCTATTGCTAATTCAGCACATAAGACTTTATATTCCATTCAGTGTTTATTTTATATATCGACAAAACATGAATGGCAAATATTTTGAAACGTAGTGTATTACGTTTGGGAAATAATATAGGCACATATCTATAAGCTAATTCGTATTTTAGCTGTTCTCTGTGCTTGTGCGCGTGCGCGCGCCTGTCTGAATGTCCTTATTCGTCGATGCTAATTAAGTTGTGTGGCCAATATGGCCATTTTTATATGAAGGCAATAATTGCTATGCACCAGAAATTCACTTCGCGATGTTTATTCCTGATATGACGTTCCTTCGTTTATATTCAAATAAAATATTACTGAATTAATTAGCAAATCCAATCGAAATTAATTCCAAGATTTGCCAAGATTTTGCAATTTTCTCCTATGAAATCTTTGAATATTAATTCACTTTCGAGCAAAGTTATTCAACATTGTTGCTGGTGATATTTTTTTTTTCTTTTTTCTTTCCATTTTTCTCTTCTTTTTCAGCTCTAGCCATTTTCCAATTTCTAGCTTGAGGAATTATATAAGAATTTAAATCTCATTAAACAGGTTATTTTAAAGTGTTTGATGTCATTACATTCGACTGTATGCGTTAGAGATGTAGACACAGACAAATGTTACAAATAATATAGTGCGAATAGGTAAAAAAGAGGAAAAATGAATTTTTAATTTTTTGAACTTTTAAGACGCCAGAATTTTATAAACAAATCAGAAGATTTTCTTTAAATATAAAACTTCAAACCTAGCGATGAAATTAAACCTACGTTTTAAAGTGCATTAAAATAAACTAATGCGTCTTACTGTCTGTAGCGCCCGACCGGAATTAGGCAATTTTAAATATTTGTGGATGTGTCGGTAGCATAAATGTTTGTCCATATCGAAATTGGAATCAGATGGCAAAGTACAACATTCAGTCTAAATATGCTGTAATAATTTCTCGGAAGTTTACTTGTAATATTTCACGCTTCCCTCTGTCTTTTCTACAAATACTATCACGGTAAATACCCAGACGAGCTGCTTTCGCTGGTTCCCAAACTGCATGAATTTAAACGTGTTACTAGGTTTGGCATCTCAGTCCCAAGCTTTTTGCTGTCGAAAGAATTCCCTTCCTCTTACTTGCTTCACTGATATCTATAATCTCCATATATTCAAATGCAATGTCAAACGACATCTCCACATGCCTTGATCTAATTTCCCGTCCTTCTCTTCATCCTTTCCTCTATCATGCATCTTTACGCTTGCTTCAACTCTCTGTAACCCCTTTCGTGGTACTGGTGCTCCCGCCTTGCTTTGGGGTGAAAAGCTTGAAAAAAAAAAAAAACAAAAAAAAAAAACGCATGAATATATTACTTCAATTTCGCTATCCGTGGGTTAAATCGCAAGGTAGTATGGTTTGGGCTAGCCTTGACTGGCAGTCATTATTTATTCGCTCGAATTTGCTCGGACATTCAGGAGTCTACCACGCCAACCATCACGTTATCGCAACAAGGTCGGAAAGTAATCAGAAAAAAATTCTGTTTCCATAACCTATGTAGTCAATGTTTGTCATTGCAGGGCGACCAAATCGTCTTGTGTTGCTAGGTGCGTAGAGCAGTAGAAAAATCGCACGTCCTTGTGTCCTGAAAAGCGCATTCATCGTTCGCGTAAGTTTGTACAAATATCAGCGTTGGGACAATAAAGCTGTGATTTACTTGGATTTTGTCTTCAGAAGATGTTAAGTATAGATCTCAGCATCTTAGTGTAGGTTCTGGCAATCTTAGAACTGCGAATATCCAGCTATGGAGAAGGCAACATGAAACTATTTTATCTCCCCTCTCAAATCATACCAATTCACAGTTTCAAAAAAAAAAAAAAAGAAAAAAAGGAAATGAAATGGAATGTTTGAGGAATATTATTACGGAAATCCTGAATGGATATAATTTAAAAACAATAATATATACGTAGGCTTACTCTACTTCCTCTACGTGTTGTGTTCCTTAAAACATGGGCGATCATAGTTCTCTATCAAATCATATTCTATGTAGCTCTTAATAAGATTTGTCTTTTCCCTTAATGGGTTTAATCTAGAAATCTGAATTACCAGACAAATTCAAACAGAGATTCTTTCGAGCCACCGTACAGTCGGCTTTAATATAATGTTCCTCTGCTTGGGCATTAACTAAAATCGTAGAGTCTTAGCTTGGTGGAAGCTAAACTTGCATGTGGAGATCTATACAACTAAATCACTGCTCTATGGATCCACCCCTGCTATTTCTACAATATTACGCAAACACAAAATGCATTTTAAAGGACACTGCTCGTGAGCACAAAAAAGCACTTTTAAGCCTTCATCGATCGGCAAAATTTATTCGTGACGGTATCGATTAAAGCACGCCAGAACTAACGAAGATTACCTCTGTCGCGGGGTACGCAGGTTCGAATCCCCCCTGAGAGCGCGATTTTTCCTTAATAAGATTAAGGCCGGAAGACGAAAATAAATATGCTGTTTGATAAATAAACGGAGGTTCTACTCAAATACAAATGTCCGCAAAAATAAATGTTAAAGTGATAAAATATGCCAGACTGATAAATTAAAAATCCATTAGTTCTTTAGTAATTGCTTTGTTTACGCTTTGATACGAAACTAAGCAGATATGAAATTTATAAAATTTATGACGTGAAGGATTTTCGCTGAAATGCACTACTCAGCTTTGCTTGATCGGTAAACGTTATACATGGCTGAGTTGGTTAAGGTAAGTCGGTTCTAATGACGTTTCCCGCTACTGAGAGTGTCGCAGATTTGTATCTTGCCTGAGTGCGCATATTACGATTTTTCGAATATTCAGACCGGTAGATGAAAATAAATATATTCTTTAATAAACAAACTGGGCGTCTACTTAAATATGAGTAGACGCTAAAAATAACGTTTAAACTGATTAGATCATTACACATTTAGAAAACTCTTGCATCTTTAACCCTCTGAGCGCTGACCACCGCTTTACCTCTGGTAGAGAAAAATGACATACGTAATACCCAGCCACCGGTTGAACAGTAGTATAGAAAAATGACTTAATGCCCAGTTACTGGTTGAACGGTTGGTAAATACTTGTAAGTATTTTTATATCTACCGTGAAACATTACATACCAATTATTTGCGAATTTGGATTCAGGAGCTCAGGCAGATGAGTTAAAATTGTTCAGGAAATCAGGGTTCAAAGGGTTAAATAATTATTTACGTTCATACTTGTGATTTCATTGCAATATTTTTTAAAGCTCTGAAACTGAAAAATTTAACGATGCGATACGGGAATTTCCACGGCTATTTTATAGGCGTAGAACTATCAAAGAGCATATTCCGTCAGTAAATTAAGTATTATGATTCATCAGAAAATTCAGAAATCGCTAATTTTTCAAGGGTGCCGCTAGTGGGTAATGATAACAGAAATTCTTGACTTGCACAGCGAATCAGTTTGCTCACAATGATGAGCAACTTAAAATGATCTCCAGTTATAAACCAAAATTCTCCAGGGTTTTAAATGTGAAACGATTTCTTTCTTTGATTTTATTTTATTTTTCTCTTCAACTGTTCCACAACATATTTGGGTAAAAGCATCCAAAGCTTAGCAAATGGTGGATGCGAAGAACAGTCGTTGTCAGATCGTTATGCGCCAATCAAAAACACCTAAAAAAATTGGTTGATTTTGTACAGTATTTACATTATTCGGACTATTGTCCTCATCTTTGTCGCCATATTTATCACAACGTTTCGGCCGTTGTACGCTCCGGTCTTCTTCAGGTGGTTGGAATTTCGAACTGAACCCTTTATTTCGATCACTGGGGTAGACAGTTCTAGTTCCACGTGTCATGTTTGATGGGTGTCAGTTATCAGTTATCTCCTGCTAATTTTCCATCTGAAAGTTCTCCACTGCCTTAACCGGGTATTGAACTCACACTCTTTGGGTCTGTCACTGGATCTAACCAAGGCGCAAAGAGTGTGAGTTCAATACCCGGTTAAGGCAGTGGAGAACTTTCAGATGGAAAATTAGCAGGAGATAACTGATAACTGACATCCATCAAACATGGCACGTGGAACTAGAACAGTCTACCCCGGTGATCGAAATAAAGGGTTCAGTTCGAAATTCCAACCACCTGAAGAAGGCCGGGGCGTACAACGTCCGAAACGTTGTGATAAATATGGCGACAAAGATGAGGACAATAGTCTGAATAATGTAAATACTGTACATAATACCTCATCTCAGAAATATAGACAGACTTTGGTTGATTTTGTTCAGAGGTATATCAACCTCTATGATGTTTTTAATGCTGGAATATAAGTACCTTGAACATAAATCTATGACATCGGCTAAATAGTTTTACTACAGATAAGATATATTGTTGGTCATTGTTCTATGAAATTTATTGTTGGTTATTTTCTATAAATATGAATTGTTGGTCATTTTGCTATAAATATGTATGGTTGATGCGATTACGATAAATATGTTTTTTGGTAATTTCTTGATATAAAATGTATTAATGGTATTTTTTATTATGTAACCTCATTTTATACTTTCATACTGATTTGTTTTTGCATTGAGGTTCGCTATTTGTCCAGAGCTGTGACCCTAACGTGTGCTACCACTCCACAGTTGAAAGAAAAGGATATCCTTGAAGGGATCGTGACCATTCAGATAAGTCTTTGCTCATCACAAATAGTTATCTATATTACTTCTTCTATGTACCATATCCCATCAGGACAGTGGTGATAATGTCTCTCCACAATGTCCTCGCCTTTCTAAATCTTTCAAAGGGCATTTTTTCGATCTCGCCGAAACTCTACTGCGCCATCCATTCGTTCAAGCTCGCCAGATAAATTGTGCATTGCTTTCCTCTGGTCTTTTTAACGTCAATCTGTCCTTTGGGTATCAAATTTTCCACCCGTCTTTCCTCATTATGTGTGCCAGATATTTCAACTGTCTCTTTATAATGTTAAACATAAGTATCCTTCTTGTTGCCATTGTCTCTAGAACTCTGTTGTTGCTCACATGTTCGGTCCATGGAATTCTCAGCATCTTTCTGTAGAACCACATTACTGTTGCTTCAATATCTTCTTGATCTGCGAGGAGATTGTTTAACATACACTGACATATAAGAGGACTGATACTAGAGAACAGTTCATCGCCCATATTTACCAGTGACTATTTGTTCCTCATATCTATCACTACCAGCTTTCGGTTAATTAGTAGGAATATGTGACCACTGACGAAGTTTTAGGGAAAATCGAAACGAATAGGACAATTATACGTAGCCTCAGAGACGATACTTATACATGGCCTCAGAAAGAGAGAGTTGAAATTTCTCTGGCAATAATGAGGAAAGTGGAATTAGAAAATTTGACACACACAGGACATGTTTAAAACAAAGGGTAAAGACATACGAGCTTGTGTAAATTGTTGGTAAAATAGTATTTATGAGACATAGCAAAAAAATACACTTCACTAAGCGCTAAAAATGAGAGAATGTTGTGGAGTGCGATGATCACCCACGTCCAGAAGTGGTACGGTACATAGAAAAAGAGGTGTTTTATATGAGTTCGTGATGTTTAAATAATAACTGTATTTGCGAAAATCTTTTACGGTAGTGATATAAATAAATTTCCTAGGGCACATAATGAAGAGTGGTGGATTACATAATTTGACACACACAGTACATATTGAAGGCAAAGAGGGTAGATGAAATCAATCTAGTGATCTACCTAACGGGCTTGTGTAAATGATTGGCAGAACAGGGATTAGGAGAGATAGCAAAAAGATAAATTTTACTAACGACTGAACAAAGGATGTGAAATTGTGGAGAGCCATGATCGCCGGCGTTCTGAATGGGCATTGCACATAGAAGGAGAATTATATTATTGTTTGTAATAACCATACACTTATCCTTCTTCCTCCGTTATTTAGTAAGTTGGCAGCTATGTCTTGCCATTGCCTCAGATAAATAATGAATAGATACGAATCGTTTGTTTTGGGGGTCAAAAGGAGAAGCCTGGCTAAGAGCTACAGAGAACGGGAAATTGCGGAAAGCCTTGTTTTTCATCTTACTAATATTTTATTGATGCTATCAATTTATCTGTTGATATTATTATTATTATTATTATTATTATTATTATTATTATTATTATTATTATTATTATTATAAAATAATAATAATAGTCATAAAAGAGAAACGGTACAGGGAATAATATTATTATTATTATTATTATTATTATTATTATTATTTACGAGAGGTATGCAGTACAAAAGAATCTTACTGTGGCTTTATTAAGCCATACAATAAACACCAATTTCCTTATAGTGTTAAAACACAGTCAATAATAATAATATTTTGACTACTAATTGATATAGCGTACTCAGTGAACTTTAAAAAAATAATGTGGAAATTGAAAACAAAAATAGTATTAGGTTGGTGCAAAATTAATATCGTTTTTTGACGTTAAAAAAAAAATACGTCAAAAAACGATATTATTTTTGCACCAACCTAATAGTTGCGCTTGAAATGATAAGAAATAAACACAACGGCACATTGAAAAATCCCCCTGGAAATCCCAACTTAAGTGAAATACAAAAATTGTCTTGGTAAGTACAGCCCACACACTAAAAAGAACTTTGTCAAAGTAACGCTTGTAAAATTATGGGAGTTAGAAAAACAAATCATGAAATTTAGCCATAACAACACACGACTACCTGCTTTACTTTGTAGGTAGTGTGACCTGAGCAGAAATCGAATAAAAATAATAATAGTCATAATAATAATAGTCATAATAATAATAATAATAATAAAAGAAAAGTCTGTCACTGGAACAAACTCTTCCACACACGAAGAGACACTATGTCACCAAACCCGGATTATCGCCAACCTTGGACCAAGTGTCTCAATGCCAAATCGACTAGTAAAAAGTAAACGAACGAAATGGAGCCGCGAAGAGTATCGAGAGAAGTCAGGACATCCTTCTTCACTGCACTCGAAAACCCAGCAAAGAACACCACCAATCAAACATACCAAATATGGAGAAGTATGGTGGGAAATGATATAAGACCTAACCTCAATCCAAACATGGTTGCCAATGTCCGTAGGGATATCATGCGAAACAACAGACTCTCAAAGGCAGAAATAGATAAGATAAAATTAGATATAAGACAAAATACTATGACCCATCACTCAAACTCTATTGAGTCGAATGTAGAAATAAGGAATGCGACAGAGGATGAGGTGGACGCTAAAGCGAATGAAATACGAAATAATCTCCCAGGAAATGAAACCCAAGACTCTACCTTAGACACAACCTGCAGTTCTCCAGAAATTGTCACTGAAGATGACTCCAGGTACATTAAGTTAGAATTCCTTGAAAACCACGAAACTGAAATCACCGAAGCGAAAAATGACGTCACCCAAGTACTCAGCAGAGTAACTTTCATACAATTGTCAGACAGAGACCAGCTCCCGAAAATCCATATGACGAATTCCAACAAGCACATCGTGAAAATATACAATGCTGCCCTGGAAACACTGTTAACAGATAAACCACCGGGAAACATCACAGAAGTTAACAACGTCATATACGCAACAGCTCTAGCAGCGACTCGGAAGCTTGGGGTCAAGACAATAAATAAAATTAACAGACACAGAAAACCAGCTTGGAAAACCAAACTGATACGAGAAATAAAACAAATCAGATGTGAGCTTTCTATATTAGATGACCTCACCAGAAACCCTAATATTTCTACACGTAGATCAAACGGAAATATAGCATTAAATCCCTAATTGATATTCCATCAATCAAGGAAATGCTGAAACAGAAACTTTAGCTAAAGGTACAGAGAACAAGATACGAAAAACGTTGTAGGATCTATCGCCAAAATGAAATATTCCGAACAGATCTTAAGAAATTTTACAGGGAAATTGGAAAAACACCTATACATGTCGAAACGTCACCATCGATTGATAATGTACAGACATTTTGGGAAAATATTTGGAGCAGCCCATAGGAATATAACCCAAATGCAGAATGGATACGGCGTGAGAAAGAACGACTGCTGGATACACCTCTGCAAGAATGGGAAAATATATCCATAGATGATGTTAGGCAAGCTCTAACGAAATCCCAAAAATGGAAATCCCCAGGAAATGACAAGTTGCCCAATTTTTGGCTGTATCATCTCTCATCTACCCATGGAATTCTTGCAAAAACATTATCAACGCTTGTAAATAATCCCAATAAAATCCCGGAATGGGTTACTGAAGGTATTACATACCTCATACAAAAACAACTGAAACAGAAGACCCGAAAAATTATAGACCGATAACATGTCTCTCCACAACGTATAAGTTGATCAGGTCTGTACTGACGAACCGTACTTATTCCTTTTTCATGATAAAAGGCATTCTCCCGTTGTAACAGAAGGGATGCAAAAGAGGTTCGTATGGCTGCAAAGATCAACTTCTGATAAATAAAATGATCCTGGAAAATTGCAGGAGACGACGCAGAAATCTCAGTGCAGCGTGGATTCATTCTCGTAAAGCCTGTGATAGTGTTTGACATTCTTGGATCCTTAAGACTTTAGAAATGTACAAAGTCTCCCCTGTGGTATTAAATTTCCTTAAGAACAGCATGGGAATGTGGAACACCAAACTATACCTTAGTCACACCGGGGGCACTGCCATATCCAACCGTCTGAATATCCGACGTGGAATCTTTCAAGAAGACTATCTGTCACCCCTTCTGTTTTGTTTATCCTTAATCCCTCTTACACATGAACGGAAGAACAGTAGCTATGGTTACAAAATAAATAAGAAAATATTCAATCACCTACTCTACATGGATGATCTCAAACTCTTTGCCAAAGACGACAATGAGTTGAAAGGCCTCCTGAATATTGTAAAATACTTCAGTGACGACATAGGTATGGACTTCGGATTAGATAAATGTGCAAAAGTAACATTCAAGAAAGGTAGAATTACAGAAACACCCTTAATAGATTTAGATTTTGTCACAAAGATTAGGGAATTGGATCCTGATGAAGCTTATAAGTACCTAGGAATTAGCGAAGGAGATGGCATACAACACCCCCAAATGAAAGAAAAAATAAGAAAAGAGTACTACAGGCGTGTACGACTGATACTAAATACTGAACTAAACTCAAAAAATAGAATATCAGCTATAAACACATTGGCTGTCCCAGTGGTGCAATACAGCTTTAATGTCCTTAACTGGACCATAGCTGAAATTAAGCGAATGGACGCAAAAACGAGAAAGCTTCTCACTTGCTATCGCATGCATCATCCCAAAGCTGATGTTGATCGTCTGTATGTGCCCAGATCCGAAGGCGGCTGAGTATTAGTTCAACTAGAACTGTCCTACAAAACTACAACAATTGGCATCCAAAGATACTTGGAAACCACAGAAGACTGGATGATGGTATGCGTCAAGGAACATGAAAGTAGTAAAGTCTTTACTCCATAATGAAAGAAGCCAACAAATTCAAAATGGAGTTTCTAATAGGCGTAGAGATGCAACTACAGCACAATACACCGGCTGAAACTACAAAATACTTAAAAAAGACAGCAAAGACGAATGCAACCGACCAGATACAGAAGCGATGGCAAGATAAACCACTTCATGGCCAATGCTCTGCCCATACCAAACAAGCTGATGTAGACAAAACTCGTACCCATCAGTGGCTACGCAGTGCAGGGTTGAAAGCGGAAACTGAAGGTTTTATCCTTGCTGCGCAGGACCAATGCTTGCTGACTAGGAATTATCAAGCACGTATACTAAAATATTGTGTCAGCCCAAAATGCAGATTCTGTGATAAATATCCAGAAACGATTGATCTTCTTGTATCAGGTTGCACGATGTTGGCACCCACTGAATATAAAACCCGACATGACAGACTGGGCCAATATCTGCACTGGAAAATCTGCAACTTCTATGGGAAGGAAACTGAAAGAAACTGGTATGAACACCACCCAGACCCGGTTACGGAGATAGGACCTGTTACAATTCTATGGGATTACACAATACACACTGACAGAACAATCAATGCCAACCGCCCAGATATTGTTATTAAAGACCACAAACAAAAACGGTGCCTCCTTATTGATATGGCAATCCCTGCTGACTGCAATGTATCTTTCAAGATATTCAAAAAGCTGTCAAAATACAAGGACCTTGAAATGGAAATCTCGAAAATGTGGCATATGGGAACATCAACAATCCCTGTTGTAGTTGGAGCCCTAGGACTGGTTGGAAAAGATTGCAGTAGACTAATTGAAGGGATTCCTGGAAGTCCATGCCTCAAGGACATACAAAAAATTGTTCTGACAAGTACAGCCCACACTTTACGAAGGGCTTTATCTATGTGATTTCTTTTTCTTTTTTCTTTTTTTGTCATGATGTCATTTCTAATCTTAGGTCCCTGGGCGGGACCCGGAAAGAAATGTGTAAACGCCAGAAATCAAAGAAAAAATAAAATAATAATAATAATAATATCAACAGATAACTAGCATCAATAAAATATTAGTCTAATATCAATAAGATGAAAAACAATATAACTGCTCCGATTACTTTTAATGAGAATTATCGTCTTATCATTAAAATCATTATTATCATTAATAATAATAATAATAATAATAATAATAATAATAATAATGGAGATTGCGGCGGTGACATTCAATAATTGAATTTCAGTTCCTCCGCTGAAAATGATACATTTTTAATCACCAATTTTATTTTTCATTTTGTGAATTGATTTTTAAGGAGCCTTTAGCAATGATAAAACGCCACAGGCAGTGCGTGTCATAGCGCATAAATTTACCGGGAGATGTAGTGAATATTACTTCGTGGAAATAGAAAAGGCGGGCAGTGGAGGATGGAGGACGGTGTCATAGAAGCAGTGGAGAAAAAAAAAAAGAAGGAAAATATCGAAAGCGTGAGATGAAATGAAGGAAGAATCTTGATGTGCCAATGAAAAATAAAAAAAGGAAAGGAAATAGAGACCTATCTCAGAATAATAAAAAAAGAAAAACAAGGCATGTCAATTTTTTTATACAATGATGTTCACTGTGTACAACGCCCAAGAGCCACTCGAGGTAGAGGGTTACAGATAAGAGGCTGAGTTTATGCGGATATGTGGGGAAGATAATGGTTAACTGCATTTGAACCGGTTAACATTGTAGTGATCAGGGAAGCATCCAAGCATCATGGTAGTCGGTCACACAAACCAGCGGTTCAGGAGAAGAAGCTGCTTGAGTAAAATATACATCTCATCAATGGTTACGAAGGGGCTTAACCGTGAAAGTTATGACTGGTGGAACTAAAAAATGTGGTTCGTCTGAACACTTTCCATGTACACAATGACAGTGGAGTGGGTGGCTTGCGAGGTTTCGTCTTTGTAAAAAGCGTTTAGAATAGAAAATAATTCCTAAGCAACCGGGAAGCAGTGATGTTTTCGAATTCAATCGAAACTAAAATATAAAAACTGGGCACCTCTTTCCCATACTATTGTGAGACCGGAAACTACCTACACAATAGACTCGTCCAGGCCTATATTAAGTAGGCGACATAGCACTCTACAATAGAGTGAAAGAGAGTGATAAAGAGCCTAGTACGACTACCAGTGTTGGACACTAACTTATAGTAAGCTCTGCTTACACTATCTCTGTAACCTGCTGTTAATATGTCTTTCTTACTTCTAATCTGTGTTCCGTGTTTTACTTCTGCGGGCCCAACTTTGTCACCCACATCAGTGGCGACGAAGAATTCTAGAAACGCACTCACGGCGAAACCTACATACCTTACCAATCCCACATTTGGGTCGACGAAGAATTCTAGAAACGCATTCACGTCGAAAAATCGCAATACCTTGCCAGTCTCACAACAGTGGCGACAAAGAAGATTCGAGAATCTCATTCTCACCGTATCAATAGCGACGACAGTATTCGAAAAATACACAAACTCCACGCGTTCCCACAGCAGTGTTGAACTTGAAATTAAGCTGGTATTAATACATTAGCGATTTAAAAGCTAAACACCCAGCGTCTACATATATTCCAATACCAAACGCCATTGACAAACTAGCGATTCGACATCTACGGAATATTAAAGTCTGTCCAATACGAGAACGATTTCTACACACCCACAAACACAGAAAAAAACAGTTGTTCGTAAAAAAACTGACAGCACAAGATCAAGTTCTACCATTGTACTCAAGTTTTTGGAAAAACTATAGAAAATTTTTTTAGGTAACTGAGTTGAACTCGGGCATAAAATTATTCTCCACTCAAATTCACTGAGGTGAGTTTTCTTCTTTTTGTACCTTTCTAAAAAAAAAATAAAAAAAATACATAAGTGTGGTGAAAAAGTATTCAATTACGTTAAAATTAACGGAACCACGGGGGAAAAAAAGCTAAACACACATAATTAGTTTAGTTTAACTATTCCTGTCCATATTTTTTTTGTGAAAGAAAAAAAAGGAACAAAAATCTATCAAGATTTTTTGTGTACCTCCTCTTAGTACACGCGTTTCAAAGCAACAAAAAAAGGGCTGTCATTTTTAAAAAAGGAAGATTTGCAAAAAGTAGTTGCCCAAATGATAAAACTAAATTTGGACCAGCAACAAAAAACAGAAGAAATACAACAACAACAACTATTTTTGGATTTACATAAACAGCAAATGGAATTCCAAAAAATTACGCTTCAGAATGCTGAACTACAACAGAAACAACTTAAAGAATTACTCGTAAATGCATTAAAAGTTTCAAACTCTGAAAAAGATACAATATTCTCCAAGAGTATAATTTACAATTCAATAGAAACATTTGAATACGTACCAGAGGAAGACAAAACGTTCCAGGCTTTTTACAGGCGCTACGAAGATATTTTCAACATAGACTGTGAACAATGGCCCAGTAAAAAAAAGTTACGTCTACTATTGAGAAAACTGGGAACTACAGAACATAGTAGGTTCGTAGACTTCATACTACCCAAGAAAACGACTGACTTGGATTTTTCAGAGACGATTAAGCTCGTATCGGATTTATTCGGGCCTAACACAACCTTGTCCCACAAACGTTGGAAATGCCTGAACACAGTCAAAGACAACCAGCAAGATTTTCTAACGTTTGCAGCATCCGTGAACAAGCTAGGTAATGATTTTAAACTAGCCGAACTGACTGCCGATGATTTTAAGTGCTTAATTTTCGCACAAGGTCTAGTATCTGCAGAAGATGCCGAAGTCAGACGACGGGTACTGACTAAGCTTGAGAACAAACAAGATTTGACTCTCCAAAAACCGGCAGAGGACTGTCAATGAGTAATATCTGTAAAGCGTGACTCAAACACTATCGAGGAATCAGGTGTGACTCAGATTAATAAAATCAGAAGTAAGTCTACCTCCTATTCCCCTCAAAAAGACAAAAGGCAAATCTCATGTCCTAAATTACGCAGTAACCAAAACCCAAATAAGTTAAAGAAAGCGCCCGGACCATGTTACTATTGTGGTAAATGGCATTGGATGAAATTCTGTCGAGTTAAGAACAAAAAATATTGCAAAAAGTGCAATAAAAGTTATTATACGTTAACTTCGTGCTGGTACGCCAACAGAACGAGAAAACCCAAAAATAAAATCAGGCAAGCTCAATCTGACAATATTGTTGATAGGAATTTAAGAAAATATGTAACAGTCGATATTTTCAATAAGTCCATTAAATTCCTGCTTGACTCGGGTTCTGATATTTCAACCATTAACTTCCAAATTTCTCTGCATAAACACCCATAGAGGGTTGTACAAATACAACAGGCTGGCTTTTGGAGTAAAGGTGGCGCCTGCAATTTTCCAGCAGGTCATGGACGCCATGCTGGGCGATCTTGACTACGCAACCGCCTATTTGGATGATATACTAGTTACCAGTAAAACTATGGCAGAGCACCGGAACCATATAATAAACGTATTCGAAAAGATACAAGAATACGGATTTAAGGTTAAGGAGGCAAAATAGTGACCTTTTCTTACCAGAGATTAAATACTTAGGTCACATTATAAATAAAGATGGTCGTCGGCCGGACCCAGAAAGAGCCAACGCGATCAGAAACATGCCAGCCCCAGATAACGTTCAAGCGTTACAAAGCTTCCTCGGCCTAGCTAACTTTTACCAAGGGTGCATTAAGAACATGCAACATTTGAGAGGGCCTCTAAACCAGCTTTTAAAAAAGGACAAACCATGGTCATGGACACCGGAATGCCAAGACGCATTCGAGAAGATCAAGAAAACTCTTACTTCAGACCTCTCCCTCACACATTTCGACCCTAGTCGTAAGTGATGCAAGCTCGTACGGCATAGGCGCTTGCATATTGCATAAACTGCCAGACGGTTCGCGAAAATCTGTGGCTCACGCATCAAGATCTCTACTTCTAGCTGAGAAGCAATAAATCCCAAGAGGAAAAAGTATTAACAGTTTTATTTTTTCTCTCCTTTTCAAAAAAAGAAAACTTTTGGAAGTGGGGTATTGTGAGACCGGAAACTACCTACATGATAGACTCTTCCAGGCCTATATTAAGTAGGCGACATAGCCCTCTAGAGAAGAGCGAAAGAGAGTGATAGAGACTGACACAGAGAGACAGAATGTAACCCAACATATCAAACCATTTTGGAATCAGGCCAACTCTGTGAGCAAATTAAGATAATTCTGAAGCGGACCCGTAATCTTGAAAGTTTGGATTTGCAATTTTTCAGTACTGTGATTGTTTTCAGGATTTTTTAACGTCACTTTTTGACACGAATTTTTTGTACGATTACATTTTTTATAAGGTTGAAATAAATAGGGGATTATTGCAAATAATTGCGAAATCCAGCGAAAGTCACCATTGAAATGAATATAATTGTTTTTACGGAAATTAAGGACATACGTACATCAATTTTTCTTTGAGATAGGTGGCGGATGATGAATTTACGTTGAACTTTTAAAAGGTTAGCGTTAATATTAATGCAATATTTAAATGCAGCGTCCACTTTGATTCTTTCTGTAGTTCATTGATTCTTATCGCATACGGTAGCAGTATGCCTGGCAAAAAGGCATCTCCTCCTAGAGAAGACCAGATTGCAATCAAAATATCGTCAATAGCATTTAGTTCCTGATGAGAACACTAGATTTAGTGTAGTATATGATTAAACTAAGTTTTTTTCCTAGCATCTGTTGAAGATATATTAGTATTTACTAATTTTTTAGTATATTTTCATCTTCTTTATAATTAGTATGCATTTGACTACGATATAAAAGATTAATATGTTTGGGATTAGTTAAAGCAGTATTATGTTCTATTTTGCTTAGTATTATGACTTCTAAGAAAGCATCTTCTTTGTTCATCAACTATATATTTTGGAAAGCTACAATTAATAAGTGTTTGTTTTATATTCTATAGTTCACTGCAAAAAATCTGTTTTGTAGATGAATTAGTTTCTGCACGATGTATTTGATGTTTTATAATTGTTATTGTGTAGTAATATGGACATTTGATTTTGTAGTTAAGTGTACATGAATTTATGCTGGTAGGTTTTTTGTATGGCGAAATAGTAAATTTGTTATTATTTGTGTTTATCAGTATGGAAGGGAATTTTATTAGGAGTATTCAGTTCATACGTGAATTTAAGGACATAATTATTTTGGAAACGTTATTGAAGTTGAAGCATTTCATCTGTACTTTTAATTAGCATAAATATATCATCAACGTAGATAGATGGGGTATATTTTAACATCTGTAAATATCTTATTTTTGAGGTTCGACAAGTAGAAATTGCTAAATGTCGGACCCAGTACTGAACCCATGGAGACACCATCACTTTGTTATATATATATATATATATATATATATATATATATATATATATATATATATATATTATTATTATTATTATTATTATTTAAGAAAGGGACTTCAGTAGTACAAGCTAATAGTAGTTTCCTTAATATATTCGGATTAATTTTAAGTGGGGGTAAAGATGAGTTATTGTGTATATTCCTTATAATTATGTCAATAGTTTCACTAACAGGGAAATTGGTAAATAAGTTTTCAACATCAAGTGAAGCTATAATTTCATTGGGTTTTTTCACTTTTTAAGATTTGGATTACTTCTAATGTTGACTTAACACAATATTTACTAGGAAGGTAAGGAGTATTAAGTTGATTAATGTCTTTGGTTAGATGATATACAGGAGTTGGAATTTGTGATATGATAGGACGGAGAGGATAGTTAGGCTTATGTGTTTTTATAGTGCCGTATATGTAACGATATCTATAATCACCAAAAATTTTAGGAAGTTTTAGATTTCTATTCAACATTATTAGCAGTAATGAGTTTATTAAGCTTTGATTTTAGTTGGTTGGTCGGGTTCTTGTTGAGTTTTTGTTTCAAGGTTTTGTGATCATGGAGTGTGTGGTCAACTTTTTTCTTATAATCCAATTTGTTTAGGATGACGAAAATGTTGGTCTTAT